>QVRM01006354.1:0-222500 GCA_003439945.1 Dermanyssus gallinae
GATCCTCAAATATTTAAAGCGCTTGGCAGCTCGGTCAGCGCACACAGCAATGCAGTCCGCTGTGAGCGGTGTCAGCTGCTGGTGCCGGTTGACACCGGTACGCAGTTCATCGCAAGTGTTTCCTTTCAAAACAAGGCTCCTCCAAGGTAAACTACTGATGACCCAATGAGTCGACACTGCCAACGGCCAATGTGACACGAGATTTCGAAGTCCTAACCTCGACAGACCTAATTCTTATCGCAAATATAATAGTTTGTACAAATCGATTGGGTAATCCAAATGTTTGTATTGTTATCCAAACGTTCGTATTGTTCACCCGTATGGCATCCGCATTTGTGTAAATACATAGGTACGATTGAAAGCATGCAAAGGAGATTCTCAAAGAGACCCCACAGATGATGCGACTTCAAATCGAACGCAAACTTAAATTATATGTTATGAAGTGGAAGAAATGTTCGCAGGAACAACTCAAATGATACGTTCTAAAGTGGTGGAAATGTTCGGAAGTGCAACTCAACTCGAATCTGAAAAACGCGTTTAGAAGGCTGGGAAAGAAGATGGCACAAATGCATTTCAGCGAGCAGGAGTTATTTTGGTTGAAATTAAAAACATAACAAATTAAATAATGCATTTAGATACACAAAAATAAATACTGCCGCATAATCAACATATTAACTGCTGGATTTTTTATTGACAACTAAGACAAAAAATTCTAACAATTTTCTGGGCGAAATGAGACCGTCGATGCCTTGTGATCATATTGACATTCAATCGTGAGCATTACATATCTGCAACATTTTACTCTGCCATTTCATTCTAGAATGGCAACACCATATGGAAACAAACGCCGCCTCCCTTTAAGACATTAACTATTCTGTCCCAACAAGGGTTAGCAGATTTTTTTGCATATGAGCGTTCTACCGATTGTTGCTAATGGTTCTAATCTCTTCTATTAAAAAATGCGGACATGGTATGTATTGACATCAGTTGTAGGGTTGTATTTTCTGCTGCCACTCGAATTGCTTTTCTCACTCGGTATTTTATATGGTCATTGAAACCGCTACCATTAGATGTTTTAATGACCACCAGATAAGTAAATTTATTTACAAAATACACTACACTGCCCCTGGCTCGAAGGCTGACGTCTTTCGCCAATTGATCACCTCCTGAAAAATTAGCTGCTACTGTCTCTTGCCAGTTAATGCTATACCTATATAATAAATTGTCTCTCCAACACCTGTATCTTTTTATTCTTAAAAAGACTCCTGCTATAGATCGCAGTGTCATCTGTGTATATTAGAGTACTTTCCCAGACCCCTGCTTTACTCGGCCCGACAGTAGGCCCAGTCACTAGTATCAAAAGCGGGCTGAGCCTGTCGCTCTAGGCTGCTCCGCAATTTTCGAGATATGATACTTTAAAAAGGCAATCCTGTTTCAAGCCAAAACCTAGTTACACGCTAAAAGCATTCTCATGTTAACCTCGCACAAGCAATTTTTAGCTTATATTTAAAATGCCTCTCGTTCTGAAAGCTTCGGCTAAGGAAATACACGAACCTAGCTGAGAGAATACACGCTAGATTTTAGAGGCGTTCTGGAGATGCTCTCTTGGAATAACTAGCTTGACTGTTTTTCGTCAACGTAGGCGAGCCTACTTGCTAGATTACGTCTCTGCTGCCAAAGTAAGTACCCTTAGATATGAACATTTGATATTTTCCAATGCTGAAGCTTAGTTGACGCTCATCAAGGGGTTGTAGTGTGGATTGCCAGGTGGACACGCAAAATTCGAACCGGCCACAGCCTATCTCGTTGTTAAGTGTGCCGCAATTTTACATTTGGAAGCAATTGTGTCACACTCTATTACTACTTTATGTATTAATGAAGGTGAAATTAGGTTGGGTTGTCACCCTATATATAATATAAATATATATATATATATATATATATAAATATATATATATATATATATAATATATATATATATATATATATATATATATATATATATATATATATATATATATATATATATATATATATATATATATGTGTGTAATTAAGTAGCTAAACACTATAACGATTACTGCGCAAGACTCGTGCGAGAGACGAACTTGGCAGCACTCATAGAGAAGGCAAGAAGTTGCAAAACCTGGTAGGTTGCGGCCCATATCACATGCGATCTGACCACCACGCCCGTCGTGAAGTCTGGTCAACGCTTGCCACGCATGCCAACGCGTTTGCTTTGTGCACGTTCTGTGGCAGCAGCCGATGTTTCGGTTTATATGCTCATCTATACAAGCGTTCTATTAGCTGGACTGGTTTGATCAAAAGCCTCGGCACAATAGCGGTACTTTAAATCCAGACGACCATGTTGCACCTATGCCTCAGAGTTTATCTCAGATAAGAAGAGATAGTGTTTAGAGCTTCGTCAGCTCGCTCGCGGCGGTGTTTGGCAAATGCGCAGCGATAAATGTGGTAGTATTTACTCTAACTTCACCATATATATATATATATAAGATCATGAACCGTAACGCCATTGTCATGGCCACACCAGTCGTCCGAGGAGTCACGTTTGCATTCGACTTCATAGGCGCAACAGAACACCAGCGGCACGACGTGATGACGTTTCCTACTTTGGGTCTAGTGATCATCCAGTGGAACGTAGTCGTTATTGTGCCCCGTCAGTACATCCGACGCCCCAAACGGGGATCACTGATACCGGCGCTAACTCAGTCACCTCAACGCTTGTCTATGCAAATATGAGCTAATAGTGTCTAACCCACTAGTACTAATAGTGCCGCCAATAATGGAAAGTACTTTTCTTACTAATTAAATTCCCTACCTATTTCCCTTAAACTGAGCGTAAAGTACACTCCATAGCGTTGTCTTTATAATCCTTTATCTTCTTCACGCTTGCTTCCGGCGAGAGAAGCAGTGCAACGAGTTTCACTATTTAGTACTGCGCATTCTTCTACATAGTACTTCTGGCACATTTCTGCAGGCATCTGAGCCATCAGGCGCACAACTCTTGCTCCCTCGTTTGAACATGCCATATATGCACCTATGGATAAATACATATACATAGGTAGTGCACCTGGTGTATGCGTGGCGACTGTTACATGCACGCCCTGACCCCCATCTGGCCTGTTCAACTTAAGCTTGTCTTCACTCTCGTCGCCGCCTCGTGTATTCCCTTTTATGTTTATAACAGAGTTTTACGCGGGCTTTACTGCGGTCAAAGTAGTTCCTCATGACATGCAGCGATGATGGTGCTCATGATCTTGCTTGGCCCAAGAGCCCGAGCACATCACTGTGGGCAATGTAGCAGGTTCGTGAAAACCACGAACGTGTTTTCTTCTGCCATAACCTTTACCATGTCACCGCGCTTCTCATCGTCCTCTCCAGAAGGTTACAGGTGGTGTCCGTGTTAGAACTTAGCTCAAGTACGCCTACCGCTTTGTCAGAAACATTAATCTCTCTCGTTGCAGATCAGCGCGGCGGGTTGTATCGATCTCGCCAAATATCGGGAACAAAGACAACGACCAACACTGGTTGGTGTCTTCGGGCCATTTCATCGAGAACATCAAATATTTTATTATCACGCTTCATGAAACTGTGAAACAACACGTTTATTGTGCTGCTTATGACTTGAACAAATGTAGTCTATACGTGCGTTTGTTCGACCAGCTTTTTTTATCACCTGAGACAGAACCACGCCTTTGTCATGATTGGCCCTACAATCGAGCCTTACATTGAAGTCATCGCACATAATAGGATTGCGTAAGCAATAGAATACAACGAAATTTACGTTACGAAGATCTATTCCCCAATGTTCTCACAATTGCAGCGAGGCACCCTTGCGGTTTTAGAATTTATCAATTAATTACAGGGACTTTGGACACCAGGCGTTATAGAACTATCCTTAGCTATCTTCCCGCAGAGAACTGCCCCGACGCAGCGAAGGAACAGACTTACCTTAGGCTAACATTCATTTCTGCCACATCTGCGTAATCTTAGTCACGCAGCACCACACGGAACACAGCATCACCACCATGTGTATGTAACTTCCCAATTGCCTTCATAGTTATACCAGTTAGCCACGCTTGCAGCCCGACCGCCGACGTCTCGTGAGCCAATCGTGCCACTCTCAAGGCATAAATCTTCCCAGGTTTGGTATAGGCTTCTAGTTCGCCTATGCCATCAGTTGCGCTGCATGCGCATCCTTTGCATTCGATGTTTCGTAATGTTGTCTCGTCGTTTCCGAACCACAACAAAGTCTTCGTTGTCGTCGTCGGCCTTCTCCTTCAGTTGCGGTTCAAATGTCTCTACTATCGGCGTTGTTGTTACTGTAGCTGGCGACCTCGTTGTAGTACCATCCGGCCGTTCCATTTTAACAAGAGTGCCGTTTAAGTTGCCACTGTCATTACTTAACTCTGCACAAGCCGAGGCGCCTGGGCGGTTGTTTCTGTTGCTGACATTTATCCTAGAAAGCTATTCGCCCTCGCCTCGGTGACTACACGACTTTCCCCGCTGTCTCCCAGTTTTGTCACTTAGTGTGGAGTTCAAGTCTCCTGTAATTGTATGGAGTGCGGCAAGCTGTTTCTGCAGTTCGGAGTGTGCTAACACAGTTTCACAAAGTTCCACTGTGGTTCACTCAATGTTCAAATCGGCCGCTTAACGTGCCCTGTTTTAGAACCTGCGGGTCACATGCTACCCATGCAACTGAACACGCATCATAGGGTGTAGACAACCGCCGTGCAACACTTTTGAGCAGTCTTGGCTGCATACCACTAGTTTTTCACCCTTTACCGGGAGCAAATACTTAGAACATCCAAACCTCTCGAGTGATTATTATTATTTTTATTATTATCGCTGAGCTAAGAGGCACAGGGCGTAATCCGAGGAACAAACGGCACACTTAGAGTTATGGCTGATTTAGGTCGTGCTGAGAGGTAAATTTTGCCAACTTAATGCAGAGACCGTTAGAGATATTCTTCTGCGGTTAAGGAATGATGCTAGATTGTCAGTTATAACATCTAGGAAAGATTCACAGATGCCAGTACGATGCCTACAAATAGTATAAAAATGTATCCGAGACAATACTGAGCACCGGGATGCATAGCCAATAAACCATAGACAACAATCTATGCATGCTATAGTTGCTAAGTAAATATACCTAGACAAATGTAAGTAGGACGTTAAGTGTGCTGTATGTGAATTTCAAATACACATTTGTATTGCGGTACGTAAAATAACGTAAGGTACGTAAAATAGTAAATAATTTTTGTTTTAATTAATTCCACAATGTTCTATAGCGCTTTGAAAAAAATCGTATCTTTGTAAACATCGTTTTGACCATCAATTATTTTTTAGTGTACCACGGATAGAGACCCAACTGCCGAACTCCGGTTCAGCTGGTTGACGTGCATCGTTTGAGATCTAATAACAGCTGGATGCCTCATGTCTTGGCTTAATCAGCATATTAAGCGAGTCACGATTGCATGAGGCAGACCGTCATTATGGGGTTAGTTCGTTGTCTGTGGACTGTTGCCGCTTCTCGTAAAGACGGGCCTTCCACCCCCCCATCCCCTCCCTTTATCCCGGTGTGGGTGCTGACCGCCTTCCGCAGAGGTTGTTGGGCTGACACCATATGGAGGAGGGGAATTGCGGGGAAACTCATTCCTATCTCTATGACGGGCTAGCAAGTTGCTTCCTTTCGGTCCGTGATCGTGGTTCGGGAGCATCGCCGACTGTGTATTCGCGCTGAAATGGCACTATTACCTACTATTACTAGCCGTGCGACAAAACAAGCGCAACTGCATCTCTTATTCACTATTTATGCAATACAATGCAGTACAAACTCTCCTTTATTGAAAAAGGGTTGTTGAAATGACATTGTAGTCCTTACACACATGGACACGTCGCGAAACTCTCCATGCGAACGCGTTATTCACAACTTCGACATTAGCAACTTCCGGTAAAGTAATTGACACATCACCACAAAGAATATTTGGAGGTACTGTCAACTAACGTCATGCGATTCGTTTGACAAATTTATCCTGCACTCGTTAAAGCAGTTCTACACCTTTATTATAAAAAGGTGTGGGCAACACGGGTGAGCACTATATCCACTTTGGTACAACCACCGTTATATACAGTTGTATGTAAATTGCTGGGTCATGCCCGATAAACGCTATAAAACGAGATTGCAACAGGCGAGACGCAGATTTTATAATTTCGGCGATATGAGTGCAGACTTCGTTTGACAATCAAATGAATCAATCAAAAAATGAATTAAAAAAACCTAGGTTTTTGTTATTTGACACTTTAGGTATAATATGGCCGTTTATAAAATATGCAGTGTCGTCCTTGGTTGTTGTAAGCACGGCACATTTAGAAATGGATATTTTTATTCTATTTAAGTGGGCCCATAGTAGCATGGAATCTATTGCCTTCTGTAACTCGGCCTTGTCTTCTATATATATACAGGTAGTTCAATGAGTTCTTAGAATGAAAACCGAGAATTTTCCAAATCATGTTTTTAAATTTTTCTTATTCGATATACTCCCCGAGAAGCTCAATACACTTTTCCCGCCGAGATTTCAGAGCTTTCATACCTCTTGAGTAGAATTCCGCGTCGTTAGACTGAAAATAGGCATTGACAGCAGCCTTAACCTCTTCATTGCTGGAAAAACGCTTTCCACCGAGACTATTCTTCAAATGTCCGAAGAGGAAATAATCAGAGGGGGCCAGGTCTGGAGAATAGGTTGTTCAATAAGTTCGAACCTCAGTTGGGCCAGTTTTGCCGATGCTTGCCGGGACTTGTGTGCAGGAGCATTGCCCTGGTGAAACGGGACAACCTTCTTCTGCAAAGCGGGCCGTTTCACGATGAGTTCTTGCTAACGGCAGTCCAACAGTCTTGCATAATATTCTCCTGTGATCGTTTTACAGCTCTTAAGGTAGTCGACCAGCATTATTCTACGTTGGTCCTAAAAAACTGTAGCCATCACCTTTCCGGTCAATGCCGTTGTCCGCACCCTCTTCGGAGGTCCTTCATCAGGTGCACACCATTGGCAAGATGCTTCTTGGGTCTCGGGAGTGTAGTAATGAACCCGGCTCTCATCGACGGTCATGAATCTGCACCAAAAATCCGACAGATTGTTCGACATCTTGGCCAAATTTCGCTGTAAAGCCACAACAGGCGCGTCTTTTTGGCCTTGGTTGAGCAAATGCGGCAGCCATTTTGCTCTAAGCTCTTTCATCTTCAAGTTTTCGTGTAGGATAAAATTCACACTGCCTAAACTAATGCCTAATGCCTCCGCTATTTCCTTAATGTTCATTCGCTTATCTGTGCCAAGAATTTTTTGCACTTTCTCTACGTTTTCCTCATCAGTTGCCTTTTTTTGGCCTCCTGGACGTAGTTCATCCTTGGTGCTCCTGCGACCTCTTTTAACCACATTAATCCAGTTGGAAACAGTGGCAAAACATGGCGCAGAGTCACTGTACGTCTCGTCTAACTCAATTTTTACTTGGGTCGCATTCCAACCTTTGAAATAAAAATGCTTGATAACCACTCGAAACTCTTTTTTCTCCATTTTTAAAAATCACGCCGATACGTTTCACGGGAAAAGCTATCAAACGAAATCGCAACGGCCAATCACCATAATATATTGAGTGCTAGCAGTCGAAAAGTTGCAGTTCCTATTAGCGGTGAAAGCGTGCCAAAATTCGAATTCTAAAAAGCTCATTCTAAAAACTTATTGAACTACCTGTATATATATATATATTCTTGATGATAACTGCAATGTTAATTGTGTATTTACTCTCCCCCGTTATTTTACCCATTTTAGTTTAGCGGATTGTGGTAGAGGTGAGTTTGTCACAAATGTCATCTGTTGTGTTTGTTTTTAGTAATCCCTATTAAACATAATTAATTTCGACAGTACTGTGCCTTGTTGCAACTAACTGAAAAATTGGTTCTGTAATGGCTAATTTGCGTGAAAGTATGCCTTTGCACTAATATGGAGGATTAAATGCCACTGCCTCAGCGGCGAAGATGTGTGCATCGATCTCTAGGCCTAAAGCTGTGTGCGGTTATACGTAATGACGTGGTTTTTGTTTTGATGCATTGTTTTATCGCTGACGGATGGGTAAGCCTCTAAAATGTTATATATCATAGATTGGTGTACACATTTAACAGTGTATATGAAAGGAGAAGACTTTAAACAGTTGGCTAATACCAGGAGCCATTGTGACCACTGTTGAACTAATGAAAAAAGCATTTTAAAAAAAAATCCTTTTTTTAAGTACAAAAAATATACTATTCTATATCCTATAGTCCTATAACATTGGACCAAATAAATACATACGAGTAGCATTCTTCCGATGTTTATATTTGTGAATCTAATTGAACATTGTTCTGCTGTTGAACTCCTCTGATAAATGAAACTTAAATAAAGTGAACAACATAGATGGGCTCAATGTTACTCAGCAGCCAAACACTGGAAATGTTCGAAGCTTCGATTCGGAAGTTGAGCTGGTGTTGGCTGTGCTCGGGGGTGACCTGTGCGCCGTCTTTAGTGACTGTGTCAAAGTTTTCGGCAAAGCCCTCCGTCACTTACTAGTCGATTCACTTCGAAATGTTGGAGTGGTTGGCTTTATTTTAGGAGTGCTCTTCAGCGTCTTTGCTAAAGACCGCCTTGAAGTAAATATGGGGGACGAGTGCACCCTGCAGCTGAGTCAAAACGTAGATACCCTCAAGGGGATCCTCTGAATCGTTTGGCCTTTTCCTTACTCATCGCTCGCTTTTTGCGAGAGCAGTTTAGAAACGCCTTCGTCGTCATGTATGCGGATGACATAGAAGTGGCCAACAGGGACTGCGGTGCCGTTCTTCGAATTACCAGCGACGTAGAGGCTTAAATTCATCGTAAGCGCCTGCAAATAAATTCGCAATAACGAAAACCATAAGGTTTTCTCGTGGGGTTTGATTGGCTGCAGCAGAGGTAATACCCTGCCGTGACTAACCGCTAAAGTTTGTCAACTCCTTCCCGTATCCGGGTCTGAGACTACACTAAATGCGAACGATTTTTACCCAGCGCATTGGCGAAAAGTGTCGGGCGGTTATTGCCTCTATTGAGACAGAGGAAAAACCTCCATGACTGTCCCTAAGTACGGCAGTGTGACTTTTTTAGCTCAAGATTTGACAAGAGCCACAGCCTTGGCAGGGTGTGGAACCACCTTTGAAGCGGCAAGTTTTGCCTAGTTAGAAAAATGCTTTACAAAATATATGTAGCACGTTCTGCTGTGTGCCTGCTAGTTGGTTGCAGACCGGCAGTAAAAAAATCACAGTCAGGCTCAAGTCACCTATTACAGGACTACTTCACACTTGGACTTTCTACAGAAGGCACACTGTGCATGGCTACCATCATCTGGTATGTTCGACCCAACGATCTCACCAAGGCGATCAATTTCGTTGCCGGTTTTATTAGCAGACGTGCGCTAAAAACACGTCGCAGGCTGCGTTTTTCCGAAACTTAAGGGGCTGCGAAAGAAGACGAGTCTTACTGTGAAGGAGTCCTACACTAGGGGCTGATAGTTCTGCCCGTGCGTAATGCATTTTCCGAAAATTTCGCGATAAAACACAAAGACAGAGGCTGTATATATATACAGGGTATTACAGGAATATTTGATCAACGATATATGGATTTGTAGAGCTCGTTAAGGCAAATATTTTTCCAATGAAACATGGTCTCTAAGAGGCCCTGTTTCGGAATGAGAGTTAAATTACTACAATTTGTGACATTGGTGTTTTTGCCCGACATAGGAGCATAGAATTATTATAGTTTATTAACACCCAGGTTGGGTAAATTTTAAATAAGTTCATCAGTCTGAATCAGTGGTTTTTCTGCGTCACCGGATCTTCCCTCATCTTGCGAGTTCAGCTATTGATTGCACTGCTGGACATGCTGCGGCGTGGTATCTATCACAATGGCCTAGGCATCTCGCGCACCTACAACACTCCTGAGGATTGTGGAATTCTATAGGAGCATAGAATGTGCTGTTGCGAGACAACCAGGTTTCCTAGACAGAAGCTAAACACACCGCCGTGTAGAGTGTGTAAGTGGTCGTAAGGTAATGATTTTAAGGTATTGGGCGTGAAGGTTAATAAAATAACTTCATTTTGGCGAATTCTCTTCTAAGCGACCATGTAGCATCTTCTGACCGGCCTTATGAGTTCTTCGAAAGAAGCAGAATTTTCTCACGAACACGGCGGTGTTTAGCTTCTGTTTAGGAAAGCTGGTTGTCTCGCAACAGCACATTCTATGCTCCTATGTCGGGCAAAAACACCAATGTTACAAATTGTAGTAATTTAACCCTCATTCCGAAACAGGGCCTCTTAGAGACCATGTTCCATTGGAAAAAATATTTGCCTTAACGAGCTCTACAATTCCATATATCGTTGATCAAATAGTCCTGTAATATATATATATATATATATATATATATATATATATATATATATATATATATATAACATTTTCGAATCTGCATTAAAAGTTCAACATTATTTTTAACTAACCCTATATGTTACTCAACGGGGGCAATACTAGCATCAGCCCGGGCAGCCAGCTGCACTGCTTTTTGCACCGCCTCTTAACTGGCGCACGAATGATTTAGTTAGTCCACAAGCTGCCACTGTATGCATTGTGTTTTTTGTTGCTGTCATTGTTGTTCGCCGTTGCGTTCGCCCGATGCATCAACAGCGCCCACGATTTTTATATAATCTCAGTTACAAGTTCCTGTTAGCGGGACATCTTGGCGTCTTATTAGCGATGGCCGATAGCTGCACGGGTGCAGTGCAGGGTCGGTTCGGGAGGGGAGCAGCATTGAAACGGATCGTTAAGGCTCACTTTAGACGCCGTCACCCACTCACCTACCAATAACATCAGCAACGACTATCATCATGACTGGACGGACAGTTCATGTCGGCACAGAATGAAGTGCAGCACGCGCGTTTAAGATTTAACGTCCACGGAACTCTTTTTCACATTGCTTCATAGACGGACCCCCATAAATACAAATGTGCAACGGTGGGGCTCGAACCCGCGCACCTACATGTCTCATCCGGTTGCGAGGCGCAGACTTTAGCCACCACGCCACCGGGCTCGACAATACTAAGCGCCACTAGGCCGATTGGGGGCCAGCGGCATGCATTTGCTACGTAGGCACCTGGGAATGTTTTGCAATTTCTCGAATGATAGAGAGTGAGTCGGAATGGAATTCTCTGGCGGCTAGCCTCACTATCATCGTCAATATTTGGGTGGAACATTTGCGTTAATTCTCCCCCCCCCTCCAGACAACGGTGCGAGAAACGACAAATAATAATTTATTTCTAAAATTAAGTGTATGTTAAATATGAATCTGACAGAGTGCTAATGGGTTTCGGCAATACACCATATGAAAGGTTGAGTAAGTTGTGCAAGAAGTGAGTAAATTCACAAATCCGACACTGCTCGTCTGCCTCGTGGAATCCAACTTCCGTACACACTGCGTGATGAGAGCCGTGCATTGCATGATGCATAATTAATATTAGCAAGGCGATAGTATGAGAAAAAGATGAGCACAGACATGTCGGTGCCACAACAGCCGTACCTTAGAATCAGCCTGTTTTCCTTTCTGCAACCCTCAAGGATCAAGTGCACAACACTGTTTCAAAGAGCTTTGATTGATCATTGGGATTAAGCCTGGGCAGTGTGTATAGATAAGGCATTTAAATCTGTACGACGAACCCCGTAAAGTACGTTGAAAATCAGCAACGAACGGACGACGAAATTGTGGCTATAAAAGCTGTGATTGACAAAACAAAAACATAACATATGCATTGCTAGAAAAGATCTCGAGTTCAGATGTAAAGTCTCCCCATGAGGTCCTTCACGACCTCGGACTCACAATTTTTTTGTTGTTTGGGGCGTACCCTATGATTTCGCACATGACGAAAATATGGCGTGGAATGTTCTTGGCTAGAGAATTTCTGATAAAATTCGACAAGGGCCGGTCTTTTTTGTTTTCAAGACTCGTGGTGACCTTGCTATATTTTTTTTTTTTTTTCTGTAAACAGAACTCAGTTGTTTATTGTCATAGACATACAATTATGGGGAATAAAACAGTTTCTACGGGATCTCCGGAAGCCCTGCGGCTGACGGAAGAGACCCTTCCACGGCCGCGGCGTTGCCGCGTTGAACCTCGATCGATATGCGCTGCAACAGGTATTCGCTAGCTCGGGGGTCCTGAGTTGCAGCGATGACTTTCCGGCCCAGTTCCTTAATAAACTTCATAGACTCCGGTCCGATCGGTCCAAAGGTCTCTATGGCAATCGGCTGAACTATGAACTCCTTGCTATATTGTTGTGACCCTCTGCTCAAGTTTTAGAGCTCGCAGTGGTCAGACGCTGAAGCTGGATAGACTGAGAAAAACGCAATTTGGGGGTGCGTTTTGATGCATTGCCTCAAAATTGATAGAAATTGGGAAACTTTGCCAAAATAAAAATTTCACCTCTGGAAAGAAACATCACATCTCTATTCAATAGATGTTACAAACACTTTGCAGATTGCCACAAATTTGCCTAATGGGGGGAAGAGAGCCGAGACTTGTTGCCCCAACTAGTCAAAGAAGAACTAAGCTTAAGTTTCTGTTGCTGTCGTTGTCGACACTGCTGTATATATATTTATATATATATATATATATATATATATATATATATATATATATATATATATATATATATTTATGTATACGTACATAATGACAGTAAACAATAGAAACAAAGGAAAGACATAGCAAATAGAGAGAGAAGGAGAATGATATTTAACCAGTTTGCCCCTACGTATTAAAAGCGATCAAGGGCGCAGTTAAGCGCAAGTCCCACAATAATCCTTTTAAATCTCACCGGTAGAACGGGTGTTGGGGGGGGGGGGCTAGTTGTTAGTTGTAAACGTACTTTGGTATAACGCGTAGCCAACCGTGGCAGACTCGCACTCAAAAAATGCGCATGATTGTCTTCCTTCTTCTTCTTCTTCTTATAGACAATTAGAGATCGTGCTTGTAGATCACTCTTAATGAGACCTGATTGACGCCCGCCCTCGTTCACCGAATCCTCACAGGAAGTGAGGCCTTTCTTTACTGGCCACTGCCCGAGGACCGAGACTCAAAGCTATTACGCCCGCTAAGTAGTTGATTTCCAGTGGCAATTGTTCGGAGATACATGGTCGTTTTGTGAGCCGTGATTGCTCTATTCCGACACTCTCTGCTTTGGGCGCTGCCTACCATTCAGGGCCTTTAATGGCCGGAAGCGAGGCAGGCGGCCCAGTTAGCGCTTATACAACGAGAGAACCGTTTGTTGACGTTTGTTGAGTGGTTCCAGTTTCCTAGAACGTTAACGCGTTACTCCACCCGGGATGCCTGCTCGTTTTTGGCTATCAATCGCTTCCTTGCCTCTTCTTGCATCTAGATTCTAGTAAGATGGCAATGCGCGTTTTTGTGCAAAACCTCAGCCTAGTTTGTCTGTGTATGTACAATATTTTTAAAATAATTTTGTATAAATGTGCTAACATACAAAAAACAGCTATATAACGAAATCATATATAAAAAATATTCGGGGTATCTTGTATGATTTACAATCGAACGAAACGCTGGATTAAAGATGACATTAATAATTAACTGCATGCATTTAATTGGTCATAAATTGTTTGGATTATTTCTCTCTCCCGTAAAATGTTTTTTATTTTTCGTATACGAGGTGTGTTCAATCGTTATCGCGACTTTTGAATTTTCGCGGGTTACGTATATTCGAATTTCGATTTTTTGTGGCGTTATGTTGGTACTCATGTCTCTCACTTATGCCGACAAGCTCGGCCATTTTGAATGTTCACTTAATTGTTGACAGCTGCTTTGCTTGCACGTGTTTTGGATCGTCTTCGATTTTTACCTATTCAAAAAAATGGATCAATTAACCTGTAACAAATTTTGTGTGAAAAACGAAATTAAGTGCGCGGATGCATTCCGAATGTTGACTGTGGCATACGGAGAAGCTACCTTGGACCGAAGCAACGTTTATCGGTGGTACAAAATGTTCTCAGAAGGCCGAGAAGATCTGAACGACGAAGAGCGTGCCGGACGCCCGAGCACTTCAACAACAGACGAAAAAATTAATGAAGTGGAGAAAATGGTATTGGCCAATCGTCGAATCACCGTTAGAGAAGTTGCTGAGGACCTAAACATATCGATTGGCTCGTGCCATTCGATTTTTATCAATGATTTGGGCATGAGACGGGTCGCCGCGAAATTCGTACCAAAATTGCTCAATTGCGACCAAAAACAGCATCGCATGAACATTGCTAATGAGATGTTGGACTCTGTCCGCGACGACCCAAATTTGCTCCAGAGGGTCATAACTGGTGACGAATCGTGGGTTTATGGTTATGACGTGGAAACCAAAGCTCAATCATCTCAATGGAAGCTGCCGCACGAACCAAGACCGAAAAAAGCGCGCCAAGTTCGGTCAAATGTGAAAGTTCTGCTGACAGTTTTCTTCGATTGCAGGGGCGTGGTGCATCATGAGTTCTTGCCACAGGGTAGAACGGTCAATAAGGAATATTACCTGCAAGTTATGCGCAATTTGCGCGAAGCAATCCGCCAGAAACGCCCGGATTTGTGGAAGAACAAAAATTGGCTTTTGCACCACGATAACGCCCCTGCTCACACATCGTTGCTTGTGCGCGAGTTTTTGGCCAAAAACAACACACTAATGATGCCGCAGCCACCGTATTCCCCAGATCTGGCCCCCTGTGACTTTTTCTTGTTCCCTAAACTGAAGAGGCCCATGAAAGGACGACGTTACGCTACGCTTGACGAGATAAAGACGGCATCGAAGGAGGAGCTGAACAAGATAAAAAAAAATGGTTTTTTGAAGTGCTTCGAAGATTGGAAAAACCGTTGGCACAAGTGTATAATATCTCATGGGGATTACTTTGAAGGGGACAAAATAGATATTCATGAATAAATGAATATTTTTTGAAAAAACACAAAAGTCGCGATACTTTTTGAACACACCTCGTATATATATATATATATATCTATATATATATATATTTGTAATTCTTATTCGTGTCGCAACGCATCTCAATAAATGTCTATATCGCGTGTTATATATATATATATATATATATATATATGATTGATTGATTGGTTTATTTGCTTGATAAGTGTGTGTACACATATCACCCTTTTATATCAGGGGCGCATAACGCTGCAGCTATTAATTACCTATATTGTGGTCTCCAGTTACTTTGCCCTTATGTGTTGAACACCTTCCATCGGGATAGCCTCTGTTTCGTAATCTCTATCTGTGCCTTTCCTGCATCCTTGCCTAATCCCAGCGCCTCCCCTAATTCTACATCCCTAGTTCCTCCCAGTTGTTCACACTCCCTAACCAGATGATCTACAGTTTCTTCTCTCTTACTGCATATTCGACAAACCGTTGTTTCTAATTCCTCGTCGCTGTACTCTTGTGTCTAACATACCGGCTCTTGCATCCGCTAACAACCCGCTGCCTCTTGTATTATCATATAACCATGCTACTCCACCCCTTTCCAATTTCATATTCCCGTATACTTCCTTTAAACTAGTTTTCTGCATAAGTGCTGTCCGCCACTTCTGGGTGTATGCTGCCTTTACCCTACTTTTAATTTGCCCACTGGACATAGTAGTGTCTGTCCATTGTTTGCTGGTAAGTCCTATCTGTCTTGCCGCAAATTCTACCCTCCTGTCCCATTTTGTTTTTATTCCCATTGCCATTTTTACCCACTGTATCTTTTTTACCCATCGTTCGTTACTTAGTGTCCTAATTCTACTACAATACCTCAGCTTACTTTGCACTTCCCTTTCGATAAATTTTGACATACCCCCCTCCCCTTCAAGAAACTCTCTGCTACAATTGAAACGGCAACCCAATGAAAATCTAATTACTTCTTTCTGAATCCCTTCTAATTTCCTCCATAAACCCGAGCTATGCACTAGGACAGCGTTTCCAAATGTCAGCCCTGGCACATACAGTGCCTTCCAAATGTCCTTTGTAACCACATACCTATTGAATCCCCATAAGCTTTTGCATCTTACCGAATTCCTACCCCTGTCTGCTTTCTTTATTCTTAACGTTTCTTCCACTTTTAACAGTTCTTCCATTGACGCTATAGTTACACCTAAATATTTATATTGATCTCGATACTCTAACTCCTTTCTCTGCAACCTTAGCTTCCGCTCCAATGTAACCCCCGAAAATACTAAAATAGCGCTCTTCTTTTCGTTAAATACCATATCTAGTTCATCTGTTGCTTTTCCACAGGTATCAAGCATTTCTTGAACCTCCCCCACGTCCCTTCCTAAAATAACCATATCATCTGCAAACAACAGAAGAGGTATTCTAATAAATGTTTCCCTTTCACCGATTTGCCACCCCAACCCGGTGTTGTTCACCTTTCTCGCAATTCTTTCTATATATATTAGAAAAAGTATTGATGATAGAGGACATCCCTGTCTCACTCCTTTAGCAACACCATATTCGCTCGATTCTCCCTCATTTCGTTTAATCATTACTGTGTTTTCCCTATAAATATCCTCTAATAAGCCTATCCAACTTATTTCAAATCCTTCTTCTGCCATATACTTGTACAAGGTATCTCTATTGACCATATCATAGGCTTTTTTTAGATCCAAAAAACCGCCAACACAACCTTGTCCCCTCATCCTAGATATTTCGACTATCTGGTTCAATAAAAAAATATGGTCGTCTAACCTATATCCCTTTCTAAACCCACGTTGCCATTCCCCAATTTTACCATTTGGTTCTAACCTATCTTGTACCCGGCTCTTAAAAATTTGCATAAAAATACGGTACGTAATTGGTGTAATAGTTATCGGTCGTCTATTTTTCAAATCATCGTTATCGACGCCATCTTTTGGCAGCAAGGAAACCCTTCCCTTACGCCAACTTTTCGGTATGCTACTTCCGGCAAAGATGTTATTGAATACTTTAGATAAATACCTTATGTAGACCTCACCCAATGCGTGTACTATCTCCATTGTTATTCCATCTAACCCGCATGCCGTCTTCCCTTTCATTCTTCTAATAACTTGTTCTATTTCTTCAACTCCTGTGATTATACTTGTATTCATTCTCGACCTCCCTTCACTGGCCCCATTACTAATAAAAAATAGCGCTTCTACCGCCGCATTCATCTCTTCTTTTGTGTACACTTTTTCGTGCTCAAGATTAGTCATGCTTTTTCCCGCATTGACTACATATGTCCAGAATCGCTTTACCCGTTGTCCCCTTGGAGCCCTCAATATACTATTAAACTCCTGTTCGTCCTGACGTTTTATCGCTTCTTGTACCAAATTCTGAACTTTTGTCTTTGCCTGCATATACTTTTGCCAGTATTCCTCCCCCTTACCCGGGTTCGTTCTTACTACCTTCCGGTGCTCTTTGCTCCATTTCCTTCTTTCCAATATTGCCTCCTCAATCGCCCCATTCCACCACCCCCTCTTTTCCCCTCTTACTTCCTTAACTATTTTATAACATTCATCATATTTATCCCGTATTATTGTATGCATTTCATCCAGATCTATCTCTATTGCGCCCTCTAACAGCTGTTTAATTTCATCAATTTTATGTGTCCATTTCTGTTTGTCTATCACCTTTTTGTCTACTTTTAACCTTTTAACAGGTTTTCCTCGACCCGTAACTTCCACCCAATTATGATCACTGCCAATGTTCCATTCTTTTCCTTCATCTACAATCATCTCTCCTACCCATTCCCGTATTTTTCCTTTGACCATAATATAGTCTACACATGACTTCCTATTTCCCTGACTATACGTATATTTTCCAACCACTACTTTATCTAAATTTAGTATATTCAGCTCTGTTGTTGATACCCATTGTAATAGCATTTTCCCTTCAATATCCTCCCTCCCGTCTAACTGATGAATGTGGGCGTTCATATCTCCTAGGCACATAGTTCCCATCCCCTCACTACTTGCGACCGCCTCTGTTAATCTATTGTACAGTGTTCTACCTTCCTCTAATGTATTACTCGGCGCCCTGTATACCCCTATAATTCTTATTACTCCATTAAGCCCTTCAATATCAACTACCACCAAGTCTTTCATTTTCAGTTCAATCACTTCCCTACATATTATGCTTTCTTTAATAAATATACCCACTCCTCCAAACCTATTTTCTCCTGTCCCCGTCTTTCTATTTGTCCCATACCAATTGTACCCACAAAATCCCGGTGGAACTTCTGCCTCACATAGATGTGTCTCTGTTACTATCATTATATCTACTTCTCTTCTTTCGATCAGCCTGTATAGCTCCTCCCACTTACCCCGTCACCTACCACCTCTAATATTTAGCAATGCTATCCGTCGGAAAGGTGATTGCTTCTTTTTACCCCCTTTCCCTCTTCTATCTCGCTTTCGGTGTCTGCTTAAGATCTTTCTAGATTCGCAAGGTTGCTCATGGCTAACCTCCGGATCACATCCAACGCCCCCTCCAGTTCCCACACTTCCCGCTTTCTTGTTTCCATTTGCGTTTGCATTCCGCGATTGCTGTGTTCTCTGTTTAAATATCGGTTGTCTTTTTGTCTCTTGAAGCCATTGTCCCCCCAGTTGCGTCCTTGATTCATGCTGTACAAGGTGTCTCTGTTTCCCCATCCAACAATTTGTTGTGTTTTTTCTCCATGGTATCCCTCCCTGTTTATATATCAATTTCCCGACCCCCAATGATTACCTTCCTGAGCTAGCCTCGCTGCATGCCTATATGGCATCTGTCCGTGATCTACAAATCGCGGTGGATATTCTTTCTGCTTTTCTTGTATATTTGTGGCTATCCCCCTACTTTCCGAGTTGCCAATTTGATTCCAAGCCATTCACAGGCTCTCCGGCCAATAGGTCGTGCCGCCATTTGAGCACCTACCTCACCGTAGTGAACACCGTCCGGAGCCATGGCTCCAGCGGTATCCTGTATGTATTCCAGGGGTAGATATTCAAATTTAGCTGCCCGCACTAAGGGAGCTATTTTCATGTTAACAGCCCTGCAAGCCTCCCTATAGTCTCGTCCTGCTTTTCGATCAACTGTTTTTGGCAATGAGCATACCGTCAGTTTTATATTACGCCTAGTGCAAAAACCTATTAATTTTTCTACTTGCTTACTGACTTCCCTAACTGCTTCCACTTCACTATTCGCCTGCATCACATCTATTAGCCCTCCATGAAATACTAACCTCTGTTCTACATTATCGAACATATCCATATCGTCCTCAATTAATTCTACAATAGCCCTGGTTGTTCCCCCTCTTTTTCCTATAATCGTTAGCCCTGTTGTACTTCTCGGAATCATCTTCTTCAATTGTTCTTCTACTCTTAATATATTTGAATCCCCAGCAATTACTACCCTTTTGCCGACTGGTGGTAGCGTTCCCGGTTGATCCCCTGTCTCCAGCTGTTTCTGCTGCTCTTTATTTTGCTGGCGCGTTGCTTCCTCTATCACAGCACCAACAACAACATCATCGTCTCTTCTTTGTTGTTGTACCATTCGCCGGCCGTCGCCTCGCCGTACTTCTTCTTCGTCTTCGCCCGTGTTGTGATTATCCACGTCGTCAATCTTCTTGTCCTCATCATTACGACTCAGCTCGAGATCTACCACCTCCTCTTCTGCTAGCCTCGCCTTCTCTCTCGCCTCTCTTTCCCGGATCCATGTCTTTACTTGGTCCAAGCCAGCCGTTACGTCCACCATCACTTCCTCTACAGCTGTAACTCTTTCTTCTAAGCTCTCCCTCCGCTCGTCGTCAATACTGCTCTCTTCAGTAGCAGCAGTTGTAGGCTGTCTCTGCTGACGTTCCTCTACTCTTCTCTCAATTCTGCTAATTTGTTCGATCAACTCCTTCTTGTCCGCGGCATTCCTCTCCTCCATCTCCTCCAAAGCGGTTTCTCTTTCTTCAATTCTCTCAAGTCTTTTGTGCACATCGGCCATGCACGTCTCCCACTTGTTTTGCATTGCGTTCGCAATACCGCACCACTTGTCCGCTTCTGCTTTTACTTTTGCCATCTCTGCAATCATCTGCCGATGTGTAGCACAACCCGTGCAACCAGCAAATGGCGGATCACGCACTGCCGTTCTTTTCCTGTCCATCATATTTCCACACGTGCACACTGATATTCTACTCAATGGCACGTATGTTGATGCACCACCACTTCGTGTGTTGACAGCTCCGGATATATTCATGGAGCTATCATCACCGTCAGATGACATTTCACCGTTCCTTCCAAACATGTTGCACGTGTGTTATTTATATATGCAACTACAACACTGCACGTCTCTTTGTACTTTGCTTTACACGTCCGTCCTAATGCGTTCCAAAGCACTTGTATATACACTATATACCTGTGCTTGTTTTCGTTTTCGCCTTCCAATTGTTCACTTCAAACTTCACTATATCCACACAGTGCCGGAAATCCTATTTCCAACACTCTAGCTACCACTTTTCAATGAAACGGTTCCGTTTTCCAACTCGATACATATGCGGCGAAAACGTATCACGGTGAGAATAAATACTTGCTTCCGTTTCCCACTCTATATTATCCTTGAATGACTAGTGAATAGAGGCCAGTCGGTATGCAGTTAGAGCCGAGCACCCAGCGCCCGCTATAGCGGCAAGCGGCCGCTACCAGATGCGGTAGCAGAAGCAGCATTGGGTTCCGGCTTCGGGTACTATTTATTGAGCGACTCCACTGTCCACCAGAAGGGCTCTGGCGCAGCTCGGCTTCTTACGAACCCGGTGGCCTCTTAGATAGCCCGACGCTGCAGTCTGGCTGCCGCGTTCGGTAGGGCTCCTAATGGCGTCTTTCATTTAGACGGCTTTACGCTCGCTTCCGCACCACCACCGCTCAAGCGGCCCTTCGTGCGTAGTAGAAGTCGCTGTTGCTGCTGCAGCTGCTGCTACACATCCCAACGCATGCACCCCCTGCCTTAAGGGTTAGCCTCACCCACCCGTATATTTTCGCGGCGCTTAACTGTCGCCTCCTCGCATGCAGTTCCTCTGCATACCAACTCATTCTTGATTCATGAGAACCAATAGAGGCCGGCCCACTACTCAGTCTACCCTTTCCCACTCCCACTAGCATTGTCGGGTTAAATCACCTTTTTGGTTTCCCCTTTTTACTAATCATCTGGTTGTCCGATTGTCCGTTTGTCCTCAGTTTTCTTCCCGTTGAGTAGCTGTTCTGTTTAAAGCTAACCAAGCTGTGACCTTGAAAATTAGCATTGAAAATTCCATTCTCTTTCTTTAGTGACGTCGATCGCTTGTCGCAGGACTGTCGTTAGTGTTTCTCATTGTCTGCACCATATACATTTACACAAACACACAGTCACACATAGACACATTTTACCCCTCAGTTGAACAACAGTAACGCGTTTAATGTTTGTTATTGTTGTTGTTGTAACTTAAGGCACAAAAACTGATAAATAAATAACTATTTTCAACTAACCCCGCTCTGTCGGGGCTAGTTGACAATGTATTTTTTTGTCGAAAACCACTGGTTGAATTCCTTTATCTTATATCGCTTGATAAACCTTCTACCCATCGCGATTGTTCTAAATGTTTCTGCTGTTATTACTGCAGTAGCTACTACGAGTATGCTTGTTGTTATTGCTCGCTAAGCCTGAAATAATTACTCCGTATCGTCGTTGGGTCTTCGAAATTCGTGTTTCCCTTGTATTTATGTTCCACTTAGTAAACCGAACCTTGTCTTCTTTACGCTAGCCTTCCTGAGCTATTTATTACCTCTTTGTGCCCCTCGGATGTATATAGTATATTCTACACGCTACCTAGGTAGTATTGGGGACGTATACCTAGACGGCTACCGCTTTATTTTTGTTTTGAATCAATGCAAAGCATCATCGCTGTAGTCTAGCAAATACTGTTTTTACCTTTGGAACGACGTAAGTACGGTGTCGTTCAAAACGAACATTTGCGGTTTTATTTTGGGATCGTCTTCAAAAGTATGTAATGTGCTCCCAGGTGTTAAATGGTGGTCAAGGAGTGGCTTTCATGCAGTGGGCCTAACATAAAAACACTAACTAAAGACACTACTAACGTAAAAACACTGCTAATTATTATATAATATACCGTATGATAAACTGAATATTTTTAGATGACTAATCGGACAAGAGCGAATTTAGCGAATATGCGTCGTACAAATATCAGGACCTTGAACATGGGGTAGAAAGGTATAGAGATGCTACTGCGCACTAGTGTTGTTTGATAAGCACAGATTGCTGAGCATATATCTTGCCTTCTATGCCGACGACGATTGTCAAGTATTATTTGCGCTTAGTCTGTATTTGCACCTAAGGAGGACTAATGAACCAGTACGGATAATAAATATGCCCAAATGAGTAAAAATGTTAAATTGTAATTTGCTATTTTTGCGGTACAATATGAATCCATATTTCATTCTCTATTACTAATAGTTTGCGTTCTTTTCTGGAATATTTAAAGCAAATAAAATAGTCCGAGCTCTGTTTGTGACCAATACTTTCAGATGCACACATAACCAGATGTACTGCTGGCATAAAGGTGGTAAAAGACTTTGCCATTTATTCTATCGTAACTACAGGACATACAACTATTATACGTTATTTAAACTATATCACTAAGCCCGCGTATGCTCTTTTAGCTAGTTGCGTTTTATACAGAGCAGTCTACGCATTTGCCTGTGTGGCTACGTTCTATAAAAGGAAGCCTTTCGCGAATTTGCCTATTATATAGTTGGTAGTTCTTTAACGATTTTCTCGGGACAAAGGGAAGAGAGAGAGAGAAAGCTTTCAACCGATGCCCAAACATAATTTTGCGTAAGTGATGCCAAAGAAAAAGCTACCATCTGTTAAATAGGCACGCGTTGGGAAGCAAAGGGCAATCTCAACATGATCCACAGTGAGAAAAAGTGGTTGATAGAAGAAAACAAACAAAACTAATGCTTCTATGTGGAGCTTTTTTCAAATAATCTTACTCAGATTATTCGTAACTTTATTCGTAAACAAACCAGTACACATGTCGAAGTCGTCGTTCGTTACGCCGACCATCGCAAGCGTGCTTTTTGCCGCTCGATGACTGGCCTGGTGGCGACATCCTCGGCGGGTTTTCAGATGCAAGCGTCTCCCTTTCCTCGACGTGCCCTCAGCCTTCCGTGCTGTCTACCCTTGCCCCAGCCGGCGGGGAGGGCCCTCTCTCATAAGGCAAGGGTCGAAGGTGAAAGAGCACGCACCGCGTGCATCTGAACAACGTGCTCGTCAGACAGTAGTGCACCGCAGGCGATCCGCTTCCATCGTGTGTATGAATTCCGTGCATACATTCATGTTCCATATTCAACACGTGCACACGTTGCTCATTCGCTCATACATACGTACATCTGTGGCTGTGTAGAAACTTTGCTGCTGCTGCTCAGACGATCAGACGATCACCTCTGGGCTTGTGAGTCAGGGTGTCGTGCAATAGTATGGAAATGGTCAGATGTGCATCCCTTCTGAGTCGTCTCTATACGACAAGTGCTGTGCTTACCCTATCCGGTGTGGTGCCCATATCAACACCAATGTCAATAACACCTATTAAATAAGCAATTACCTCTGCCAACACACCGTCGGAAATACTCTGCTTACGTGCGTGTTAAGGAAGTGCTGTTCCTTCTCAGTGAACTTCTGTTGCTAAAGGCGGCTTTGTTCTTTGCGGTGTGACATTATCACGCCGCTCGCTGGTTTGGTGTGCTTCGTGAGTCCCACCTTCCTGTCAATGCTCGGCTTGCGTGTGTCGGTAGTTTCGCTTGCTACACGGATCATGCAATCGACCCGGTGTTCGTTGTCCGCGTGTACGACTGAAGTCCCCTAACTGGGTTGCAGCTTCAGCTCCTGTTAGTAGGTGGTCGTTCAATCAACCACAGGGCTAGAGGCGGGGTACGTAAGAGAAAGTGGCGGAGAAAAAATCGGAAGACGATGATGATTTCACAAGTTCACACTTGATGGTTCCCCTCTTACTCCCCCCATTCTCGGTGTTCTTGTCTGTGTGAGTGATGATTCTCTCGGACTACACGTGCACCGAGCTCTGCATCCAAGTTAGCGTTGTGGAGGCTTTCACTACCGGAGGACAAAAGCAAGCCACCGTTCTGTTGGCAGCGCAATGATTGTTGTGATGCCGAGGCCAACACCAAGATCTGCAGCAGCAGCAGCAGCAGTAAAACGACCAGCACGAACGTGCTGTCGACGCGCATGCGGGGCGCTCACTCAAGCCGCAGTCATTGAGAGGTGACTTCATTTGAGGATACCTAACAGAAATAGCACCAAACGTCCGCCCGTTACCGTCGATAGCAGACGACATGCGCTGCCTAGGTGCCGTCGCGTGGGCCGTCATCTTGGAACTGCTCCTCTGCTGGAGCTGCTGCGCCGTTGAAGGTACGTAAGTGCGCTGTACGAGCCATTAAACAGCCGTGTAGGTTGAGACCATCACCATGCCACGATGTCTTTCGTTTTTCAGAGCGGTGCGAAACTGCGGCAAAAACGCCACCAAACACTGCGATAAACACTGCGCAGGTTTAAGTTTAGCCGCGGATCTGGCTCTCGGGGCGGATCTAGCTCTGAATACAGGATACGCGGTAGCCTGATGAACAACGAACCGTCCAAGTACCATCACGACTAAACAAAAAGCTTACTAAGATGCCATTTCATCGACAAGTCATCGAGCGGACTCAGTAACTCTACAGTAACACCTCACCGACCAGAAACATTAGATTCCACTTTTTAATAGTCGTCCCATAATAGTGTAATAACAAGGTTTACTTTACGACTTTTTAATGTCATTTTGAAGCACCGAACAACGACTAGATTTTGGCATCTACTAAGACCAAATATATTACACCGTGCTCTGCAGAGCGCCCAAATTCCTTCAATGAAAGAGCCCCTCGGTATGTGCGCCAACAGCCTTCTACGCCCGAATGGAAAAACCCTAGCACCATGGAAACGGGGTCGTCTGCTAGTGTGGGACGCGACGGTTTCATGTACACTCGCCAACAGTTACATTGCGCGCACAAGTCGAGAAGCTGGCACGAGCGCACGTCTTGCTGAAAGTCGCAAATTGTCGAAATACAGGGAGCTCTCGCCGCAGTACATAATTCAGCCGATCGCCGTGGAAACGCTAGGGCCGATGGGTGAGGCGACCATCAAGTTCCTCAAGGAGCTTGGAAAGAGGGTAACTACTGTGACAAAGCGCGAGCCGGGGAGTACCTGGTGCAGCGTATCTCCATAGAAGTTCAACGTGGTAACGCAGTGGCGGTAGTGGGGTCGCTTCCATCGCCGGGGGAAGGACTGCCAGAAATGTCGTAGCAGTACCAACTATTATTTGACTATTAACATATGAAACATTAACTAAACTTACCGTACTCTGTTAATATATTACCTTCTTTCCCACCAACCACGGTCGGGCCCTTCTCGGTGTGCGCGTAACCCTCCAGCACTACATTTGTGGTAAAAACATTGCTTTAGAGGGCCAGAGACGAGACACTTATCCTGACTTTGTCTATATCGAACTTTTGCACTCTATCTGTTCCGAAATCTGTTCCAGAGTGCAATAGGTCTCACCAGTCTATGCGCCCTTCTTGAAACTGTTTCGGCTTTACCCGGAAATGTTTATGTGGGTCTCTTACAACAAATCTTTGTGACAGCAATTGCCATGCATAGACCATCGGACAAAAAATGAGGTGCATAGATGTCTCAATAAAAGAGAGGCTGCATTACCATCCCTATTATTAAAAAGTGTGTTTTATACAATCCTAACGTGATCGAACATAAGAAATAGATTCCCACAGCCAAACTACAAGTTAGGACAGAATAGCCCCCACACTCCCCAGAAGAAGTGTCGTGGGACACTTACAAAACGACAGTGCCTCGATGGTGCATAGTCTTCGACTTCTTTCGGATAAGTGCGATTTCAAGTTTCAAACTTAGTATTTTGGCCATCGCTTCGCTTGTCGTAGCAGCAAATATTTTTGATATTATGAAGGTTACAAAACTTTTCCATTCTATGAAGTTTCGAGCACCATAATCTTTCCATAAAGGATTTTATCACACTAGGCACGCAGTCGTGGCGGATGCAATCGGCAGCTGTTAAAAACTGTCAATAGGTAGTTTGAGTGGTTCTATTTGGGATCACAATATCAACCTAATATATGTTCTACGCAGCATGGGCTGCATACGTGCGTGCGCAGTTCTTGAAGTTATTTTGAGTTGCTTAAAACGACAGAACCAGATAAATAGTTTTAAAAAATGATTAAAATTTAGAATGATTTAAGTTATTTAATAATTTTTAATACTTAGTATATATACTCTCGTCGGAAGCGTGAGGAAGATAGAGCTTCATGAAGAAACATTTTGAAATGTATATTATACTCAATTTGAGTGAAATAAACATAATTGTAATTAACCAAAGATCAATACTTAGTGTATAATAAAACATTTGTTGTATATTAGAGCTTTAAAAAACGATAAAAAA
Source organism: Dermanyssus gallinae (assembly GCA_003439945.1). Taxonomy (NCBI): domain Eukaryota; kingdom Metazoa; phylum Arthropoda; class Arachnida; order Mesostigmata; family Dermanyssidae; genus Dermanyssus; species Dermanyssus gallinae. Next base: position 26,649 of record QVRM01006354.1, read on the forward strand.
TGTATATTTAGGCTTTGTTTCGATTTAGATTTACGTAGGCTGTAAGCTCGCGTTGTTTTCGGTGTTTCGACGTAACACGAACGCTAGGACGAGTCTAGTTCTAGTCAGGCGCAAAGTAGTCACGAGTCTTTGAAGCTTGCAATTGCCAAATTTACCTAAGCAAATCCTAATGATTGGTTTGTGATACTTGTGTCCGAAAATAAACCTTTATGGAAAAGGGGGGTTGCCAATAGTTAAGCCGACGAAAGACATCACGTTATGTAGTTTAGCAAACGCATAGCAATATATTGTTTGTGTAGCAGTTCCCGTTGACTATCTGATAGAGCCACACAAATTGCATAAATAGACTTAAATTGACTTGTAGGAAATGCTCTGGAAGCGCTCGTTAAGTAAATACTATAACGAAGGATTGAGGTGACAATCTACCGTCACGCAAAAAGACCGATTCCGTAAACAAGAATGAAAGCAGTTTATCGTGAAAGCATGTAATACATGATTAAAAGCACTCGTCTGGTCAAAGTGTGCGCAGTAAAACAAGGATAGTAAATTCATGAACATAAACTGATCCTGTGACATCTCGAAATGTTGAGTACACATTGATCAATGTGCACTAAAGCCGTGTTGAGCGGAACAAGCGAGCAGCTTTTCTTGTACAAGAACATGCCGTTAGAGCAAAGCCCAATTTCAGCTTCAGCTTCATGAGTAAATTGTATATCGCAAGTTCAGAAAACACTACTGGCGGGTCCAACTGATCGAGCGTTGCGTCCTACCTATCTTGAACTTTCAAATTAGTCAGTTTTAAATGTGGTGCGATTGCGAGTAGATTGTTTTGGTCATAAATAGTTTGACTTAAAAAGAGTTGAAGGCTGTTGCATCCCGTCAACATGTATACTAAATGATAGCCTGTGATCTAGGATGACTCCTAAATAACTAAAGTTGGTTAAAAAAAAACGACCTTCAGTGCCCTTCCATGTATTTTTTAAGCAATAATCTTTAGCAGCAAATGAACCTCCTCAACTGAAAAACCTGTTTTTCTGCGTTGATTATAAATTTCTTTTTCCTCACGTCATTGTGTAGTCTCATTAAGGTAAAACGGCAGGTAATTTCGAAAGTTTGCTAGGGTTACCAAGTCGTACGTAGTGCGTGTGGGGCTTTAAGATTGGAAAGGGCTAGCGGAATCCCTGTTAGGCCACTCAGGTTGTTTGGGCTACGGGTTCTTGTGCGTAGTGGTAATTGTTATGACGTTGTATGATATTGTTTCATGTAAAATGTTAAAAATTGCATTTTTTATACCAAGCCTAATGTAAGTGTGTTTAGCAGACGGTTCCTGGGGAGGCAATTGGATGCAGTTTGAAAATCAATAGGAACACATATTGATGTCGGAGTAACGATGGGATATATGTTTCAGTGTCAAACGAGACGACTTTTGATCTAGGCCGTCCCCGTAAGAAGCCATATTGCTCCGCCGGGACGCATTATAATATTGCAGATGATATTGCTGTGGTGCTGACACGAGAATAGAATCAACCGCGTCACAACCATTTAGCTAAACTATGTAGTCTTCAAGAAACCTGAAACCTTTCTATGTCAAATCAGGTTTAAAATCGCTACTTATCGCGTTTTTTGCTTTGTTTTTTTCTTCATTGTTTTTTTACTTTTTTCTGTTCCGTTTTTATTAACCTCTGTGCAGACGCCTCATTTTGGTATTCCTCATCCTTCTAATTTAATTACCAATCCATGAAATACTTGTGGTGGGGGAAGGAACCCTAGCGGGATCTGTTTTGAAGGCGTTTATGTCATCTTCGCTAAATATATTCTCCATTGCTGTTGGATCTAGATGACCAAAGGATTCGACGTTCTATAGCAGACACTTTGATGGAGCTATCACAAGTTCTTTAGTACCTCTAGTTGTGTGATCTGATCATTGTGTCAACAATTTGTCTCTAATTTTTGTTTTCATTGCAATGTTCCTTCTCACTTGCCCGGAATCGTTTGACGTCGATGCTCTCCTTTCTTGTTCACTACGTCAGATATTTTTTACTTTTGTACGGGCGGGAGAATACCCTTTGGGCATACGGAAGGGTGTAGTGTTTCATTGAATTTGCCTGCAGCTACCAGCACGTGATAGCTGTTGTAATACACCTGGTTTCTGCCAGCAAGTTTTGTCTCCTTCACTTGTGTGTCTGTTCCAATTATTCCACATCATACTTTTTTTTATAGCGTCGCAAAGTGTGACAGTTCTACGCGGCTATTTAAAAGGGCTTAAGTGCTCGTTTCCAACTGTGTGTCGAGGTCGTTTACATAAATCGCTAAGCGTATGTTGACGTATTATGACAAACGGAGTTCTCGAGCAAAGTACACAATATTCTACAAACTAGATTTAATAACACACCGTACATTCATTTCCACTATTTTCTGAGTAAACACAAATTACATAAACTTTTATTAAATTATTAAGCTAATCGATAGATTGTATCCAACAGATAAAGAGTGGTAAGCGCAACGATGTATGATAACGTAATATAAAAATTATTGCTGGTACGGAGTTGTATGAACGCGCCAGACGTCTCCCTAACTGAACTAAAATTCGATCATTAGATAGGCTTCCTGCCTGTTTGTTGTGGATATTGAGGACACACATATTTTGCCTTATAAGTAACTTTATGGGCAGGTGCCCGGTCACACAAGCAATTATGGTAGGCGCATTATACTTAGCGCTCTCTTAGCGGTGAAGCCTCATAGACTTAACCGTCACTGTGAGTGCGTAATATTATATAACGTCACTGTTGTTACCTTGCATTCGAAGAAAATCATCTATGGGCTTGTGCTCTTGGCTGGCAACTCTTGACAAGACATTCTGTTTTGGCTATCAGTTAAGAGTTTAATTTTAGCAAGTATTAACATAGTTCAAAAAGGCTTTGCACAAATTCGCAAACCAACACAGTGGGAGACGAGCAATGTTTAGAAAGCAGCAGCAGCAGCAACAACAACAACAACAGAAATCGCCATCTTGGTAGTGAGCTAGGCCAGTACCATGGGACAGGTATTAACATATAGATACCGCGCATAGCCGTTTAACAAGAAAGAGCGTTAACCACAACGACCTAACGGCGTGCAAAAAAAATATCGCTTTTCACTGCACCAAACTACTATGACGTTTATTGTCATCATTAACTACTACCACTACTTTTTTTTCGTTGTAGTGAAAGGGTAATTAATTGCTATAGCAGAGCGAACACGGTGCCAGGTAGGACATTCTGCTTTGGACAACAACAGCAGCAGCACCGCCGACAAGGTGCAGTCACGGTCCTTGACTCTACCCTACAAAGGCTGTCCTTGGCCAGTTCGTTGCATGCGACATGCAGTTTCTTCCGCCTTAAACAGAGTAACAATGCAGAATGAGGGCAGAACAATGGCGTTGCGTTGACGATCGGTTGCATAGACAATCAGATGCCTGGTGTATTTAATTACCACGATATGCTTGGCGAATGTAAGAACGTGGTCTGCTTAACGTGGAGCGTGGAGCAGAGTAAGATGAGAGAGAAGGGGATTAACGAGGAAGATTGGAGGAGATGGAGGAGAAATGGGGCTATCTTAGTTTGCGCATTTGTCGTCAACGTAGCCCCAGTCGGCTGTATTTGCCCTTTAGCTCTAGCAACGGGTCCCTATCTTGACGCTTGTGCTGACCTCAGCCCTGCATTGACTGCGTCCTCATCTCGAGTCCCTGTTTTATTAGCAACAAGCGTTTGTGGCACTGTTGCATTCACGAAGAAAAAGTACCGATGTTTAGATTTAAGACATACAGGCTTAAATGTAGGTCATGAATAAAAAGATAGAAACCGGAATACATTTTCGTTAATGTTTGAAAAATATGGAAAGTTTGTATAGTTCCAGAAAGGCAACTAGTGTGCCATCCAGCGAGCTTCTTCAGAACTTTTTGTGTGCAGTTATTACTCGTGTCCTAAGGGTTCAGGACAGCCATATATTTGATAAGACGTTATATACGGTTGTACTAACGTACACCTTCTCTGGTCACCCCGAGCCGTTTGAGGCAGAACAAACTGCCCCGGTGGTTTAAATATATAATACCCGGCAATACACCGCGTAAAACGATCTAAATATAGCACGCACGTGCCATCAGTTGTCGAGGCTTGGTAACTAAACGCCGAAAGCAGGTCAGTAATATTGTTTGTTGTAAAAAAGGCACTTCTGTTAATGATGTACGGTTAACTTGGAGAGCTAGCTACGTTGTAAAATGTGCCCACGCACAGCGTAGATATTATTATCAGATGCATTTACCGTCATACATCCGTATTAAGAAAGAAGCTATACAACTTGGTGGAACCGTCTTATCTTGAATTCAGCCAGCGGGTCACATACATGGTTTGCATCACTTGCCAATCAGTTTGTCGTGTCTGCAGTGTAGAGTACTCATTTGTTTGTTTACTCATTTTCGGTTATGCTACATTGATGGTCGGTTACATTACACATTCGGTTACATTACATTGATGGTCAACTAAACTTTGGGAATTATGTAGACTGTAAACACTGAGGGTTTTGTCGAGAAGTGTGCGTTCACTTTGCTGTATATACTCATGACTAGAACATTGGTCTGCTGCATATAATTTTTATCATTGTTACTATTATGTACTTATTCAGGTATGTAGGGTGCGTTTTTGAAGTAAATTAAGGTCCGTGTATCAACACTACTACATCGGATAGTGGTGATGTAGCTTTGTGTTGATGCGGGAAGCTTGCCCTGTCAGGTTCCTGCACCGATCCGACGTACCCTCTGCATCGTTCGCACCTGGCGAGCATAGTATCGCGAGAGTCTTCAGAGCCCTACGATGGGCGGCTATCACCATTTATACATCGACCTCGTGAGCAGTGTGAATCCGAAAGTGCACGAAATGCAGTTTAAATGTTAGCTAGTTTTTCTATTAAGTCATCTAAAATCGCAATCAGTTGAATCGACCGTTCGGTACCGCCTCTCGTGACACCTATACACATACCTTATTTAGAATAAGTTGACTTTTAAATGGGTGATGACTGGTATGATCAATAAATGCGTTTAAAAATGCATTTTTTATTTAATTATTAACAAATATTCTTTATAAGCTGGTATATATAATATTTTTTTTTCATATATACACTAAAATAATGCAAAGGCTGAGCAAACGTCTTGCTAAGAATGAGGCGGGGGTTAAGCATATTTTTGCCATGTTCTCCGTCGCCAAAGAAAGTCGGCTATTGATCACTGCGGCCATCATTGCGGCCAAACTTCGCATAGACGAGACTTGTCGTCGACTCTGTCTTCGTCGACATGTCGGACTAACCACACCCCTTCGTTTGTCACTGTGTCTCGGTGCTACCCTAGAAGAACGTCATGAGCAACGGCGTCGGGTATCTTTCCAGCCAGCAGCAGTATGAGGGGTGGGAACTCAAGATTTCCGCCCCGTGCTGTCGGACGCCTGCAATGGCTCTGTTGTCGTATACCATCGCATGTTCTTCGTCGTTTGGCAGGCCTGCGGCAGTGCAAATGTTCCCACTTCACCTAAGCAGCGCAATTCCCGTCGCTGTTATTCACCACTGTCGCTCTGACAGACATCATTGTCGTACTCAGTTACAGGACTTCGAAAATGTCTTTCTCTTGTTTCAATATCGGAGCGAGCAATTGCTCAAGTGGCACGAGAACATTGAAAATAAAAATGCGTTTCTTTAGGAAAATTGGCCGTCGACTAATCCATATATATATATATATATATATATATATACATACATACAAACATATCGGTGAAAAGTGTGTATGACGTCAGTGGGGACCCAACGTCTTGTGATAAAGCACGTCCAGTAACAACAATGTTAAATATATCGGAGCCCTGGCAGATATCCGACAATACCTCCCGCGCTAGGACTCGAGTTGGTTTCACAAAAAGCGAAAGCAATTTTTTTAGGCGACCTAAAGCGCCCTCCGCAGAAGTCACGCCTAAAATTGCACTCTGTAACAGCCACGCCCATGGGTAAGTACGTGGGCGTGATCTTTGATATGACTCTGAGGAACACCACATGTACGCTATGTAGCAGAAAAGCTGCCAAAGTCTCAGCAGAACTGCGAACAATTCACCGGCGGAGCAGGAGAGCAACAGACCCTTCTCGGCGCCCTCTCTTAGGATCAGTGCTAAGTAACACTATGCTATATGCCGCATTTACATGGACACGCACGACTACTAGGGCTACAACACACCGCCTCCTCAACAAGACTCAATAACCTGAAGCACTCAACATCGAACCACAGCAGCCACACAAATCATTTTAGACAGGTTACCCTGTACATAAGAGTAAAATAACTAGCTTCGCGATGATCTTAAGTTATGTCAAGACAGAGGAACTACTAATCAGCAAAAACATACATAAGCATATAGAGCCAGCAAAGAAAAGCAATCCAGCCGAGACACCCTGGATACTGAAAGAGAGCTACTCTTGTAACCTAAAACTGGAAAGTTCTCTGACACGCCAAGATCCTGAAAAAACGCTCCGCAAAGATAATGAATCTTGGTTTATGGTTAGAACATAAACTTGTTTTTTCCCGCCGAAATTGTCTCCGAGGCAAAAATTACCGCCGCACAAAGTCGAGTCGCTTAATGGCAAGAAAAAGTAGTCTGGTGAAAAAACCTCGATAAGACAATACTGCGGATACCATTGAAAAAGAGTTTTACTGTTTTACGCTGTTTATAGAAATATATTACACGTAATGCACACATATATATATATATATATATATATATATATATATAAATGCTGTTGTCCAATATCACTCTATAGACAGCGTAAAACACACAATAAAGCATCCGTTTTGAAGTGCCGGTGAACGTACACCCACAACATACTAATAGGCGGATACAGTGGGTGCCAATAATGATGGATGCTATAAACGTATTTAGCACCATTATTATTACAAAAAAAAAACATAATTGCCATTAGGCAGACTACCGGACAGGCCGTGCTTCAGTAAACGTTTAACGCACATGTATGCAGTACGAAAGTTAGTCCACTATTGACGCATATATATATATATATATATATATATATATATATATATATATATATATATATATATATATATATAGTCAGCGGCCATGACAGTGAACTGGAGGAAGAAGAAGTCAAACTGCCGATGCAGTGCGATACGTGGACTTTTAAACATGCATTACACTGACTAGATAAAGTATTGTTAAACTCAGCTGACAGGAAAAAAACTAGATGAAACAACTGTTGTCATAGGGTTATAAAGAGCAACGTTGCACATTTATAAAGCAACTCATCGTCAGAAGCTGGATGTTCGAAATAAGCTAAGAAGACCCTCTTATTTAAGCGTGTTTACATGTGAGATATACTTTCTTTAACATATTAACAAAGAAGACAAACGACCTACAGTTTCGCTACTAGCATTACTACTAGTCAGGCCTAATCACAAGTCGAGCCCGGAGATAATCTATCTTTTGTTCTAGATATTTGGAGTTGCGCATAAGGGGTTCTACAACGAGTGCACACTGTGACAGCATGCCAAATCTGCTCAATATGTGTCTTCGCACTGCCGTCAAATGTTAAGAGTCTGACTAATACGCGCTAGAGAAAATTATTTATCTACGAATGCATTTTCAGGTTATGGTTTCGGCTGTGCCTGTAGTCTGCACTAAAAATGCAACACGCAAAAATGCGATTATTTTTGCTCATCCCGGGAGGACACCGGATTACCTATACACAAAGGCCGCATTGCAACATGGCACACGCGTCTTCTTGTTTCCTGTATCAATTAGGTACTTATGCACTAACGTAGGCCGATTCAAAATCGACCATGATCGAAAAAAAACGGGGAGCACAGATGTTTCAGTAAAAAGAGATAATGCATTACCATCCACCCCCCCACATTAAAAAATAAAAATAAAAAAGATTACGCTGATTCTTGGCGACTCTACTTCCGAGCCGATGGTCATCGAGTGTGACTCTAGGTGGAGAAGCAAAATCAATGTTGCTAGCTTTTGTGCTAGCATTCGACACGAACGAGAATTTGCGTTCGCGTACGTCACTCTGCTAGATCATGCTACCGTATCACATCCAGTGATCACCGCTTGGTGGCGAACCAAAGCACACATGTTGTTGATTTTTCTCATTTTTCCGTCCAGAAGCGCCAATAATACACTCAATTGCTTGCACCCCTCGTAGCAGTTCGTCTAGGGGGGAATAGAACGGACACGCAAGTGGCAGCGCAGGTGTGCCTACGGTCAAACCTTGTAGTCGTCTCACCTTTGGCGCGTCTCGACGATCTTACGCGGCATAAAGAACTGCTGTAACGCACAATTTTCAGCCGATGCAAGCTAGACTCGAAGAGAGGTAGCTGCGACATACATATTCGATAGATATATATATATATATATATATATATATATATATTTGAATATATATATATATATATTTGAATATATATATATATATATATATATATATATATAGTGTGTGTGTACTCTAATATATACACTCGTGACATCGCCCAACAGGGACGATGCAGAAAGTGCACAGAAAGCCGCCTCCCACAGCAAGGTGCAATGCCTGCAACGCAATATAATCTGCGACGGTATAGCTGACACAGTTTATAGCTACCAACCATTCACGAGGGCCGAGAGCCGAGAGAGAGAAAGCACGCAGTGGTTGCAACAGCCGGTTGATGAACAAAATACGCTTTACGTGCGCACTGTGACCACATGCCGAATTCTCTCAGGGGAGAGGTGGGATGTGGAAGTACTGGTTGCGTGAAGCAGACCATGTCCGTACCCGAGTTTACGGGTTTTGGCATGCTCCCGTTCGTTGGTCGCGCATGAAGCCCTCCAATAGACATGGCCTGTCCTGACAGACAGGTTGTGGCGAGAGAAAATCACATCTTTTCTACTGCATACTCTGTGTCCCCGCTTGTCTAAAACCGTCGCTGGAAAACCGCGAGCGTAACCAAGAGCGTGGTGTCACGCTAAATGTGATGCATCGTTTAGCACGCTGTGCTGATGAAGCACAATAGCAGTTAGCATAACGTATCAGCGTGGGCATAATTAACGTATGTTTTTCTTAATTTCATCAAATTACCTGTGGTAGCCTACTGGGCTCCGATGCACGTATCTCAGCTAAATTTCTACTCCGTCATCTATTCCGTCACCTGAGCCTGCGATGCCAGCTCGCCAACGTAGGCTTAAACTAATCAGAGATTATGGTTAGTACAGCTGTCGAGTTACCTTGGCGTTCTTTGTTACTGCGACGTATCACAGCGAATAGCTGAGTACGACTGAGCACTCCGCCGAGTGTCTCAAACACCAACACGGTGCGTCGTCAGGCGTACGTGTCAGGTCTGGAGATTAACGATTTCACAGCATACTCTGGACAAGATTATGCTATGCCTATCGTGGCACGGACATTTGTATGGCTAAATATATAAGCTGTCAACGAAACCGTAAAAATCTCATGTGTGTGTGGCTATGACACGGTCTCGATAGTAGTGAGAGATCAGAAATCTAAAATGTTTATACTGTACAATACTTCTATATTTGCTCGTAGTTTGAGTCTGACATAGCCACGCCGGCTAAGCCACGAGTGCCTGCGGTTAGGGTGTATTAATTACGCTGACGACTAGGATATCTCGCCGCCACTCACAAACGAACCATATTTGTATGGGTGTTACGCAGCGCAAGGCAAATAATAACCTGCATTGACACAGGTAGGCAGTACGGTGTGCAGCTACGAACGACGCAATGCAAAATGCGTAGATCACAAGAGGCTTTATTTGTTATAACTGCCGGTACTTACCTTACGATAAAGTCGGCCAAAGTTGTCGTCTTCTGGTAAAGTATAGAAAAGGTACCCTCGATAGGGTTTTGAGTACGGACAAGAATCACATAAAGTAGCCACTACAAAAGGCTTAATAATATTATTATTAACAGGATCGTTATTGTTTTTGCGTTATGTGGTTTATAAGCCCACTAAATAGAAGTGGGCAGGACTAGTTATAACGTCACGATACGTATGATGCTGCTTAATAAGCTCATAGTGACTGTTTTATTGCTGTGACTATTATAGTAGTGCCATCCACTAAAACGGGTGATGTTTGCATTTGCGGCTTTATCTGGAAGAGGATGTAGAGGTGGTTGTTAAGATCTTCCTCCGTCTCCTGTACCGTTCGTTCCTGGATGCAGACCATCACCGCAAAATCCGCTAACGTCAGGTTGTCCGCCGGTTGGGTAAAGGCCTTATGGCGGGAACATGGCTGGCTCAGCTGGCTTGCCGCGGGCAGTGCCTCTGTAGATTGTAAAGTCCTCGCTGATGCAGGTATCTCGTCGGCAGGAACTGTACGTTTAAGCTCGTCTATGTCCGCTCTTCCTCACAATTCCAGTGGGTTTGTCCTGTCCGATGGGCATGCCATAATGTCTGTTCGATGGCCCGGGGTCTCGCACACACTGCAGTGGCAAGTCTCGGCCCTGCAGGCCGCAGCGGCATGCTCCGGTGATCCGCATTGGCAGCAAAGGCCGGTAGTCACCTTCTGAGCCTTGCAGAACGCGCAATAAGGTTTGGTCTCTGGCAGTTGAAGCACGTTGGAGAGCGTTACCTCAAGCCTACACGCGCTGCCCGCAATCGTTAGGACTCGGTCGAAAAGTCCCGCCAGGTCGACGAGTTTCTGGACGGTCGTGGCTAACAAGATTTTCGGGCCTCTGTCCCTATCCAGGAAAATCTCCGCTTGACGCTTCCGTTAGGTGTAGCCACTATCGGGGCAGACTGTATCCCGTGTACGCAGGGAAAAGGCCACCCGCAACGCCGCCTGGTGGCCGGATTAGGTCACTCTAACAGTGGACGACCGAAGGAACGACTGTGCAGGGTCGCGCAACACGACACAGCGATCAAAACGGGCAACGCTTAAGGTAGAAAGCCTTAAACACACTGTAAAACCGCCAAAGTCCATTATACTAACGCTGTCGAAAGTGAATGTTTCTTCGCACCACTTCACTTCCCTTCCGCCCACCTAACATATAGAACTACAGAAGCAGTATTTGAAATGCATACACTATGCTCGGATCGGACGATATGTTTTGGTATTGGCTGCCAGTATGCACTTGCATCTCCAACGCCTTTGCTCACGGGCCGTCAGTGTCGCTAAGTGTGGCATTAGCAGCACCAGTGGAAACACTACAAGCCAAACTAGCAGACGCATAGACACATATTTCACCGAAGTATCTGAGAGCCTTTGTGCGTGCGGGCATGCATCCGCCCGCCCACTAACTCGTAGCTTATTTAGACTTTCTCCCAAGCCACCGACAAATTCCAATGAGAAAGCTCGAACTCTGTCAAGCCAATCCTCACTCCCGGTCTTTAGTGGGCGCGGCTGTGCTACGCCAACTTTATTCGCATATACTGACAAATGATCCCGTACAAACCGAAACGGGACTGGGCTGGCGAAAACAAACTTGTAATGGCAGGGAAATCGTCTTGCGTGAGAGCTGCTGTTATTCCCAGCGAGGAGCTCGCAGCTCGACGACCAAGAAATGCAAATTTCACGCCCGCTGGCCAACGCTGTGTAGACTGCCAAACCGCACACGCGAGAAAGGAGACATGGGACAACCGAAGGGGATACGCGAATGAGCGAAAGAAACAGGGGGAAAGAACAGGAGAAAGACAAAAGCCAAGGCGGATAACAGAACATCCTGCCAAGCATTTCAAAGCGCAGGAAAGCTCGCAGTTTCTAAGGCGCGCTGAAACGGTCTTGCTGGGGCAAACCTTGTCTTTCGTGGTGTACTTGAAAAGGTCGCTCTTACCGCCATAGCGGTCGCCGTCAGCAGCAGGAACCCGCAGCAGGAACTATGGGGGTTGTTAGCATCTTTTGTTCATCCCCCAACAGTGGGCATGCCAGTCCACCCAAAAGTGGTGTGGACCCACATTGACTAACGCTGGCTGAAAGACAACAACGCCGACAATGCCATGGTAGCAAACCTACAACGAATGTTCAGCGTAGCGCAGACGACGCAGTCAACCAAGAATGGCCTGCCGCCCTGGGCCCCGTCCAGCCAGGCGGACGCCACCTACATTCGGTCCGAGGATTGTGGGATAACGGCAAACTTTACGCAGGCAATGAGTGCAGCCGAAGGCTTTAGCGCAATGTAAGAGTTAAGCACGGTGTGCTGTACTTGTCTTCTCTTTCTCGCTCGCTCCTAGCAGATATATATATTTATATCTTTTCCATGTTTCTTTTCTCAATCTATCGGTATTTTTCCCAATCTATAGCTATGTCTTCCTCACTTCCACTCTGCTCCTATCTCTATGTTCCCATATATATCTCGCGGTTTCTACCAACCCTTTGCCAATCGTGCTGCTCAACAGCATGGCCCTGTGGCTTGGGAACTATAGCGCTGAGAACCACAGAAGGGGACCTCAAGGGACTACGGGGAAAGAGGTAGTGAAGCCCTACATACTCCACGGCGTCAGCGCTTGTTGTTGCTTGTTATTACTTGTTGTGTACAAAAGGCTGGTCCTTCTTCCGCATGGACGGCTAAGCAAGCCTATGACACCCATTACCCCCTTACCGGCCCCCCTCTGAACTAGTGGGTCAGCGCCACAACGAAGCTCATTTGTACTTCGTTGGCTTTGTCCACTCATCCTTCTTCTACTCTTTCACTTTCTTCTTCGGCCGTCTGCCCGTTCATCTGCGCACGTCCTTCGCCTAAGCAGGCTTAATCCGCTTAAACCTCAGTTTGATGTCTTGACAATCTGTGGGATGGCCGCGGGCATCAGGCCAAAAGCCTACCTAACAGACCGGTAACTTGCTACGCTAATAAAGATGTTACCTACATAGAACATAGCCATAATAATATCAACAATATCAATAACAGCACTATTTGTAATAATAACAATAATAATACCAGCAAAAAAACAAGTTTGTATTGCTTAATAGCGACCTTTGTTTATTGTGCAGTCCCTACCTTATATATATATATATATATATTGTAACCCTTCCTTAGTATATATATATATATGACCGATGACCTTATTATTTTTATTTATATAACCTCGCTATGTTAGCACTTTGGAGTGGACAATTGTCTCCGCGCAAACGTGTGATTACGGGTTCTCTAACCCATATATATATATATATATAAACAAAAAAGCAATTTAGTGCTATTTTATTGCAAGGACTCTGCCATTCATTCCCAAGGGGCGGAAAGTTGGCCCCTTCTTCTTACTGCAGCGGCTTGATTAAGGCCAGACCTGTACTCTTGCAGTGAAGCACTGCAAATTCCTTTTCGAGTTACGGACTAAATACTGTGCGCGGAGTTACGCTTTTTGTAGCATGTTGCTCTGCAAGTTCACTGTGGAGCAAATGGGGGCGTGACCTTACACAAAGATACGCCCAACACTGTATTTTATCTATGATGGTGGGTCGCCATGTCAACTACGTCCTGTAGCCGTAAGCGCTTGATATATATATAAGTTTATTTTTCGTATAATACATTAGGTATATGTTACATCCATCACAGTAGACCAGCTAAGCCAATGCGCCCAGTAGGCGCGCATTTTAACTAAGTTATTTATTAAAATTGGTATGTCTATCTCTGCGCAGTGGTTCGCAATTATTACTGCGCAAATTACTAGTCACAGGTTCTCTAATCCTGGCGCATTTCCACGTTGTACGAGTCTCTGAAGCAGATGCACTCGAGTTTCCCTTCTAAAGATTAAGACTACAACCAGCCCGCTGGATCAGCTTAAATGCAAGACCCTCCCATTGTCTCAAACGCATATATATACATATATCCGATTCCCTTGGAAAAGGCAATAATTGCTGATCTACGCAGAAAGCTTAAGCAACCGATTAGCGGTGGCCGAACTAGCGGCGACCAGCACTCTCCATCGCTATGGCAAACCAGTGCCGAAAAAAGCCAGATAATTAGCTGCCCGCTTCGTTAGGTTAATTAATGCTGAGGCTTTTTGTTCCTCTACACGACAACAAGCCCAGCATATGAAATGATCATCTCAACACTACACACACGTGACTGTGAAAAACTGCACTCGCGTAGAGAACAATTAGGGGAACCTCATGAGGCCGACAATATCGAGCAAATTATCACAACAGTAGAACGACAACAAAACCATTGTGAAGAAACAAACGCAATAAAACAGGAACGCAGTAATCGAGAGAGGCGGCAGTGACAATAAACGCAAATTTATTTGTTAGAGCGTTCACAGCGTAGTGCAGCAGCGGCAGCAAAGACAACGTAGACAGCGTGACAACTCAGCACGCAGTAGTAACGAAAACAGTCGCCACGAACAGTTTTAACGGCTTCAGCCACAACCCAGGATTGGTTGTGGATTGACCTACAACAAACAACCAGAATCGCATGAGCATAAGCGAGAACAACATAGGAAAAATTAATCATAAGAGCTCCTAATCAACACGTCCTAGTCGGCGGGCGGCGGCTCGGTACTGCATGCAACAGAATCTGGAGTTGCAAGACGATTTGATTTCATTACTTTTCAAACATTCAGTCAAATGGGGAGACTAATAGCTCTAGCTATGTATATATATATATATATATATATATATATAGAAGGCGAGCACTGCCGAGTGTGCAAACGTGTTGTAATTGAATTATAAATCATCGCAATATTATATATATATATATATATATATATATATATATATATATACACACACGATTGACCTGGTTATATATATACCGGCAAACGGTTGACCCCGGTTGTAAAAACAGGAAAAGCTGACGGCATGTCTTGCTGCGGTCGATCCCGTTCCGTTTTGCCACCTTGCCTAGCTTGGCTGCGTCGTCGTGATAGGTTTGGTGTCTGGCCTGATTCCATTCCACTCCTTTTACCACCGGCCCTACCTTCAGGCGCTTTTTATACCTCTCTACACGTATGCGTCTACAACCAGCACCCCCACCACCACAATTGGCTACTACTACAACCACTCCCCTGACACCCCACAGTCCAACCTCTCTCGGCGTTCTACTTGCGAGACTACTTTTCTTCTTCTAGGCCGTTTATTGTGAGCTCAATTTCGTTTCTTCGTCAACGAAACGTCTGTGGTCAGTGCAGCCAAACAGACACCGAAGGCCAAGTGCTTATTGACGTTATTGACGGTAGATCGCGTAGAAGTAAATGGAACGAAATAGACGGCACTTTTGTATTGTAAAGAAATAGGAGCTCTTTAACAACTGTATAACTAGCTTAGCAACTAGGCTGGAATACTTTCAAGGGTACATGCAGTAGTGAGCGTGGATCACTCCTGCTAGATCAGTAATGCCCATGCACGGGGCAAAGTTTTTTACTGTTTTGACTGACCTATGCTTGCCACGGCCTTAGGAGGTTTCACCAAAGCGTGGCTCTTTGGACCGACTTTTATTGGATGGATGTCAAAAGGTGATGAGCAATGTGACCCTAGTGAACATGGACCAAGGCACCAATGTTCTGAACCATTAGCAGGTCAGCAGGTTGGGTAAAACGTATATCGGCCGCAATTGTAGAGCGTCTCCAGTAAACGTTTTCTATAAATGATTTAACGTACCTTTACGCAGCCTGAGCGGGGAACTTTCTTTGAGAGACTGCCGTATGAGAGATCAGTGAAACACCTTTCTGGCCGCAATGCGTTGCATAGTCGAATAGATACGTATAGGTCACTCATAACCAGTTACCTAAATATTGACTTAACTGAAACCAGGAAAATTGTATTAACTAAGACGTAATCCGATAGGGTGAATTATCCAAAGTTCATCTGCCTACTGGAAGTTATGTACTACAGGTGGTAGGTATCTATAAACATTTAGGTATTCTGTACGCAAAATGTCTTGAAGCATTGGAATGATGTTGTGCGCCGTATATCTGGCTTTGCGACTTAGACAAGATAGCATTTTAAAAACGTCTAATTCAGAAAGCTCGACGGAGCTGCTTAAAAGCCGTCGTAGGAATTCCAAGAAGAAAGGAGCCCAACAGAGCGTTATGTAGAATCTGGCTTAAAGAGCAGTTTTACTCGTATCAGTGGAAATCGGAATGAACCCGAGCTAAATATCTTTTAATGTCTCCGACCTGTTAACGTCTCGATTGGCGTAACGAGAAAGTAAGATGGAGTACCTAGGCGTTATGTTCTGATTCGGTAAGGATCAAACATATTCTAGTTATTTTGTGTGCCGATGAAGTCTCGCCTGCCAGTGGCAAGACTACATGCTTGAGACAAGCCTTGCAATTGATTATATCTCTAAATGTGCTGTTCTCGTGATTTTAGCGACGTCAATATGTTTGGAAAAGGCAACAGCAAATGATCAAGTTGATTATACATTTTATTTATATTATGGCTGTCCGTGACGGGTAAAGTTCTCTTGCGGTGATGATGTAAACCAAGCTACAATATTGTATGTCCTATGGCATGCCCGCTTTAACAAAAGGTGATGAAATGGAACGTTCAATATTATATAGACATTAGGTAAAATGTCCAATATGATGTTCTCATTCTAAAGCCTCATCCGGTCACGGACATCAAAGCAAGCACGATAGAAGTGTTTAGAAGCGTATATATTTTTTAAAGTATTTCTATTTTAAGCAATAATGATGCTAATCGTGATCTGCACAATAAGAGCTGCGCGTTTTTGAGCACCGCAAATACTGCCTACTAGAAGTTGTAGACCGGCTGTTTGTAGTCGAAGCTATAATTAGATGATTAAACGTATGATGACAAAAGCTCAGGCACAGTCAGATGTAGGAGAGACAGGCCGCCTGTTTGGTACGAGCGAATGATACATATTAGCGCCAGGGATTGCAAACATGAAATGCGTGTTACTGAAGAGTATTGATTGGCGTGTAACGACAGATTAATTGGGAGAAAGAGCACGATCAAGAGCTAGAGAGAGAGACAAGGCAAGATGAACTTGTACGAAACGCAGTGCTTCATTTAGTTGAACGTTGTGTGCATGTAGATCCACCTGGAGATAGTTGATACTGCACACACACGCACCTGCGTTTTTGCTGCTTCTGCTGCTGTTTTCCTACCCCATAGGTAGGTCATCTAATCATACGGCGACCGTTTTAATTTAACGACCACTAAGTACTACTTATGCACTCACATGTTTAATTGCTGTTGTCTTTGTTATTGCTGCTATTGATGCTTTTGTTGTTACTACCGTCGTTCTTGTTCTTGTTGTTGTTGTAGTTGTTATTGTCGGCGCTGCGGCGGGGGCAAAAACAAAAAGGAATCAACAGACTGAGAGGGTAGCATATCTGGGCGCACGTCCATCAACGAAGCGAACACACTACTCGCGCCCCATTATGACAACAGGATCGAAAGCGATACTCGTAAGCTGACTCGTCTATGCTCAAGGAGGCTGTCATTTACGGTGTTATAATTGTTTGCTATAAGTTTTACAATGCCAGGATACAAGTGCAGCGTGATACAACGGCCTATATATATATATATATATATATATATATATATATACTCCATAAATCCGTTCCGATTTTTCATCAATTTTTGAAGACACAAGTCGTTACAACGGAAAGCTTATTGCCCACTTTGTTCAACCTCCTTAGCCCAACGGTCAGGTAGGCTCATGATTTCATCCCACCAGAAGGTGGGGTCCTGGCTTCTAAAGTAATGGTCGATATACGTTTTAACACCTTCCAAAGAATCAAATTCTTTGCTATTAAGAGCATTTTTAGACTGAAGGGACTGAAACAGATGATAACATGATAGAGCAAGCTCAGAACTATACGCAGGATGTGGCAAAATATTCCATCCAAGTTCCGTTAACTTCGTGGTGGTGAGAAACAATATGTGCGGTCTTGCGTTGTCGTAGTGGAAAGTCACTCCTCGTCTGTTCGCCAACTCCGGCCGCTTTTGGTTAATTGCCCTATTTAAATTGCCCAGTTGTTGACAGTATTTTATCGTATTGATCCTTTCATTTCGGAGAAATGGACGATTTTCGTTCTTTTTTAGAAGCTGGTCGCAAACAAGCACACGCTTTTCCAGTTGGCGAATGCTAAGTAGGTGGGGCACCCATACCTCAAACTTGCCGGCGAATCCCTCGGCGTGGAGATGCCTTTGAACGGATGTCTGTGGTACATCGACAATGGCCACGACAATGGCCTCGCGCAGCGACAGCTGTGGCCTTTGTTCGTCAATTTTTGTCAATGCGGCCATGCGTCCGGGTCGGTCTCGAGCGTTTACGTCGAAATCGCCGTTCCCAAATCGAACAAACCCCTTTTGAACTATATTGTCGGTTATTCTATCTCCGTCATACGCTTTCCATATTTCAGTTACGACTCGGGTTGCATTATTTCCTTTCCAGAAATAAAATAGCATAAACTGCCGATAATGCACATTTAACTCTGCCATCTTCACTCGAGCGTTTTAGTTTGCGTGAGTTAGACTTTCGAACGAATTCCACGGTATATTGCAGCGCAGGTCTGCTCTTACCGCCATGTAAACAAACAACCCTCTCCAAATAGAGAGCATAACGCGCAAAATTGATAGCATGGGATTCGAATGGCAGATAGATGCTTCCCGGGACTAAAAACAGTGCTACTGTTTGCTGACGAAGTTGTAGTGTTAGCGCGTGACACTGGCAAAGTTCAGAAACTGCTGACTGCATGCGGGGAAGTAGCAGGAAAACTGGGCATGGTGTTTACTGAATAATGTTGCAATTTTAGTACTGAATGGGGCCCGGAAATCTTTTTTAGGGGTTAGGAATGCATTTACGCACATACGTCGATGTTATGGCGAGTAGCGTAGGGCTAAGCGCAGAGGAAAACGCATGTGGCTCAATCCGATGCGAGCACACTATCCACTAAAAACCACACTCATTCTTTTCTGACTCAGAATTGTGAACTATTGCCTCAAGACCAGGAGGACCCGCTCAGCGTGTGGTCAGCATTATATGTTGTTGCTTCTTGTACCTTATACAACTTGCGTAACTCCTTGAATGATGAAGCGTTTCCACGCGCATTTTGTGTCTTGGCAGGCGGGTTAGTGCACATCACAGACCAGACGCCAAGTGTGGCCTCTTGGACCTCTGTCCATGGTACCTACCCGTCAAGTCACCGTGTGCTTCTCTCATCTGCCAGCATGTCTCATGGAAAAAGGCATAGGAGATCGAGAAGAACGTCGGTGGAGGTTGTCCGGTATGCCCGGGTAACCCGTATGGTCTCCTCCCGTTGGAAGCGGCGCAAGGCTAAACGGGCTCGGGGGAAAAGGAGCTAGTAGTACAGGGGAGGGAATTGGATTCTCTGAATCAATACAAATATCTGTGGGTTACAATAAATACAAGCGATGATTGTTTAGAGGAAGAATAGTACAAAAGAAAAAACTGAACAGAAAGAAACGCAGTAAGGCGTAGGGGTTTCTGGGGCTTGATCAGTATCTAGTAAGAAGAAATATATGGAAGGCTATGTATGTAGAATGATTGGCATTTCCAAACGCTACTCTAGTCCGCAACGCGGAGTTCTGAAAAAAAAAACTTAAAAAGAGTACAAAGAAGAATGATAAGATTTGCATTAACGTAGCGCCTTAATTGTGAATGAAGTTTTTTTTGGGGTAAAGATAGATGCCAAAACTAATACAATGGACATACAAAGTAAGCTTAAGTGTTTAGGATTAGGATTGAGAATGTCGCAACTGAAATATAGGTCAAACAGATTCAGATGGTGACCACGACGCAAATGGAAAAACGCAGGTTGGGTGCAATAATCAGCAATGCGCAAGAGAGGGCAACAGTATCGAAAGAAATAACGAAATTGAGGGCAAAACGGGCATACAAAGGTAAATGGCCTATGGACATTGGCAATGGGGGTCAAACTAAGTTTATATATACGAAAAAAAAAGAGAGCATAGAGCGAGTATGCCATCACTCAAGAGGGAGTGGGCATTTGGCAGACGCCAGAGCAAGGAATCTGAATACAAGATTACAGCGAGCTAAATCTATGGATTGATAAGGCAATAAGTCACATGAACATACTGTAAAGGCATGCACAGTTTCGAGGGAGGGATGACATTCGTATCTGGATTTATATGTTAATCTTATATATATATATATATATATAGGGGCAACAATGATTTGGTGTACTCACCCATGCTCTGCTCAATGACTACAAAAAGATAACAACTTATTACAGAAATTATTCCGCAACGTAACCTGTGCTATCACGGAGAGTTCTCGGGAGCTCTTGTATCGTTCCAATAGTTACAATCGGGGCCGTTTGCCCTAGTTTAGATTATAGGATTCCTACCTTAGAAACGCGCTCGTCGATCAACTATATATATATATATATATATATATATATATATATATATATATATATATGGACGTTTGTTGTCCCAGGTGGCCTTCAAAAGCCCCTCTGTGCATTGTTCGTTTTGACGTCAGTCACAAACACACAATGCACAGAGGGCTTTGCACAAGGTAGGCGACTAGCGATAGGGGAAATGCGACACTATAATCTACCTGATTTGAGTAACTGTTTTCTTTTAGTTACTGACTAAAAGGTGCCTATTTATATATCAATGATAAACCGGCTTCTAGATCCCTTAATGCAACAGACTTATTTTTTTCAAGATGAATAAATATCTACATTTTTAGTCGTTTACAGTTTACTTAATTCTTTTTGTTGCACATAGATTTTTGACGCCGGCTCGATTCGGTTACGGCAGAAAACTGAGTCCCTTGCCCGTGAGCAATGGACCAATTATCGACGCAGCTTTTAAACGTTGAATTTCAACCAATATCCTTTGTGGCAATAACTGCCATGCCCTCCTTTCGCCGGTTGACGCCACGACGCCGGGTCCGTCAGCTTCGTCAGAAAGCTCCTTGTGATTTTCCCTATTGGGCCTTATGTCTCAAAGGCGATTGGTTGAACGATAAGGTTTTGCTCCAGTTCACGATTATTTTGCCAACGATATGGCGAGCATACAGAACGTGTCTTGCGCGTTAGATATTTAGTGACCGGTGCCAAGCCTTTGCCTTGCATTCGGGAGGCTTGGGTTCGAGACCCAGACCAGCCACTCTTAAATTGGTTTTCATGGTTCCCAATTAAGACAAGGTGAATGCCGGAGCGGATTAAAAATCGACCATGATCGGAAAAAAACGGGGAGCACAGATGTCTCAATAAAAAGAGATGGTGCATTACCATTCAACCCCCCCATTTGAAAAAAAGTATATTAGATGAAAAATGAGTCAGCAGTTTAAGCTTTTTTTTATTTAGTGCTCGGATCACTCACCTAAGATTGCGTACCGTCCTGGGGGAGACACCTTTTGTGTTCGCCTGATGAGCTTTGGACGCGTTTAGGTTACGTAAATAAATCTCTCGCTAGGAATTTTAACAGCGGAGCACAGTATTAGTCATCGAGGACTCTTCAATATTCTACAAGCAATATAGCATATTTTATTGCAAATAATTAAACGGGTCAAATCGGTCAGACGAGACTTGCCGTTAGTCATTGCCGGACGATGTTTCGTGTCACAACTAAGGCCATCACCGAACTCAGCGAAGTCTACTTCAATAGCTAACAACTGCCTCTTCCATCGCGATGGAAGGCATATCTAATTAACACATGTTAGTAAGCTATTGTAGATAGGTGCTGGAGAACTGTGCTGCGTACACGGGCTTTCAGCCTTACAAACCACACGACTATAATGTTGTAATACACATAAAATAATGTGAAAAAAAAAAAAAATAGCTTACATAATGCTGCAAGGCTCGAATGACGACAGACAACATGATGCTATGCGAAAGTGTTTTTTGGCGTCAAATCGAGAAAAAACAGCTAACAAATATATTGTAACAAAGTTGTGCGGCAACCAGGCGTCGGTTTAATAACTACAGATGGTAGGTATTTATAAAAACATAAAGTTTCATTAAAAAAAACGCCATATACTTAGATTTGCGATTCATGCAAGTAGCATTAATTTGTCTAATTAAAAAGAATCGACGGGCCGTCTGAAAACGTTATGTTATACTTAAGTAACTATTGATATAAAATTGCCTTATGTGAATAATTGTCTTAAATGTACAGCATGTTATGTTGTTACTAAATATATGTAAACGAAGCTCCATAAACTATTATACTGCGTGGACGTTGTGGAAAACCGAACTCCCGTTGCTTCGACTCAGCTGGCGCTCAGCGCTTAATTGGTACGTACAGGTATAGCTACGTAGCCGTCGTTTGCCTGGCAGGAACACGCAGGTCAAGCTATGCAATCCAGGCCGGGTTGCTACAACCCGAGAGGTATACAACAGTGAGAGAACGCGACCTTGCGCACATATGTGAGCAAAATCGGCCAATGGCTTCCGTCCGCTACAGCGAAACACAATGTCGGCACCAGTACAGACTCTTTGTTTAGGTCCAGGTTTTGGACCAGGGCAGAGGCACCAGCATGGCCGCGGCTGCCATTCCTGTTATTGTTGTTGTCGTCGTTGTTTTTGTTGCTGCTGTTGATGCTAATACCGCTGCATTTGGCTTCACACGCAGATGAATTGGACGAGGGCTTGCTTGCACCCTGTTTCGCCTACACATGCTTAAGAAGTCGAAGCTTAACGAAAGGTCAACCGACGAAAGCCGAACCTATATACACGGGCGCACAGAAAGCGCTAGGGAGTGAAAGAAGGGGGAAGGAGAGAGATAAATAAAAGATAGATGAGGAGAGACGGACTAGTGGTAAAGAAGGGAGGAATAAGGAGGAGGAGGAGGATGAGGAATACAACGTAAGCTTGTTTGGTGGCAGACTGGCTATTTGTTAGTGGTATTGGTATTACTATTATTCGCTTTACTATTATTAGCATTACTAGCACTACTGTTGCTATGTTCGAGGTGCCCACCCGTTCGGAGGTCCGCATCGCCCCTGAGCCGCCTTAGAGGTTCTTGCGTCATTCGGTTCCTGCCGCCCTGCATCCTTCGATCGACCTCCTTCTACGCCCACAGCTACGAAACAAAGTCGACCCACAGTCATAGTCGTATTAGTCGTGGCAGTTTTTTGGGCTAATAGGAATCGTTGCTGTAGTAGATGTCGAGCAGTCATTAGCGGTGGTGGTGGTGGTTGGGGCGCGGGGCGTAATCATTGATTTTGCCGTGCAGTCGGGAAGTTGGCAAGTGCCGAACGTTTGTTTTATATATATATATATATATATATATATATATATATATATATACATGCATGTAAAAACGCACACACATGTACTACTAACGTTACTCTACACCGCAAACGAACCAACGTTTGCCTGACCTTAGCACTCTATTCAAGCATAGCGCACACGCCTCTGCGTCTCTATAGCCCGCCAGTCAATCGGCTGTTGCCTACGTCGAAATGCCTGCTACGTGTATCGTCCGTCGTATAAAATACATCCATCGATCGAATCTCGTATCGGTGCACAACATCAAAGAAGCACCTCGTGTCGGCAGTTCGTACAACGGAACGAGCTGCATGCAGACAATGCAGTGTAGGCGTTTTCGCTAAAGTTTATGTAGCCTAGCCTTACGTTGTGGCCCTGTTCTTTCCTAGGTATTGGAAGAGTTTGCCTTGAGTTGTCTAGAGTTCTACGAGATGATCTGATCTCGTTTACTGGCTACGGACGTAGACGCTTTCCATTCGTTCAGGTTCAACGCCGCACACGGCGTGCCCCGCACAGTGTGTCTACAACACCTGTGTGTCTTGTTGTACTTTTGTTGTAGCGTGTTCTGGTATGATCATTGTGCCGTAGATCTCACCGTAGAAAAACCTCTGGTTTTGTACGGCGTTGTACGTCACAGGCCTTTGAGCTTAACTGTTAGTATCGAAGAGCCTCGCATACAGCATATATACTCGTATGTTGTGAAGAAACATACAGCGAGCTTCGTAGTACTTCCGGTAGAATCTAATACTTCTCTTAGGCGCGTATGCCTTCCCGCAGTCTCTTAGATGTAGAATGGTGATTCTGCGTGAATGCGAGAAATTTTATCAGTAGCGAGTGCTCCGTCTATCGCGTCCTATGATACTGGATTGAACACGCTTTCCACATATAACGACGAGATGGCAAGAGAATTTAACCTAAAAGCATCTTGTTTTTTGGTTTTTCACTAGACCTAAGATAGTGCAGGTTGCGGGGCATAAACAAATGCTGTTCTGAACCCGCGTTAATTGTGGGGCAGAGCCTTCTTGTCGTTTTTTTAAATATAAAATTAAGTTGATGTTAATTATTATTTCATGCTGCAGAGATACTGCAAAGCATGCGCATTGGTCGGTAGACAAGGGCTTTGAAGGAGCGCACGATGGGCAGAGTAAACTACGCAGAGTGTACCCCAGAGCTTAAACGTTGTGAATTATGCAATAAAAGACAGGCGGGTAGTCCCTAAGAAGCATCTGCATGGCTTCTACAGGGATCGAGTCCGATCTAGAAGGCCATGGTGGGTACCTTTACCAGCAAAAAGCGAATTGTCGACAGATTACATAAAAAGTCGGAATACCACGCCGCAGCATGTTCAGCAGTTCAGTCAATAGCTGAACTAGCAAGATGAGAGAAGACCTAATAACGTGAAGAAAGCAGTAGTTTGTGTTTTTACCATATGTTTATAATTTTGCCCAACCTGGGTGTTGATAAACCATAATAACAAAAATGTCGGAGGCTTGAACACCAGCGTTAAGTAAATGCGGGTATCCGCCACAATGTGAGTGGTGACATTATCGGCTAGCGTCAAGCGGTTAAGACAGATTTGTAGAATCATAAGAGCAGTATGCCCAGATTAGCCAGCTGGTACTTGGTTGACCCAATCCAGCTGTGCCATCGACAGGTATGGACCTCGGAGTGGGAGAATTCTCAAGATGCGCAAGAAAAGCTCAGACCGCGTTTGTTTTAGTGGTACGAGTTGAATCAATGGCGCCGCCAGGATTCTGTCTTGCACAAGAGCCGTCGACATGTCTCCCGCTTCGATGGAGGTGTCCAGATTCCTCATCCTGGCATGCAATGTTTTTCACGAAAGTAAAACTCAATTATGCCTTCTCTTTTGTCCTTTCTTCGTAAACCTGGTCAATGCGTTAGGAGTCTCAGAAAAACAGAAAAAGTTAGCGGGCCGGCGTTAGCCCAGAGGAGCCCTCTCTTATTACTCCCGAATATTTGTCCTCGTTGACCGCTGTTCACGTTGCACGACGCCGGTCGACTCATCCCGCGTTTCCCTCTCTACAAGGCTGCAACACCAACCGTATTATGAGGCACAACAAACAAAACGAGTTTAGGACAACTTGTTTGCTGCTTAGGGGGAGAGATTGCTACGTTCTTGTAAGGACGATGATGTCAGGGCTTTGTACGCATCGTAGTTGGGCTCGTCCCCCCCCCCCCAATACATCCACATAAGTCACTTTTAACTTTCGGGCCCATCTATCCTTTGCTAACTGGCTACGCGACCGCGGCTGGGCCTTGTTGTTGTTGCTGTTGTTGATGCCGTGATTTTTATTGTTGTTGTTGTTTTTGTTGCTGATGATGCGGTTGTTGTTACTGTTGCGGTTGTTGTTGCTCTTGCTGTAGTTGTTTTTTTTTGTTATTGTCGATCAGTGTCGCCGGCAGGCTGATTTCGATTTCACTTCCGAGATGGGACCGCAGAGACACCAAGAACGAGATGCCGGGAGCAGTAAGCCAGAAGCAGTAGGCAAACACGGCCGCTACGCAACCCATCATGCATAGCCTATCTATCCCGTACCCGTCCGCGCCTAGCCAATGACTATCGCACTATAATCGAGCTGTCCTTTCGCCAGAGATCCTAGAAATGGTACCAGTTTTTGTAGTAGCAGCTGCAAACTTATTGGCTTTCTATTCCAAACAAAGACCATAGCTAAATTATGCACCGTTATTTCCATAAATGGCATAGAGAGGACACACATATGTACTGCAACGTATTTCTATTTATATATATATATATATATACGATAACATCCGCTAGCACGGGAACGATCAACGGATGTCCACGCAGAACGTGGAGTGACTGACCAAGCTAGTTTCGGTCATGAGGCTGGCACACAGGGCCGACGTGATTCGATGTAATGCTGCTGATCAACTGCCGTTCCTGCTAACACTTATGACTACTACTGTTGTTGTTGGTGGTGCTGTTGTTGTCGGTGGTGGTGGCAGTGTTGTTGTTGAAGTTGTTGTCGTCGTCGTCGTTGTTGTTGAAGTTGTTGTTGTCGTCGTTGTTGTTGAAGTTGTTGTTGTCGTTGTCGTTATTGTTGTTGTTAGATTCTGCCACGACTACAATTGCCGCAATTGCTGCGGAATAAATGAATATATGTAGGGTGTCATTGCTTGCTGGCTACCGAGCTAGCGAGACGCTGCCCTCGCTGGCTAAGCTCACTATACCAACTAAGCCATCTCCCCGCCCATTCACCCTTAGTTCGTCACTCACTACACAATGCTTCCTCGGCGGCGGCGGCGGCCTAATGAGGCCACCGACAAGGCCTACACGGCAACGCCGTGTTGATGATGAAATTCTTCACACTGATCATTAACTGAACACGAACGACGGTCGGTCGGCAATCGCTTCACGTCCCCCTTCCAAACGAAGAACGAGAAAATCAGAGATATGTGGATGTCTATGGTCTAGGTGTTGTTGTTGTTGCTGTTGTTGTTGTTGTTGTTGCTGTTGTTGCTGTTGTTGTGGTTGTTTTTGTTGTTGTTTTTGTTAATTATTTGTTTTTATAGTTTGTTCTTTGCCACGTTACGAACCGTCTGCAAGGCCCCCGTTCACATATCGCTTGTTACATCGCTTGTAGTCAATAGAAGGTAATCTCAATGAGCGTGAATATAGACCATTACCACAGCCAAAAGCACTAGTAGCAGCAGCAACAACAAATATTGCAAGCGTCATCCACAGCACCACAAAACGCATTGCAATGTATTGTACACCGATAGAACGCTCGCAACACTTACAGGTTTTTTAACTCGTTCGGTTATTATTAATATTATTATTATTATTATTATTATTATTATTATTATTGGCTAGTTGCGACTGTTATGGCTCCTACTAACATTGTTGTGACCTTTTTTTACCGCGCGACCTACGATCGCCACTATAGGTGTTTTTGCTGATGATCGGAAATGGGCATGGACATATTTTACAGCTACACATGCTGCGACACAGATGCTGCACCGTAACGCTTAGCTTGCTGGCTGTTTATTAGTCTACAGAATAAAAAAAAACTCCTATTGATACAGTTAGTTTAAAAAGACAGGCTCGGAGTGCATTTTCGCAATACTATAGAGGGGCTAGGACGTCGTAAAAGACACTACTGAGCTACACGTCGTATAGGTGCTGTTATTAGGATTAGCACTAGATCAGTGCTACGATTGTTATTCTGATATTTTGTTTTTTTGGAACAAGGGTCAGTTATTATTAATATGTACGTGCATCACAATTACGAATATACTAAGCATCTAATATTTACACTATGGTTTATATTATAATCATTGCTTGAGTGTCGGTGACCGCTCAACAACACTTTGACGTGGCTTCTTTATCGTCTCAATGACATGATCTATTGAAGGAGCGCGCCCGATTTTGACTCCTGTGTTGTGGTGTGTGTCCTAAGAGCTTCTTCCCAAGCTCTTTTGTTAGCTTGAGTGCATCTTTGCCTAGATGACTCAAGGCCAAAGGCCAATACAACATGTTCTTCAAGAAGATGCGTGTATATGCGCCGTTTGTGCATCTAGCTTTGATGAACCGACGCCCGCGCTAGCTAGTCTAAGGTAGCCGAGAGCGTACGTTTCAGAAGACAGTGACATCCCACGCCAGGGACGGATTATGATCCCAGTCAAGCTGGTAAGAGCATCCGGTAGACGCCTGTCGTCCCTCTGCAGTCCACTAGGCTCCAGAGTAACGCGGTAGCCGGCATGTCCGAAAGCGCGCCCGAAGCGGTGTCATTGATCGTGTCATGGCGGCCCTGCAAGAGCCCGGCCAGCTTAAAGCAGCTAAGCCGGTCGTCCAGGCCGCGGTCATCTACCAATCCGCCACATGGACATTCCTCTCTTTCAGACATGGCAATGCCAAGTCTGAAGCTACTGGCGGCATGGAACTGGTCGTCGGCCAGCTTACTGCCGACGAGTTTACACGGAAACACGAGCCACGCTCCGGAGGCGTCACATGAGACCGCCCTTAGTTTATTGTCCTTCACACTCTACTTGCAGGCCGACAGAAGAGTTGAGTGAATATATATATATATATATATATATATATTTTTTTTTTTTAGATTTTCCCGTAAGGCAATTGCCTGTGTACGGATTTTTCATGTCATGGCTAAGTTTACTCCACTCCGGCTGTGTTTGTCTTTTTGTCTAAATTGGAAACCAAGCAAACCAATTTAAGAGTGGCCGGTCTGGGTCTCGAACCCAGTCCGCAAGGCAAAGGCTTTGCCACGAAGCCACCTTGCTGGATATATATATATATATATATATATGCGTAAAGGGCGTTTTAACAGCCACATCAGACATGCTTTAGATTTGTTATTAAATTAGTCTATCTTTACATTAATAATTCAATTTAAGATTTTTAGCTTTTATTCAGCTATAATGCTAAAATGTTAGCAAAGACACACACACATATATATGTATACGTTTGTGGAAAAATGTAACCGCTGGAACAGCGCTGATGAGGTAAATGTCAATGCCGAACTGTTGATATATATATATATATATGAATATATATATATATATATATATATGAATATATATATATATATATATATATATATATATATATATATATATATATATTATGTATATATATATATATATATGTATATATATATATATGTATGTATATATATATGTATATCTATATATATATATATATATATCTATATCTATATATATCTATATATATATATATGTATATATATATATATATATATATATATATATATATATATATTTGTGCTTGTATATTGCCTTTACACTTCTGGTCTTTAGCCTCTCCATCCACTGAGGGTCGTGGCGCACTGCGGCGACTCTGCTGAGTGGGCGTGGTGTGTTTTAGGTCGACCGTCGCTGCGTTCCTAATAATCAGCTGAATACGATCCGCTCTCCCTTTGACTGGCCACAACGAGGTGTTGGTGGCCGGGTCGGGTCCTCGACGACGACGACGACTACGGGGCCGACCACCCCACGACCGCGAACCATAGAGCTTGCTAATAAGCACGTTTAGGGAGCACAGCCAGCGACTCGGGCATGCAGGAGAAGAGCCAGAAGAAAGGGGTGGAGTCTCTATCTCTCTCTCTCTCTCTCTCGCACGCACACTCTTTCGTTGTTGGTCTTCAACGTTTCTTGAACAGACACAGAGAACGTTGGGCAAACTAAATGCACACCCATGTATATGCGTATGTACGTGTATATATATATATATATATATACGATGGATACATACCTTTATATACACGCATATCAAGCCGGTCGTATGCAAACAGGCACACGACACGTGTGTGTACATATACGCGGAGGGTACGCGTATATTTTGGGTGCATTGCATGTAATCACCAACGCCGGGGCATCAACGTTGGCATCCATGCACACGCTATACCACCCTACGAGAGCTACGGTGCATCTAAGGAGAGCGAGAAAGAGCTAACAGCACGAGACAAGATGGTAGAGTGTGGCGTCGTTTACTTGACAATCTACATATCTCTCTCTCTCTCTGTCTCTCTCTCTCCTCTCTATTTATGTTTCTCGCTCTCGCTTTCTATATATCGTCTTTCTTGACCTTTGTTGCCCCACTCGACATTTTCTTCTATGTTCTCCTCTCCTTCTCAAGCTGGTTGCCTCGACAAATCGCTTCCCTTAGATCTCTCGTTCGTGCTTCGCCTCGGTCGACCCGGTTTGGCACGGCTGTGCGACCCCCATATTCTCGGCCTCTCGTCTTTCCTGGCGATGTCGCCCGTCTCTCCAGCTCCCCTTGATCTCTCATAGCTTTGGGCACTCTCTTCTTGTATATGATCGGAGGTGGCGGCGGCGGCGGCGACGACAGCGACAGCACTTTGGGCACATGTCGAAACTGGCCACCTGGCTGAAGAACGAATACACGCGACGACTTTTCGCGGCCCTTGAGTTTGATTCGTATGTTGGATGGATCTTGTCAGCACAACGAGCACAACTGCAGCACAGTCACTGGAAATACAGTTGTCGAGCAGCGGTTCTCGAAACCCTGCCTTTGCGCATTTATCAGAGCAACATCATGGCAATCGTCTTTAGCAACAACAAAATAAGCAACCCTCATCAGTGGGCAACATCAGATCAATAACAACCATGCTCCTTTTTTTAAACTACGAATCTCTAAACTACCATACATAATATTCACCAAACCTGCACGATAGGTAAAACCCGACTAATACGCATCAACACTCACACTTAGCTCCGCAACACAGCAGGGAAAGGAACAGAAAAGGAAAGGTACATAGATAGATATACATATTCTATTGTCCTTCACCTATAGACCTACTGTTAGTCAGCAACAACCTTAATCAGCTAGGGAGAGCTTAACTCCAGGTGTCAAGTGGGCGGGTTCTGCTGGCTTAAGTCCGGTAGGCGAGTTTTTAGGTACGGTCGAAGACTAAGCTGACCGGCGCCCCCTATAACGTCCTACAGTTGTTATTAAGGATATTTTTGCTTCTGTCATTGGATAAGTGGATGGCTCCTACGCAACCGTCGTGCATGCAAAGTGACTGCGTGTTCTGTCGCTGCTGCTACTACTACAATTAGTATAATTGCTGTTTTTGTTAGCATTTGCTTCTAAGCACCCTTGTTGTTGTTGCTGCTGCTGCTGCTGCTGCTACTAATGGTGTTGTTGTTGCTTATTAGTAACACGTGTGCAAGCATATTGTGCTTGCCTTTGTAGCGGGCTAAGATGCGCAGATGCGCAATTAGTACCTAGGAAAATAGTATTTTTTTTTTCATCTTGGCACATCTGTCAAGACAGCGGTCAGTGACCGCGAACGGGGTAGGCTAGTATCTTAGTAAATTCGGGCTTCTCACACTGGCAGTTTGTTCGGTTTTTGTACAACACACACATAATTGTATACCACAAAAGGCAACACATCAGTATATTGTTAGTATTTGATTGAGGGACTGCTCTCCAGGAAAACGCCCGGTGGTAACTGGTGTAGCCTAAGTGTGTGTTCCAAAGTATGTGTTAGAAAAAAAAAGTCGATCTGTTTAAAGGTGTTCGATTCTTAATCACGTCTATTAATCACACTTGTTAGGTATCAAACCTAGATGCGATTGTGAATGCTGCAATTTCCATTTACTTGTCGACAACAACGGTTTTTCGGCAAGTGTGTCCGACAAGACTATGTCTACAGAGAAGGGATTAAGATCATTTTACCGGAGCAGATAAAATATCTAGCTTCAAGCATGGCTACAAGGAAGCGCTTGTGAGCAAGCCAAAAACGAAGTTGTTAACTCTGATTAACTAGCATCATCAGGGCTCTGGGCTCCACATACTCTACAACCTTAATAGCATATATATATATATATATATATATATATATACACACATATATATATATATATATATATATATAAATATTCTAAATCGTGTGTCATGTATACACTATTTGACTGGCGCATGATGGGCGCACGCCTCAGTACGACAAGGCGCCGGCATAACTGTATTCCTTCCAAGTTCCTACTAGGAGCCACGTACGTAGACGACCCAGCACTTGACGACTATTTCGCTTGACGGTCGTAGAATGTCGGCGGGAGGGGGAAGGGGCGCAGCAGCAATGTTGTCGCACTTCAAAGCCGTCGCAAGAACGCCTTCTGCGGCGGAATCTCGGAGGTAGCGGAACGTGTCATGTAGAGATGAGAAGGCTGACGGAGGAATATAGGACATTCCGCCGTTGAAAAACATGGCCGACCGACGTGCTGTTCTGAGCCGCTGGCAGAAGCGCATTTCAAAGCGATGCACGATTTCAACGAGACAGTCCAAACAGAAACAACATCAGCAACAACCACAACCACAACATCAACGACCACAGTGGCAACAGCGCGCTGATCGCACTGATTTGGCAAAAGCAAAAACAAGACGAAAGAAAGATACGCCCTTTAGCGGTGCCATGGTGTAGTTTGAACAAGATGCAACGCCCTCGGCGTGGGCAATTTGCGCCGTTTCTTTTAGCGCGGTTCTCTGTGGCTGCTGGTGTTACAGCTGCAACATTCGACATAATTTGCTTAGACCTTGTGGGACGAGAGGGCCTCGTTGAGTAGAGGCTGCGCCAAGGTGGTATCGTTTGTATACGCATCTCTAGGCTTATGCACTTCGGCGGAACAAGTGATCTGTCTCCACCTGCTCTTCTTTGAACCTTATAGCCTTAAAAAAAGAACTGTTTGCAAAGTCTGCCTCTTCCTGCGTTCGAACCGAAAAACAACGCCCAGTCTCGAGTCAAAGAGCATTCGTTGACTGCTTGCTGTTTGCCGAGTTTACTATTGATTGCGGGAGCGGACAGTGAGCAATGCTGTGTTGTCCTGATCCGACCGCGAGGGGCATCTCGCAAGAGGGGCTCAGTTTAAACAGCAATGTGTATACATGCGTATTCAAACCAACAGTGTCTGACGCACAACAGTTCGACGTACCTTACGACGACTTTGTCTGGCTACCTGGTGAGCGCAGGCTGAAGGGCTAAGCTGATTCAGCGCAAGTCCTCGCGACCTCTTTCACGCAAGCAACGACAGTCACGAGCTCGACAACAGGTGCGTCTAGCGCCAGGTTGGATGTCGGCTTTATGGTACAGCTTTTAAGCAAATTATCGGTGGAGATCTTATGTTAAATCTTGAATCAAATCGCTAATCGGAAGTTAAACTTAAACTGAGGATGTTCCGGGGGGGGGGGGGGGGGGTGGTTTTTAGTGGGTAGTGCCCTCGGATTAGAATGAGTCACGTATTCCCTCTCCGAGCGTCTAGCCCCACACTACCCGCCATTATATCGGCGGGTGTGCGTAAATGCATTTTCCACCCCTTAAAAAAACTTAGCTACGGCTTCTCGCTAATGCCATCACGACTATAGAGGGACTCGTCAATGACTAATGTCGATATATATATATATATATATATTTATGTTTATGTTTATGTTATATTATTATATTTATATTTATATTTATATTTATATTTTATATTATATTTATATTTATATTTATATATTATATTATATTTATATTATATTTATATTTATATTATATTTATATTTATATTTATATTTATATTTATATTTATATTTATATTATATTATATTTATATTTATATTTATATTATATTTATATTTATATTTATATTTATATTTATATTTATATTTATATTTATATTTATATTTATATTTATATTTATATTATATTATATTTATATTTATATTATTTATATTTATTTTATATTTATATTTATATTTAGTGTGCATTTTTGCAACAATAAGTACAATACTGTAGTGCCATCCATTTTTGGGTCTAGTTGCTTTGGCAGGTATTTCGCGAGAATAACAATATTACTCAGAGTCTGTAAAATCGATGCTACATCATTCTGCTTCGGTTATATGTTAAACCCCACATTGCCAGTTGATTCAAAATCAAAACATTTTAAAGGAGGTCGTTTTTAATGCGAGACTATCCCCCCTCTTTTACGGGTTTGAGCCCCACCGTTGCACATTTGCATTTATGGGGGTTTGTCTATGAAGCAACGCAAAAAGCAGTCCCATGGACGTTAAATCTTGGCTGAAAGCCAGTCTAAAAAGCATTTTTTTACTCTCAGCTGTATATGGTTTTAGCATCGACTCTATCCAAAAGAAACGCCCAAAGAAAATTTTATCAACAACAGAGATCGAACCTGCGCCAACCCGGCAGATGAAAACCCTGACTAGCGCACTAGTCCCCTAGACCACGCCGTTGTCAGCTGATCTGATGATAGTCAGCCTAGGGAACAGAGAAATTGGTATTGCAATCACTGTAGATTGGATGATAGCTAAAGCAATACCGGTAGAAGTAAGGTAGCAAACAGAAGAGATTGCGAGACGTCCTTACTGGCCTCGGAGGCCATGCCGTAGATGTAGAGCGGACGGACGACTCGCCCCCCCAGGGCCTTGAAGAACTGGCAAATAGTACCGAACCCTGGGGGGTAAATGTGAGGACTAGGGTTTTTTTGTGGGTAACCTCAATGTAGCAAATAGGGATGGAAGCAACGATTGCAGGCTGCTCGATTAATGTCGCCCTTGGCAAAACGATTCGCGGTAGCCTAGGGCTATTGCTCATTGTCACTTCTGTTGACGTTACCAGTCAACGACATTATCTGCATCACATCGGAGCCTGCAGCGCCTATATGCCGCGCAAATCGGCTATCAACGTTACAATCAGTCAGCCTCGGAAAAACGAAGTTGTGGCCTCGTTTAGCGCGCTTAGCGCAAGAAGTACGCTTGCTCGATCAACGTCAGACAACCTAGCGAAGTGGGAAAGCACTCAAGGACACAAGGTGCTGGAAATTTGCCTAACACCCGTTACCACCAATCAACGAGTTATGCAACCGGGGAAATACCACTCGAATTATGTTGTGTTTGGCCAAGCTAGCCAGAAAATCGGTAGGGATAACAGTAGGCCGGCATGTCGATAGCATTCGATAGAATACCTCTTTCCAATCTTAACAATCTTCAGTGAGGTGTCAATAGGAAAGCAAGGGTTGATTACATATATATATATATATACTAAACGTTTGCTGTGTTAATATCTGTTGTCGTTATTTTCAATTGCGCTTTTAAAGTTGTTACCAGTAATATGACCCACGCTGTATATTAAAGAGTGAACAAACAATATGCAATTTATTTTAAATAAGCATCTTATATGACTGATGTCATATTAGTTAAACATAAGCTATATTAAATATCATTCATCAAGCTATATTATATATCATCATCATTAAACATAGTACGCATATATATATATATATATATATATATATATATATATACAAATATACGAATCACAAGTAGAAAATGCTAACGTTTCGTTTGGTTTCTTTCCTACTCGGCTTGCTTGCAGGTTATCAGCATCGGCAGCGCTTGGGTGGCTCCCACCATCGCGGGCGGGACAGTAAAGGCAGCGTTAACGGTAGCAACAGTCGAAAGGACTTTCATCATCACAACCAGACTCAGCAGCAGCAGCAGTCGAAGATGAACACCGTGCCGCTCACTAATCCACCGCCACCACTTATGGCTAAGATCTCACCACATTTCGACAATTCGACACCCTCGCAGGTAACAGGGCTAACGAAGCCATTTCCTTGATATGTTGGCAGTTCGACTAAGGAAACAAACTACTTGCACGCACATATATATATATATATATATATATATATATATAGGGTCTCCCTAAATATATATATAGGGTCTCCCTGAATTCGTCCAACAAATTGTAAAATCTAATACAACTCGGCGACAAAATTATGTTTCCAATCCAACAAGAGGGAAAATGTCTTCTTTTGAAGTAAGAGCAAAAATGACTAAAAGTCGTTATATTAAGCTGTACCCCAAAGTTTGTTGGACAAATTCTAAGAGACTCTTTATATAGCACAAAATAACTTGATGAAAAAGCCATGCCTTCTAACTCAATTTTCGTTAAATTCGTTTTCAAAGATTTGAATTGAGACGAAGTAGGAGACGTCGGCGTCGCTCACGACAGAGAACAAGAAAAACAAGAAGAAAACATAAGAAGCACCTATGTTTCAATAAGGGAATAGTGCACTATCATCCTCTTACCTATATAGCTACATCGGCCAATGCTACATGTGAACCTCTCTTATGTGAACTAGAGGAGTGCCAAGAAAGGCAAACGTCAGAAGGTACAAAATGTTTTTCGATGGCTTCTGCCCGGCTCCTCTGAAGATATCAAGAATAAGCTACTTGCTAGAAAAAAATACTATTTTATGAAACATCACAGCGTGCCTTCCGAAAAGGGCGAGCTGCTGAAAGCGCCCCACAGAAAATAACACAAGTTTTGTGGTAACAAAGATACACCTGTAGCCTTGTTCATTGGCCTTAAAGGGAACTTTAAAGTCATATCGCATAGTCGACTAGTAAACAAGCTTACCGGGATGAATATGAGAGGCAATCCAATAAAGCTTGTAAGAGTATATCTAAAATATGAAGTACTGGCGGTGGCTTAGGCGGATAAAGCACCGTTCGAAACGGGGCGTTG
Organism: Dermanyssus gallinae; assembly: GCA_003439945.1. Classification (NCBI taxonomy): domain Eukaryota; kingdom Metazoa; phylum Arthropoda; class Arachnida; order Mesostigmata; family Dermanyssidae; genus Dermanyssus; species Dermanyssus gallinae. Next base: position 62,894 of record QVRM01006354.1, read on the forward strand.
CCATGACAACCACGGCTAGCAAAACATCGCTAGTTCGAGCCCTGGCCGTGCTAGTCGAATTTGTTGGACGTGGTTGTTGCTACATTGCCTTGCTGCTACATACCTCTGCTGGAGAAAGCCTATATAATTCCAGTACGAGAACGCAATGACAATAGATGCATTTAGACGATATCGTGCCACAAGCAACTTAGCTTATTTACGAGCGTCTGAAATGTGGTTGTCAGAGCGTTAAAAAAATGGCGGCATAACACTTACGCGTACTAGATTTTGACTTAAAAAAAATTAATTCAAGGAGTACGGAACGCTATAGGGATCTGTGCTCAGGCCACTTTTAATTTTACTTTACATCAATGACGTATTCCACATCAAACAAAGTTATTATTGCAGATGACAGCTGCCTGCTGTTTCATAGTGTGCACTGAGAATCACACGAAGTATTAGAATAATCTAAACGTAAAATAAACGAGTAGGTTACGATAAATTAATTGACCTTTAGTGTAAAAAAACAATGCGATTTATCTTAAGAGAAAGGAAACAGAACAAAGGACAAATAAGAGTTAATGAGACCATACATCAATGAAACTGAACAACCTGTAGCTGCAACAGGATTAAATGGGGGGAACAGTTTACCTATTTAGTCGTATTTGACAGTCAGATGGAAATAGTATATTAGAGCTCTGCAAATTAAGTTGCAACAAGCAATTGCGGTACTAGGAAAATTATGATAAATGGCAGCAAAAACGTTTTGACTAGGTTGGTAGATCAGCTATCTGTTACGGTATATTATGTTCTATGGCATTAACTGTGATAGAAAGCGCCCAGTTTACGTAGCGCAAAAAACGGGCTTAAAGATAACAGTTGGCCTACGACGGTTGACAGAAACGAGTTTTTTGTTTCCGTCAACTTGTACCAAATTATTACGTTATATTTACCTATTAAGCCTTCTAAGATGCTTCATAATTAGAAATATTAATCTAAGTAAATAACTTATTTTAGCAAAACCAAGCATTTCATTCGTGTCTGACATCTACATGAAAAGCTGGTAATATAAATAAAGAATTTACCAAATTATTACGTTATATTTACCTATTAAGCCTTCTAAGATGCTTTATAATTAGAAATATTAATCTAAGTAAATAACTTTTTTTAGCAAAACCAAGCATTTCATTCGTGTCTGACATCTACATGAAAAGCTGGTAATATAAATAAAGAATTTACAAAGTTTGAAGCAGCAAGAATGCAGGCTACCACCATTTTTTTGTGCAAAGATTTTAACCAACATATGGGTATTAGAAATCCAACAAAAGAAAATCCACGACAGTGTCGCTAGTTTGTCAGAGGATGCAATTGAAACGTTAATTAGGTATCAAACACATGTCTCAGTAGACCCACATATACAGACCGCTTTAAAATGAAGTCGAGCTCACCAGGAACACTACACGAGCATTGTTGATTTTGTTAGAAAAATAACTCTGTAAAGGCTAAATTTCGAATGAAGTCTGCGTCTTGAAGGACTTTATTGTTTGTTTGGGTCCCAGTTAACACTCAAGTGAGACAATTTTTATTTTTGCACTAACAAACAATTTCGGTACTAAAACAACTTCCTACGAAATCACCGGAAACTTTATGGCTGACGGAAGAGGTATTCACTAGCGCCGTGCGTCCCGAGCGGCAGCAATAATCCTTCGGTGCAGTTCCCGACTGCCTTATGGCCTTGCCAATTTTACGGCGAAGGTCGCTGCCTACGAGCGAACTTTCGACTCGAGGAGCAACTTCTAAAACGTTTGCCCTAGTGGCGATCAGACCCGGGAGGAGCGACGACTGGCCAGATTAGACGACCGGACAGCGTCATTTTTTCTCGATAGTTTCCACTAGCTGAGATTAATATTCCTTGCGATGGAATCTACAAACAGATCCACCTTAGCCACGGAAAGAGCAGCCGCAGGGGGGCAGTCGAGCCCAGTGGCATGATGGAAGCGATTTGTGTGCGCCTCGCGACCGGAGAACACATATAGGTGCACCGGTGTGAGCTCCATTGTTGCACACTTGTATTTATGGGGTCTGTCTTAGGAAGCACTGCAAAAGCAGTTCCGTAGACATTTCATGTTGGCTAAAGATCAGTCCGAAAAAGTTTAACCACAGGGGCAGCCTTGGTGACGCAAAGATGATGCTTTTAATGCCAAATTGGCCGCTTGCCCCGCAGGACCTCAAAGCGTTTGCGACTGTTGCGTCGTTTAGCGGCGGCTGGACTCCGCAAATTTTCCCTGTTACGGGAGCCGCTTAATTCTGATGAGACTGGCACTCCGGCCAGGGACTGCAACTAACTAAGCAGGACAGCCGTGTCCTCCAACCCAAAATTGCCAACTCTGCCACAATAACGAGTTAGCAATTTTGGGTAGACCGTGACTCTTCTACTTGCCTTTTATGCGTCCGGCAATAGCATCGCACATAGCATTAAAGTTTATACCTAGTAACTTTTTCTCTGCCGAGGACATGATAGTCTCTGGTCTGCCCGTAGTAGCGGCCATCGGCACTGCCGCTGCTGCGGAACTACGATGCCCGAGCAGCAACACCTCTTCTCAATGGGTGTTCTCTGGAGCGCGAACTAATTTCCCTCCCATTAAAATTTTGTCCTTCTGGTTACCTGATGACATTCGTATATCGGCCGAAACACTAACCGTAGAGTTTGCTAGGCTATTCGTCTCTTTGATTGTCGCGTTGGCATCCTCTATGCTTGCTGAGAAGAATTCGGCCTGTAATAGGCGCATACGATTGATGCTAACGTCTTCCACTGGGCTTGAATGGGCCTGTTTACCACAACTCGTCTTTCGGTGATAATCCGGACCGCCTACATAAGTGATGGCTCCAAGATGGCTCCAACGCCCGTTTCCACTGTACAATCTGCGTGCTGCGATGTACGTACTTCGAGCAACTCCTACTTTTGCCGTTTCTATCAAACGAGGTCTTGTTTGTTTACAGGCGGGCGCAGATTGGGCTGAGTTTAGCGCTCGATATTAGAATAAAGGTGGTGACCGTAACGGGTATGGAGACAGCGGCTATGTCAAAGATGAAGTCAGAGATATAGGCGTCTGGTGGTTATGGAGATGACGACTATGAGTGATGGCTAGCTAAGGTGCGTCATGATGAAGATTATGATGGTGGCACTCAAGGTGGTAACTGATGGAGAAGGTAACCCGCAAAGATGATGGTGATGACTAGGATGGTACTAATGTAGACTGGGGCGCTGGCAAATGGTGATGATGACGATGATGGAATTGAGTGGCTATAATAATGATGGTGACGACTGACTAAAGAGACACTGCACATATAGTTAATGCGCACTAAAGCACACAGGAGAATTTCACGCTAGTTGACTCTTCTAGAAATGACCTGGTATTTTTATAATAACATTGTTCAACGTTAGAGTAGCACCGAGGGAGAGAGAGAGAACATAAGTAAAGTGAAAAGACAAACTGATTGCCAAGTCGATAATACCAACTCACATGCAGGATTGTAAACCTTGCGAACTGTATTGTGCTATAAATGCATGATAACTAAACAGATAAGCATATATATATATATATATGTGTGTGTGTAGGAAGTATTGTGATGATTTTTTAATCATTTACAATAGGTTTGCACACTCGGCAGTGCTCGCCTAACATTGTGACACATAGGATATGATTGCACCGCTCGTACACACCGCGGGTATCAGTCCTTATCGTTAAAACGAGAATCACGGCACGGGTTGTCTACATTGTTGTTTAAATGCGGACTAACCTTTTCACCGATCATTGGATGCTCCCCATTTGATGCTCCGTTGAATGACAAATTGAGGTCATCACTCTACCTAACCACTTGAAATGTATATAGTATATTTAGAACAGTTGAAAAGAACCTCGCGTGATTGATAGAAAAAATGGATGAGCCTGATTTAGGACCGATATGATCCATCCAAACAAACCAAGTAGTACATACGACTCTACTTTCTCAATAAAGATTCGGTAACCACGGTCGGCATTTCACGATCGGATTCGTTTCCAGAAATAAATTTAGTTTCCGGATACGAGGTAGAAAGAAATAAGAGAAGGTACGGAATGTCGACCTACATTATCTCGTAATGTACTCAGTAATACCATATCATATATAGATGATGATTTGCCTTGCGGTATGGCAGCCAATATTGAATTTGAAATTGAAAGAAGTTGTTTACGATTTTGAAAACTCCAATGTAAACCTCTCATATGATACATTGCAGCGTGATCACGGAAATACGAGCTTGCGTTTGCACAACAATCTAATGCGCACACCCTCTATTATAATTCCCCTTGGTATGGTAATGCTTGCTGAGCAGATGCAAATATATTTGGCTGTATATATATATATATATATATATATATATATATATTTATATACACGAATCGTTTATTGTAAAAAAAAAAATATATATATATATATATATATATATATATATATATATTAGTTACTTATGTATGATTGTATTTATATTTAAATATACATATATATATATATATATATATATATATATTAGTTACTTATGTATGATTGTATTTATATTTAAATATACATATATATATATATATATATATATATATACAGGTAGTTCAACAGGTTCTTAAATGAGCTTTTCACAGAATTTAAATCTACGTACTCAGTTGTACGTAGATCATCGAGTAGCATCTACGCCCATGGTTAAGCACCTGGGCGTGATCCTAGGCAGAACACGCACAAGAGCACCTTCCACCGAGCAAGATGGCTTAGTGGCAAAACATTTACCTTGCGTTCGGGAGATCTGGGTTCGAGACTCAGACCGTCCACTCTTAAATTGGTTTGCATGGTTTCCAATTTAGACAAGGTAAATGCCGGAGTGGAATAAAAATTAGCCATGCCATAAAAAAAACACGTATATGGGCATTTTGCCTTACGGAAAATCTTAAAAAATAAATAAATAATAAACAATATATATATATATATATATATATATATATATATATATATATATATATATATATATATATATATATATACGATATGCAGCAAACAAAAGGAAATTGAAAGAAGTTGTTTACGATTTTGAAAACTCTAATGTAAACCTCTCATATGATACATCGTAGCGTGATCACCTAAATTCGAGCTTGCGTTTGCACAACAATCTGATGTGCACACACTCTATTATAAATATCCTTGATAGCGTAATGCTTGCTGAGTAGATGCAAATATAGTTGGCTGTATTTAATGCAAATATAGTTGGCTGTATATATATATATATATATATATATATATATATATATATATATATATATATATATATATATATATATATATTAAGTGAGGAAAGCCGTAAAAAATAACCATGCAAAAGCTGAAGAATTGTCAAAAGACGAAGATGGCGACTAAAGACATGGAGGAGCTAATACGGCAATTCTTCCCGTCCTTCTGGAATTCTACAGAACAGTTATAGAGGCACACGGGGTACCCTTGGAAAACGAGATGATGACCCATGGCTTGAACGACACTCCAGCAGCAGCCATTGAATTGCCGTTTTAAGGATTTTTCCCTGATGATTGCCAATGTATTACTTCCAACAGTGTACGAGAGCGATATCGCTGACGAAAACGATGTAGGAAATCTGTAATACAAATTTATATAAATTAAGTACTAGTTAAAACGAATAGATATATATATATATATATATATATATATATATATATATATATATATATATATATACCAGATATACGAATATATTTATATATATATATATATATATATTCAGAAGGTGGTTTATTTGCGAAACTACATTACAAATGTGTAAGTGTTCGAAAAATAATCACATTTTATTAAATAGAGTGAATTTCCACAATGTCACATGGTTTCACAATATATATATATATATATATATATATATATATAAGCACAATACATTCTGTTTAGCGCGGCTGTAGATGGGTCTCTTTCGTCAGCCGTAGAGCTTCCGTGCCGTGCCTAAGAAGTTGTACTACTCCTTATAATAATTTGTTTCAAGCAATAAAAAAATTAATTATCTCACTTGAGTGTTGACTGAGATCCAAATAAAAATAATCCAGCTAAAAATCGAATTTCATGCAGGTAACTGCTGCGGAGGGCAAGGCGGTTTTCCTACCGTGTAACGTGAGACATCTCGGTGATCGAACGGTGAGTGGAGCGGCTTGCCTGTTTCCATCGGCTTATAGTGATTAATGAATACTCCAAAATAGTTCCGGCATGGTTTCAGCTCTCTCTCTCTCTGTTCTAAATAATAACGCCCATATGGGCGGATCTATTAGCAGGAACGCTGCCGTCGGAACGGGCTACTGGATGTGGTCTTTTACCTGATCATTCGTTAAGCGTCTACGGCTGCCATTTATACTATCCACTAATTGTCTTTGCGGCGGTTGCCAGTACGATATGCCGACCCATTCTGTTCGACCGACAAAATTAAGTGTGGTCGATAAGAACGAACTTGCGATTACTTCATTGCACTTGTCAAATAAGACGTTCGTACTACAATATTACAAACTAGGCTAAATTACGTTACTCGTCGCCGCCAAGACTCGACAGAAAGGGCAAATCGATAATTACAATTTGCAAAATGTTTTCAAGTTATTTAGGGTAAGTATCGTCCGCAAACCCTTTGCTGTTAAGACAGATAGGGCACAGCCGGAAACTTTGATATTACAAAAGTTGTTGCAGGCGTTCTGGCTGTAGTATACGCCCGAACTCTACCGCCATCGCTGTTATCCATGTTAAGCATCTATTTAATTAGAATTCCATTAACCTTCTTGTTTGTAGTGTACGCTAGAAACTCTCCGCCTGACAATTATGTGCAACTTTAAAATCAAAAATAATTGTAGAGTATAAGCATGGTGTCCATCAAAACAGGATGAATTGCTTACATTTGTCTCACGAGCGAGAAACAGCTATACGGCGACATCTAGGTCTCGTGGATAAGAAGATATTTCGTATCGTTTGTTGCGTTTGAAAGCTTGTTTGCCCATTCGAATTTATTTTTGAGGACACATTATAATATGTGTGGTCTGCTCTCAACTTAACTATTATAGACCAACGCATATCAATTTCGTTAATGTTGAGTGATAGCTTTATTTATACAAATTCCGCTAAACAACTGTATTATTAATAAAAAAAAACAATTAACAGTCTCCTAAGCAAACCTGCGTAGAGCTCAGTCGTAAACGGAACTATTTACGTATGTGTGTCTATTGCTCGTTGTGCTAATTACTCGATGACGCACGATACCGAAATGGCTTCGACGGGCAGCACTGACACTGAGAAACTGATGACTGATGACCAGCTAAGAGTATGCTGGCTAACTTCTCAAAATAGCGCAGTCAAGCTTATATTACCATCTTTATCAAAAGCATAATAACATTAGGGCATGAGCCCTCAGGTGCGCTATTTATAGATACGTCTTCTTGTACATTACATGGGTTTGCATCTATATTTCAACGATTATATTGTCGTGTCTAACCTTTAATGCTAATGCGGCCAGTGTTGAGGTCTTAATATAATTCCGAATAATTTATTTACCCCCAGTAGCATTACAAGGTTGCAATAAATCTTAATTTCAAACGTAGTCTCCAACGCCTAATGATGCTAGGACGAGTAGTCGAGCAAGTTCGGCTTGCAGTCTTGGAGATGAATGACACAGCAGAAACTGTCGACAGTAAACACTTGGCTTAATGAAATCCATCTGTACAACCACCCTAAGCAACCGGTCGTTTGCAGTCCACCCGATGTTGCTCATAAAGCGCATCATTCGTGGGCCGGTGTGCAGAAACCTTATCCAATTCGGCAGACACTACCATGAAAGGTTGGGGCCGCCTAAGGTTGGCGATATCCAGGACTCACTTTGTCACATACACACAGTGCACGCGGGAATTGTGTGTATGTGCATTCCGTTTAAAAAAAATGATTGTCAGTTCTGGCCAGCCCCGTCCGGCAGTATTTTTGCCGACACATGAAAGCTTCGTATATTGTCTCAATGCGACTCTTCCCAAACAAAGGTTCCCGTTGGAAAAAACAATTTTTACTTATTTGAACCGGTCATCTAGTGCAAATTTTAAGGCTACCTTACAAGACAGCTGTTGAACTTGCGTTCCTTGGACATAGCATTTTATCCAATGGGTCTTCATAGATAGAACCGGCCTGACGATGTTTGTATACTAGGTCGGTTCTACACGGCTATACTGCCGATATGCATATCGGGATATGCATATCGGCCACCCAGGTTGATGCTATTGCCCTCGTCGCTTTGTAGTGATGCGCACCCCTCACCTCCGGCCTTTTTGGGATCGGGCAGCCGCGCTATTGTGTGCGATACACCGGGGCTTTGGTACCAATTTATTACCAGCAGTCTTTACCAACATTTTCGGTGTTCTACTGTCATGTTATTCAGCGTGAATGTCACTACCATACTTGCAGCTGCTGTTGCATATGTTGTGGCCCCGATTGTCTTAGCCGCAGCGGCTCTACGTGTTGTAGTAACTGCGCCGATGATGCTTATTTGTCATTAAGTCCGGTAACACTTGCTACCTCTGCAAAATTGTCGTAAAGCCACGTGGCGTTTGGTTAGCTTCCCAGCGGCCGCATTTAAAACAATACAGGTCGCTGTATTCTGCGTTTCCACTGGCAAGTCAGTTAATTCGTTAGTAGCGGTGTCCTCGTTATAAGATTTAGAAGGTGCGCCCCCTTTCGAACGCTCTGGTGGCATTTGCCACAATTCTAAAACCCGTCGATCGTACAAGTTTCATTACAGCCACTCTGCCTCAGCTAAAAGGTGGCTTCATTTAGAACAGCACGACATTGAACGACATAACTTTGAGGCTCATTGTCGTGTTGGCTGTTCCCACCTAGAGGTAGGACCTGTCCTCAATTTGTTGTTGTTGAAAAGGTAGGAAATCTGGTTGGTAAATTCTCGCTTCCTGTAAGCGCCGAAAGAGAGGGAAAATACTACAAAAACCTCTGCGCAAATACTGGTATCCTAATTTTTGCGGAAAGCTTGTCGCGACGTCGCTCTGCCCGGGGAAGGGGAGAGAAATACGTCAGGAGTGTAGAGAGATAGTAAAGGAATGCCGCCGTTGTGAAAGTCCTCGTTGTGTGTGTTGTCTGCTGTTAACGTCGATAGCGTTGTTGTTATTTAGGTTGTCGTTGCCGTTGTTGTTCTGGCTGTGGTTGATTTTGCTAGTCGTCTGTTTCCTCATTCTAATCTGCTGTGTCTACTATCATGTGCCGTGCCTGCATGTGTGTAGGTATCATGGATACGACGAACGGTTGAAGGCGGCCTGAATGTGCTCACCGTGGGCCGCTTCGCTTATACAATGGATCAGCGCTTTCAAGTGGTGCACTTTGACAACTCCGAATCGTGGGCGCTGCACATCAAATACGCCTCGCTTGATGACAGCGGTGTCTACGAATGCCAAGTCAGCACAACACCTAAAATCAGCCGCTTCGTTCGGTTAGACGTTGTTGGTACGTACGTCCTCTCTCTCTTTTAATACATATATATATATATATATATATATATGCAAAGTGTCATGCAACATTTTAGATTTATATAAGTATATTAATGTACGCTGTTTGGTGAAACTTGTCAGCGACGTCAAGGCTGATAGGGAGTACAATAATCAATACAAACACATACAGAATGTGTTGGTGGTGTATATATATATATATATAGGTTACAGTTTATCGAATGCAATCTACGTTGTATTCGTTAGTGAAAGAGTCTATAGATAAACGGAATTGTGCACTATTTAGGCATTTATATCGCTCACGTTTGTGCTTGCAGTTTAACGAGGCGTGTCGCCTTCGTGACATTGCTTTGCCCTTACGTAACGTAGCGATTGCAATTTAATTAAAAGCAAACCTCACTCTCTATGCAAACCTCACTTTCTATGCAAACCTCACTGTCTTTGCAAACCTCACTCCCTATGCGAACCTCCCTTTTTAAACGTATACGAAAACAACGCTAGTATAGATTGAGCGCGCACCCAGGCACATATGGCTGCGCATATTTCTCCGCTCACAGCAATCGATGGGCTAATCGTTAGCTACTCTTCTCCGGCTGTGACGAATATCGATCTGCTGCCTACTACCGTCGTTCTAAGCTCGCTCGTCTACTGTGCATGTTGGCTGTGCATGTTTTTCTTTGCTGCAGAGAGCCGTGCCTCGATCGTCGGCGGGCCCTCGCTCTACGTCAACAGCGGATCGGTCCTCAGGCTCGTCTGTATCGTCGAAGGAGTCTCAAGTGCGACTTCACCGAGCTCGACCTCGTCATCAGCACCGCCGCCGCCGCCCCTATCGCCTCCATCCTCGTTGCCACCATCGTCGTCTTTGTGGTCCTCACGGCCGCCGACGGCAGCAACAGCATCGGCAACCGGCAACCCCGGCGAGTCTCCGCCGAGCTCCGGCGATTCAAAGTTTGTGTTCTGGTTCCGCAACGGAAAGCTGCTCAACTACGACCAGGATCTGAGGCAGCGCGTCAGTCTGACGATTCCGACGCCCCTCAACAGCGGGGCTCCGACGTTAGCATCGACGCGTTCCTCCAACGTATGGCGCGTGGGCGGAAGCGGCGGCGGCGGTGCCGAGATCGCCGATCAAAGTCGCCACACTGCGTACCGACACCGGCGTCGGCCCCGGGCCCGCCTCGTGCGGGATGGAACGCCGGACCGTCGGAGGGACTCAAAACGTCGTCTCGAAAGTCGCCTCGAGATCTCGTCGGTGGAGGCCGCAGATTCGGGCAACTACTCCTGCCAGCCATCGAACTCGGCGCCGGACGTTATCCAAGTGTTCGTGATTATAAGTGAGTATCAAACTACTTATTTGCTTTACTTTTTTTTGGAAGACTTGATTATTATTTAGGACTGACACAATTCGTTTTCCGCAAAAAGTGTTGTATAATGCTGAGGTCGATTTATGCTGAGGTGACATTGCGTTATGTATTTGAGGCACTCGTTTGCTTGCATGAAAATACGCATTTATTAATATTATTATTATTTAGAAGAATATATATAATGCTTTACGGCGTTGCTGCTCGTCGACCTAGTTGCTCCTTCTGCGCGCCGTAGCCGCTCTATCGCTCATGCCCGTGAGGAAGTCCTGCCTGCCCCCTGGCGCGAAGGTCCGAGTCCATCCAGTCTCTCATAGTTCCGAGCACTGAGTCGCGTTACCTCTTTGGATCTCCAGGGTCAGTCGCTGGGAGAAGAAGGCGTGCGCCGTCTTGCCCATTGTCGCCTGCCGTAACGCGTCGCCAACCCGAGAGATCAATGTTACCGTGAGGGGCCCAGGGCCACCCATCGTCTCGAACGCGAATGGCGAAAAGTGGTGCGCCCGACTTAGGTCCGCATACTTTCTTATCTTTGAGGTCTCAGCTCGCGAAACGGCAGTCCCCGGGCGGGACGCGCCGGGACTGACAAGGGAAGGGGTCAGAGAGTCGGTCACCGTCGCATCCCACACCAGGGAACAACCCTTATAGAAGGGTATCAAAGTCACACCGTCGGGGCGCTTACCGTCGTCTCTTGAAAGCCCAGGTGGTTCCAGGACGCAGGGAATCCCCCCCTCCGCAGCGATCTTGCAAGCATTTCATTGAGGGCAGTGTGTCTTGGGCGCCGGCCCGCTGCGTGTGCGCAAGATAGGCCGTGTCTGGCGAGTCGCCCGACGGGCTCGCCACAAGAGCATCTGTGTGGCTCAACCAAATCAGCCCCCAATCTTAGGCCAACGCATATCCGGGTGGATTGGTTATCAAGGCAGGTACCCAGTGAGTCAGTGGGTAGTGCATGCAACCAGTCGCTTGCTTCTGGGCGAGCGACAGCTAGTAGGCGTGCCTTGTCCTGGTCATCCCTGCATTCTTCAAGCAGCGAACTAAGCGAAGCCCAGGCCCTCTGGCAGGCTAGTCTATCGGGACCAGGCGATGAAGCTTGAAGTCCAGTCGCTATATCGTCACGAGCCGCCTCGAACATTGCTTAAGCCGCCGGCGGGAGCAGGCGCTGGACATTTTCCGACGTAGCATGCATCGAGGCAGCCACGGCCGGGCCCGCCAAGGATCGAGCCGAGGGGAGACCAAGGCCGCCCATGGACGTGGGGAGGGCCGCCTGGCGCACCTCTCGTGGTCGTAAGTTTAGACTCAGCACCGTCTGTAGGGCCTCCACCACCTGGTCGTCGAATGGTTGGAGAAGATGGTTCAAATCGCCTGAGCAGTCTATGGACCGCAAAATATGTACGATGCGGCACGCGGAGAACGACGAGCGAAGCAGGTAGAGTCCCTGGTGGGCTCCAACAAGCGGAAGACGTTCCTGCATCGCCCACAATCTGTCCATCAAGGGGTCGAGTTGTCCCGGCAACGCAGAGGGCAGAACCGTTGCGCCAAGAAGGTTTATTTCGTGGTCAGCCACGACTCTACACCCCGGTAGCAGCTCGAGCAAGGCCCTTTTTTTATTATTATTATTATTAGTATTAGTATTACTATTAGTATTATTACACAAATTTAGTCACTCAAAAATGCCAATTTGTTGTAAAGAAGCACTTTTATTTCCACTCCAAGTGACGCTGTACTTCTGATGGCGGAAACTGTCAAAATTTAGTCTAAGTCTGGTTTCTTACGTACACGATTTTACGCAGTACTTCTGTAGGTCGACAGGAACGCTCTGTGCACAGTGTTAAATAGTACATCTAGCTATTTGTGGAGACGCATGCATATATTATATATATATAAATATATATATATATATATATATATATATATATATATATATATATATATATATATATATATATATATACAAACATGGCACGTTCCCTTGCGTAACTCATTCTTACTTCACTCAGTGCCTGCAATACTCTCTACAGTGCCTGCAGATGGTATATATATATAATTTTTTTTGGACCATATTTTTAGCGTAGTCGTTAAGGCTGATTTTCGAGCGTTCGTAATATGTTTCCAAATTGCCACATTTTTCAAGCAAAGCATTGTTACGCCGATATATAAAAAGGGGCCCAACAAACGCGTCGATAATTATCGGCCAGTGTCGCAGTGCTCCGTCGCCTGCACAGTTATTTTTTTTTGGAGGAGGTATTAAATGCAGTTACGCACTATTACTGCGAGTCTCTCTTTTAGGCAGTGTAGAAGTCGACCCCAACGGTTGGATGTTACTCCGTTGAGACCCATATCCACTAAACGCACCTCGCCCCTTGAGCTTCACTCTCTGATAGCCCAGATCTTCATAGAACAGCCTGCACAGTTATGGGAGAGTTCTAGTCAGACACATTAAAAATTATATGACTGTAAACATATTATTCGATGCGGCCCATTATGATTTTGTGAATTGGCGATCTACGTGTACGCAATTGTTAGAGATGACGCACGACTGGGCGTAAAACATAAACGCCAAAAGGTATTTCTATTGTATTTATTTTGATCAGAAAAGTGCGTTCGACAGGGTCGATCACAAGATTGTAGTTAATAGTCTGAGAATGAGGTTTGCAGAGTTTTTGCCCAACCGGACCTTCCGAGTCAAGTAAGGAGACGACTTAAGCAGCCTGCACACAGCACCGTCTGGCGTGCCTCAGGAAAGCTGTATCTCTCCGATTTTGGGCATAATATTTGTCCTAGATATGAAACTCTATATACTATCGACTGTTACATATATTTTTCACGCAGAAGATCTTAATGTATAGTGCGCTCGACTCCTCGTCGGAGCAAACAGCATTGCAGATCGCGGTGTACGGTGTCAGTCGGCGGTGCGTTGACAATGGTATGCAGCTCTTGAAGTCTTAATCTGGGCGGACCTCACCTTCTCAACGCACATATCAAAGAACTAGTCAAAGCAGTATCCATACTTGTGAATATGTTGTTCCGCTGTTTCACTGTCAAGAGTTGAGCTCGATTCATCCGACCCCAACGCAAAACGGGCCGTGGCAGGTTGCTTGCAACACAAAACAGGAATGACTGACACATTTCCCACATGGCAAAAATTGTACTATATATTATTTTTGTTTAAAAAACCCTGCTTTAACGCGGGTTAGGGTTGCGTGGACAGAGCGCACATTGCGGGCTGTGCCAAATCTTTCCGTTTGATGATGATAGCGATTAGTTCTTAATGACGTTCCATTGATGATGATAGCGATTAGTTCTCAATGACGTTTCTTTTCAAAAAGTTTTTTGGCACCGACAACACCGTGTTTAGCTTGAACGCGTGTTTGTCTTCCTCTCTTGAGTCACGTCGTATCCCACGACAGAAACCGTAGGATACGACGCAAATATTTCCTAAAGGTATCGTGGCTAAAGAACTGCGTAAGCAAGCCAGTGCTGGGTCTTCTCTGGTTTAGTGCTTATTGTGAAATATTTCGTGGAGCCAGAACATTACAGAACGATGTACTTATAGTTATATTTTTCAGGAGGCGTAGTGATTAAGTTTGTGGCCTTTGTTGGTAAAATTCACACACTACGGGCTGCTACGCTAACTTTTTAGACTTCCAGATAAATCAAACCTATGGAGATCTTGCCTCTACCTGTTTCCATATCTGGTTGATCGTCGAAGCATGCAACGAACTTCATAGTACTTCTTGTAAGATTATTACTATTGTTGAGATCTGCTGACCCGCGCCAGTCAAGAATCCGGACCTCTATGTTTATAAACAGTAGGTGCTTTACATCTATGCATTGCTTTATTCGCGACGCAAAAATAGTTTCTAAAATGTTTGCTGGATGGTGCTGTGGAGACTTAGGAGTTTTATGAGGACGGGATGTTACACCAATATATATATGTATATATATATATATATATATATATATATATATTTTTTTTTTTTTTTTTATATGTATATATATATATACACACCTATGTGTCGCTGCACATTTGTATTTATGGGGGTCCGTCTATAAAGCAATGCGAAAAGCAGTCCCATGGCCGTTAAATCTTGGCTGAAAGTCAGCCCCGAAAGTCCCGAAATAGACCTTTCTGCAATGGGCTGTTTAATATGTACAGAACTACCATTATGTTTTTTGTGCGAGGCTACCGTCTTAAGTGCATATTTATTCCTTTCGTACACCTTAAAGCATGTATATATTTCTGACTGAGAAATAAAGCCATGTAAATTGCAGTTTTGTTGAAGAAACCACGTTTAAATGGTGAGGATTTGTTCTCTTTCTTTCGATATATATATATATATATATATATATATATATATATATATATATATATATATATATATATATATATATAGTTTTAATACGCGCCGAAATAAGCGCAGAAAATTTAGCAACTTTGAACAGCGCAGCAACTTTGTTGCGTTTCGGATTCTACACTAGTAGTGCTTTGTCTAGACCAAATTAGTCTCGAGGTTCAGACGAAGAGTGCAAGAAGCTGACGAGCCATCCAGCTGCAATCGTGGCCCGCCTCTTAATGACAGCTGTAGCTTCTGCCAGGGTCCTAGCGGGGTGTCGAGGCCTCCGTGCCACCACGCCATCAAGAGTGCCTTGGTGAAAAGCCTTGGGGCTCGTCAAGCTCGTCAATTCGGGACGCGCTCACTTCGGTGCGCGCTGTTGCAACGGAACGTTAGGCAACTGTATAGGCATCATACACGCACACAATAGTACGTTGCGAAGTCATTTTGGCGTAGTTGCTCGTTGTTGTTGTTGTTTTTGTTGTTGTTGTTGCCGTTGGTGTTGTTGTCGTCATCGTCGTCGTTGTTGTCGTTGTCGCTGTAATTTCGGTACGGAACGCGTTCGAAATCTCCATCAGATGAGGCGCTTTGCCAGGCCGGGCGGCACGTCTCACTTAGTAACAGCAGTAGCAATTGCAACAGTGGCAGCTGTAGACATCAACGAGCATCGACAGGTTAAAGACAACAACAACAGAAACAGCAACAACAACAGAGACAGCAACAACAACAACAACAAAAGCATTACAGTCACGTCAACAACAACAACAACAACAACAACGATACCAACTAGTACAATAGGCAGTGAGGCAAAGAGCAACTTTGTTAGGGCCAATTTTCGTCGCCAAACTCTCGCCGATTGCGCGAGTGACGGCGTCACGACTCTCTCGTCAACTTTATTCTCTATCTCTTGTTAAGAACACTCACAACTTCAGCACTAGGCCTGATGGGCAGGTTGTATGTCAAACGTGCGTCGGTACAACTGTTCTGCGATTTACTATATGTATATATATATATAGATGTATATATATATATATATATATATATATATATATAGCAAAATGCCATTGATCGTCACAACTGATGAAAATGTGTAATTACGGAAATTTAAGCTCAATGAAGAATTACTGAATTTAGATAGATTTGCCGCCCGGAGAAAACGGCCCATAAAAAAAATATATATATACATATCTAAATTTGAGTAAAAACGTTTATGTTAAAGTATGTAAGTGTGTATTGTACTGTATATAGATATAGGTGTACTCTCGTACAACGGAACAACTCGTAGTAACACTCAAAATGTATTTTGTTCTCTGTGCTTCTCCCCACCCTCCCTGCCACTCTTTCTCTCTCTCGCCTGGTTGTTGCTTGCATGTGCTGTTCCGTCATACGTCTATCTATCTGTCTATCTGGTTGTTGTGCACCTGCACAAACGAACAATCCTGCATATCTCGCTGCCCGCGTTGTGGCGCCCATTTGCCTTCGCTTTCGTGTTGTTCCCGCGCGGCGTCCTTCTCGTGTGTCCTGGTTGCACTCACCGTCGTTACCGTCGTCACCGTTGTCGTCGTTAGCAGATGAACCATCGGCCGCCATGCAGGACAGCGTGGCCGCGGGGGCGCTGGGAGTTGGCTCGCCAGCGGCGGTTGTCAGCTCCCGGGAGCTTCTGTTATCAATGCTTCTATTACCCATCTACCTGCTCCGGTGACTGAGGGATGCCCGCCTGTACTGTCTCGGCTTGAGTGAGTCCCAGCAGCAGCAGCAACAACTACAACAACAACAGCAACAACAACAAACAGAACAACAACAGCAGCAGCAAGAGCAACAACAGCTTCAGACGCAACAACAACAACAACAACGGACGCTGTCGCCGCCGCCGCAGAAGCAGCAACAGGAGGCGCAACAACAAAAACAACAACAACAGCAACAACAACGGACGCAGCAAGAGGAACTACAGCCTCGGCGTCAATATGGCACCAGCGACAAAGCGAACAACCTAACGACCTCAGAGTCTCGTGAGGGTCGGGAATTGCAGCAGATACAGGAGAAGCAGCAGCAACAACAACAGCAGCAAGACGCAAAACTACCACTACGTAAACAACAGCAGCAGCAACAACAACAACAACAGGTACATCAGGAACAGCCTGTCAGCAGAGAGCAGACGGCAACAGGAGAAGGGCAGTGTGTTGTTGTTGTTGCTGTTCAGTCGAAGGAGCCTGTGCAACAGCAGAAGCAGCAAGGGGGCGCCCGTAATGATGGCCCTGGCCGGCCGGCACGGACCCAGTTGTGACCGAGGTCAGCCAAGCGATTATCAGCAGACTCCAACAGTGCCTGGCTAAAACTGCTACCCTACCAAGGCCGATTCGCCTTGCGACTATGACCCAGGTACGCCTTTTAGACTGTCTATCTGTCATTAGGAAGAAAACACACATACCCACACTGTGCACATATGTGTGTATATATATATATATATATATATATACAGGGTCTATCATAACAATATAATACTTAGTATTTGCTTTCGTGGAACTCGGCAAAGCAATATTTTTTCCAGTGGAAGGAGGGGGCAGAAACGTCTTATTTAGGAGTGAGAATAAAAATTATAAGAATAGCTATTCTGCCTTTTTTCTCCTACATAGTTGGGCAAACTTTGGGGGAGAACCAGTCAACGCATGAACCGATCATACCGGCGTGTTCGGCTGAAAATTCTGCATAATCTGCATTAGAGCCGACGCAAGCTAGCGAAAGGCGAATAGCGGAATTAAGGAAAGTCATAAAAAGTCGACATGTTGTTATGTCTTACGTTGAAGCTTGTACGATTAAAATATGCGCCCGAAAGACTTTTCTCAAGTAATAGCAACTTGAATGCCCATCATTTTCGTACAAAAGTGGTAGTGCTGCGTTACGTAGTTGCCGCCATATTGAAAGTGAAGGCATACATACTTGCTAGCATTTTGGCCTGCCTCAGCAAAGGTGTATCAGAACGTTAGGTACATATTTTGAGCTTTGGTAGAACTCTATTAAAAAAATGTTTTCCCATTGGAAAGAGGTGGCGGAAACGTCTTGGCAAAATTTTACTTGGCACGCCTCGGGTCGTGAAAGCTCGCACGAAAAACATAACAGCTATGGCTGTCGGTAAAACTTAGTTACTTGGAAACTATGTAACGCAGCACCATCAATTTGGTATGAAAATTACGAGCACAAAATTTGCTATTGCTTGGGAATAGTCTTTTAAGCGTACATTTTTGGTCGTAATAGCAAATTACGGTTCTGCACGCGGAAGCTTCAATGTAAGACATAACAACACATCACCTTTTTATGACTTTCCATAATCTCGCTATTCGCCTTTCACTAGCTTGCATCGGGTGTTATTCAGACTATGCAGGATTTTCCGCCGAATACGCTGGTTTGATCGGTTTCTTCAGGCGTAAGTTCTCTCGCAAACGGACATTTTGCACCACTGTTTAATAGATAAAATGGCAGAATAGTTACGTTTACAAACTCCATTCTAACACCTAAATAAGACGTTTCACCCCATTTTTTTAATTGGAAAAATAATATATATACATATATATAGAGCTGCATGGTTGTGTATAAACGTACATGGTCTCCCAGAATTGATTCAACAAACTGTGGGGTGTAGTACAACTCGGCGAAAAATATTTTTTTAATAGAATAAGGGAGCGTGAATGTATTTTTTTGGAGAGAGGACAAAATTACCAAACGTGGTTGTATCAAGCCTTTTATCTTGATATATCTTCACAAAATCTGCGATTGTGAGAGCCCAGTCATCTTATCGCTAAACTAATTGTACCTGCGTGGTTAGACGAAATTATTTTATCTGTTGATTTGCAGTCTACGTTAGCGTAAAGCAGAACAAATGTTGTATTGACAAGAATTCTCAATAAATTAATTTCTTTGCAACTCTTATATTTTGGCCTTCTCGCCCAATTCTCCATGTTTATAAGATACTTCCGTTTGCACGTATATGTAAATATGTGTAATCAAGAGGAGGTTCCATGAATGAATAATGCACATTCGACACTGGCTGCTACCAGCAACTAGTGTAGGGCTCCTAAACCCACTATATATATACATATTATTTTTTATTCCTCTTATACTTGAGATGAGCGAACCAAATACTGACTATTTTTGTCTCAGAAGCTCGTACTATTCTTTTATACGTATTTGTATCACAACGATATGGGTGGAGAATAGCTTACACGTTACTACGTGCATGATTTGAAGCAGCGTCATTGCCTCTGAATGTACCCAAAATGTCTAATTATTGCTAACATCTCGCCCGAAACGCGCTTTTATACTTGAAACAAAACAAGTACAACTCCAAAGTTGAACGACGTCCGCCCCATACAGGTAGTTGTGTGTATAGTAGGTTCGTATCTATATTGTCGTAATATATATATATATATATATATATATATATATATAAATATTTATATATATATATATATAGAACATACTGCGATGATTTATTAATTATTTACAATACGTTTGCACACTCGGCAGTGCTCGCTTTCATATATATATACATATATTTACTTACATTTCCCAGTAACCATGGAATTAAATAAATTGGGACGCGTCATATATAGCGGGTTCCCTATATATATATATATATATATATATGTGTGTGTGTGTGTGTGTGTACTTGAGCTCACACAACATTCGATAGGCTAGTCTGTAGTATAGATGCTTTGATTTATGCTGACCTCGTCGACAAGTCAGCCGGCTGTCACGTGGTGGTCATCATGACCATAGGATTATTTGAGTAGCACGATTGGACTGGTAGAGTTGGTTATGTGTATGTAGCAATAGAACAGCTCCTAGTTGACGTCGTTTCTATGTGTTCGTCGTTGTCATGTCGTCACAGTCTCGTGACGATATTTGTATGCCACCGCACAGACTACGCCACCACAGCAGGTTGCCAATCGGTTGGATTGGCGGCAAACCAGCCTGCTCGTCCGCTAGTTGAGTCCGCTACCAATCGGGCTGTCTGGTATGTGTCCTCCTCCAAGCGGGAGGTGGACAGAATCCCCCCGGAATGATTTCCCATCCAAACCCCGCATTCCCCTCAACCCAGAGGTCTGATGGCGGTCGGAAGAGGGAAGGAGGGTGGTTCTGTTTGCTGAGCGAAAATTAAGCACGACGGACAATCACATTGATGACACTGATGATGGTGATGATGATGATGCTAATGACGGTGGCCAACTGCTGCTCGCGGAGCTGCGATGACGGCAGCGACAGGACAAATTTCACTTCGACTTTCGAATGAGTACCTGACATCCCCTCGTCGGCATACACATGTAAACAGTCCACACCCATATGGCAAACAGTACGAGACGAGTTTGTACATTCAGGCCAGGCAACCACCGATTTTTTCTCGTCACGGGGCAGACGCCAATGTCGTCTACCCCCTTGTAGCGTTATATATGTATATATATATATATATATATATATATATATATATATATATATATATATATATATATATATATATATATATATATAAATAAATATATATTTTTTTTTATTATATATATACATCGACCAGCATTATGTTCAGCGCAGGCACGCATCCCAATAAACAAAGATAGGGAGTTATGAGGGTCAAAAAGCTAGAAAAATATCCTAAGTATCGATTTTTAGGACAACAGTAGGTGGAAGGACACAGTATGACTATGTGGCTGGCCGATATGAGTCGGGCTTTATAAATTCCGTTTTTGAGAAGGACGAGGAGGAGGTCGCAAACATTCTGCGTGGTCTTCAAATGCTGGCGAGCACTGGTCCCGATAGGATCTACTGCTAGCACTAAATAGAATCTGCAGATGTCCTACGTAGATGTCCTAACTTGGTTACGCCATTTAACGAGGTAGTTAACGAGGGAAGAACACCCTAGGGTTAGCGCCACGCCAGATAACCTCGGTTATTCAAGGTAAATCGCAGCTATAATGTGGATGATGCGAATCTGTATCGGCGTCGGCGTCTATTGGTTTCTGTCTAACACATTGAAAGGCACATTAATAAAAATTTGTGTGCAAAGTCAATCACCGCGAGAGTGCTTTCAACTGTCGAAAAGGTTCTACCGGCATAGCAATTTGGGTTAAGCAAGCACCAAGGTACATCATTTGCGATTCACGTACTCCAGTAGTAATTTGAGCAGGCGTTGTTAAGACCCGAG
This sequence comes from Dermanyssus gallinae, assembly GCA_003439945.1. Taxonomy (NCBI): domain Eukaryota; kingdom Metazoa; phylum Arthropoda; class Arachnida; order Mesostigmata; family Dermanyssidae; genus Dermanyssus; species Dermanyssus gallinae. The sequence goes on from QVRM01006354.1 coordinate 84,306, forward strand.
GTCCCTCTGCACGTGGTTTTCATCGATTGTGTTAAAGCCTTCGATGAACTTTAACCTTTTCCCCCACTTTTACTGGCTCATTCGAGCACGCTGTAGGGCGTAATGTTCTTCTGCGAGTGCCGTCTAGCTTTTTTGCAAAGAACCCCCTGGAAGTGCGCACGTGGCATGGTGACACCTCAAAGATAAACCATCTTGCTTTCCTCAGATCGTGTAGGAATTGGATATCATCAACGAAATTAATAAATCACCAAAAAAACGCTGTTTGACGCCAGATATTGTTTCTCCAATGTTTCATAGGAAAATTGTACACGCTTTAGCCGAACCTCTTCATCTCATGCATGCTAGGTCATATAAAGGTGTTCTAGTGCCCGATTTATATAGCAAGTCAGTAATGACGCCAATTTTTAATAAAGGTATTAGCATCCGTATAACCAACTATAAGCCGTTTTTTAATCCTTAATTCCCTCTAAAATACGTAATAAAATTAATTTGAATTTTACGTTTAAGTAATTATTATTGGCAGAACTATTAGATGACGAACACGGTTTTACACACGAAATATCTACGCAGCTCGGCAACTCGTCGATATGACACATTCACGATGCGAAGCTTTTTAAAAAGCTTGGCTATTTGCCGATCAAATACCATTCGTTGGTCCTAATTACATTAGTATTCGTTCTGTTTGTTCAACAGTTGAACGACCTACCACTAACTAGTGGAAACGTTTGCAAACGACAGCCTGTACGAGACAATGTACACTGACCTTGGCACAAGTAAATTTGATGGCTTGTCTTTATGCATTTCTACCCCGCTGCCGACATAATTATCATTATCTGGCGAGTAGCCGGGCAACATCGGACAAGTCCTCAGCCATGTGTATTCGGGAGGCAGCAGAATATAATCAATACGCGCATCCTTTTGACCGTTAGACTTGTCGTTTGCCTCGTGTAATGTCTTATATTTTCTAAATCCCCCTTTTGTATTTGCCTCTATTATATGTTACGTGTAGCTCTAACACTTCCGCCTCCCCGTTTGTAGATGGCTGGTGCATTGTTTCTGGCACCATCTATAAACTGCCGTGACGACACATAAGGCGTAGTGTAGACAACCACAGCTTTACGTACGCATCGTCGGTTTCATACGAGCGCGCCACATTCAATAACAGTAATAAATTTGCGTGGAGATTTTGTTACTTGCTGTGAACCCTCCCGACTGCCTGATCATTATTGTAAAACCTTAGAAATTAAGCATATATATATATATATATATGTAATGATCAGTCACATAAGTTGACAGGGTGGCAGGGACACTCAAGGAACATTCGCATATATACCTAGAACTCATAATAGAACATCTTCCACTTTCTGTTTCTCGGGCGCACGCGCTTAGGTTTCGTCGTTCGGCACGACCAGGCCAAACTAAACGCGCATGCAAGGTAAGTCGCAGAAGCAATGGCCACAGCTGCAGCGACACGCTCTCAGTACATGAGTTGCTAAACATAGAAGGCACGCTATTTGCTGACCGGGCGCGTTCTCGCCGCTAGTCGTAGAACGTATCGTTGTATAGTGAGCGCTGCAATTAGCGGCGGATGCCTCATTGCATGCGCCTTGCAGTGGCGCAGGCGGACCTGCTCACCTAGACAGTGACGGTTGTTGCCTTACAGGTGTCGGCTCAACGTTGCAACTCTTGACGGCGGCGAGGACGCTATGAAGCTGTGATGAGCGCTACTGCTAAGAGTACAACTACTACTATAACTACTACTAGAGAAGGAAACGCGGTTCCTCTGCTCGACCCGTGGCGCCGGACGCCGAAGTCCAGGAGAACAGACAGCATGCCATGAGCGCGCGCCACTCCTGAGAGGTGTAGTTGGTCTGTTATGCTGCTGCTGTTGCTGCTGCTGCTGTAGCATCAGGTGACCGCTGGACAAGAAGAATATTCGTATTAATTACAATAATTATAATAATAATAATAATAATTACCATCATCATAATCGTCGTCATCGCTTTCTTCCCCATGTGGTGCTTGCTCACGACGATATGCGCATGCTGCGAATAGCACGTGGACAGAAGAAGAGCAGCGTGCAGGCGGGCAAATCTTGTAATTGTTTGTACGTAATTGCTGTTTGTATGTATAGACTGTAAGCACTGGACAGCGTGGTGGACATACAAACACGAAGCAGCACCAGTTCTCCACGATCGGGGCAATGTAGATCTACACATCCGTACGGATTACATATTGGCACAACATCATGATCACAGCAACTGCAGCATAACTAAGCAGACGCGAAAGCTGGTCACAAACTACGAGCGAAAGTGCACTTAAAGACAATACTACCGGCAACGGAAGCTGCAACAACAAAGTGACGATAACAGACGGCAACAATTCCAACGAAGGCAGCGATCTCAATATAAACGTGGATGGTAACAACAACATTAACACACTGATCGGTAACCACATTAGAAATTATTCAGCTAGATCTCTCTCAACGTTAGCGGCGTTCCTCAGCTACTGATACGATCTCTGTTCTATGGAAGATGATGATGATGATCGGGATCTGAAGGCGATACGCAAAGGGAATTGCTACATGAGCCCGTGCACAGGCGGAGGACACTATGTGGAAGCTATATATACAGGCAGATAATTACAGACTGTGCCTGTTCTTGGCACCCTGTATCTTGGGTGATATCTTAGGCAACATTTACAATAAAAGCAAAGGTGTGCGGGCAGACTGCGTGCCAAAATCAATTCTGATTTGGAGTAAAGAAACATCAATGTATCTCGACCTCTAGCTGGAACTAGGCAATCATGGCATTGGAGGAGATGTTTAGAAATGAATGGAATAATACGAATACTCATTTTGGTACCTCTGTAAAATATAAGATATATAGGCTAAAAGAAAGAAAATTATATATATGCATATATATAATTAAATATATATATAGATATATACGCCAATCGTTTGTTCAATATTTGTGTGTATTGTTCATTCCGATTGTTGTAAATGTTTCGTAAGATAAGACAGCTAGCTGTATTTATAACCATTGCGGTAGCTGTGTTTCGAATGTGTATAAATATATATATATAAATATTTTTTAAATTGTAAAATTACTTTTAGTTTTAATTACGAGTTATGCAAGAAACATGTAGCGTCTATGATATCTTTGTTGAGCAGTTCATGTCCTGGGAATGGCATGCAGTATTTGCTACGGTGCTCCACTGACCACACTCATATATATATATATATATATATATACACACACTCACACATACGCACATACGACTAGTCATTACATTCACTTGTTTTAGTCGAAAACAAGCGCGAACCGATCCAGTGAGCGAAGAGAGATCGTCTCGGTGCCAAGAGGAACGTTCAGCTGACGTTCACACGACGACAGTAGTTCGTTGGGATAACAGACAACAGTAGCGAATCATCAGCGTAGCGTGTCACCGCGGCATGGACGGCCGCGTCCACCAGGCGACGCTATCGTGGTTCCCGTCACCTTGTCAACGGCTCACTGGTTGATGGTGGTTAACAACAACAAAAAGAGAATTCGTCCTTGGACGAAGACCCGAGCCCCCTTCGCCCCCCCCCTCTAAGGTGCCTGAGAAGAGGCCTTGGCCGGGGCAGGGGCGCGAAGGGAGCGCACAGGCAGCAAGCGCCCTTTGTGATGACGCGAGAAGGTTGGTGGGGCAATGCTCAAAGCAGTGACCGGCAACCGTAGCATTGGGCGTACGCGGCATGACACGCGAGGCTGTCGTCAGTTCCGCTCGGCTGATCTTGCATGGACAGCGATGCGGAACTGGCGTTCATCGGGCCGTCATCGTGTCTCGTCGATAACCCCCGATCTATATTCGTCAACAATAAATAGCACCATCGGCGTGCTACATGGGATGTGCAATAGTTTCGGCGAAAATTTGACATGCATATATATATATATATATATATATATATACATACATACGTACATACATCGGCCGAATAGAGATGGTGACCGGCGACTCCGGGGCAAAGTCCAGTCGCCGATTTGATCGTTACACAAATTAAAAGATATCTAAAATAGCAGCCCCAAAGGAGTGTTCGGTGGACTATGACACGCTACCTGTTGAGGAGTCCGTAAGCTAAAATATGCTCCAAATACTGGGAGACGAAATTCTTCTATATGATACACCACTTTCACGCGGGTGTTTAAAAATTCTTGGACGAGATATAAATTATGACCAGGCCGCCACTCTTTCTTGACGGATGATGCGTACGTTGCACTACTTTATTACTATAAACCACCACTAAATGTTTGTTCACTTTCCAACTGTTTAGTGAAAGTGTTTTTGGAGTATTCTCCAACAACCAGCGCGCAGTAAATCAATCCATCTTCTTTTATGGTTCCACTAGCGGCAATACGTGTATATAGTTATATTTCGGAATACGTGTATATAGTTCTAGTAAACGTGTACATATACATATTTAGGTCCAGCTATGGCATATAACCATGTACAGACTCTGATCGTTAAGCATTTAGTGATTGCTAAATTGTGTGTTTGTGTGTTAAGGTGGCTTATTAGGCTGTTACCCTATTAAGGGTTGAGTGAGTTGATTTGCATACCGGTCTTAAAACAAAACGGATCCTTGATTTTGAGGTCCTTGTGGTGTTCCGTCGGTCCCCCTGACCTTGCGGACGCGCAAGGTCTGCAAGGTCCTGACGGCACTTGCACCTTTGGTGTATCTTGTACATTTACTTTTATCGAAAAGTCATATCCGGTGTTTTCGCCGTTCTTGACCGCATCTTAGTTGTGCGCCAATCTTTAAGAGCAGTTAGTTCTCTCAATATGCCCTCATAAATTATGCTATACGCACGATGCATAAACGGCCGAATCATAAAACCGAATAGCGTGCCCTTGGTCGCATAACTTGGTTGTTCTGTGCTACTGCGTAAAAATTACAAGTCCTATAGGAAGTTTAACGCGGCCCTTTGTCATTGATTTTCATTGAGTAAATATATATATATATATATATATATATTCATTTCACAAACATCTGTCTTATTTCACTCAATTAGAGACGAAAAGACGTTGCCGACCTCGCGAAGCACAGCTGCTTCATACCTGTATATACAACATAGTAGGTTGTAAAGTGCCGTATAACCAATGTTCCACTCGGAGTGGGAAGAAGCCACATGCGACAGCCTGGTTGGCGCCTGCGTCCAAAACAACTTGTCGACGCTCATCTGAACTGTAGTGGCCGAAAACTAGGCAAAGATATGAAAAAGACGTTATATGTAAATATATATATATAAATAAATAAATATATATATATATATATATATATATATATATATATATAGTTCTGTAGCACTGTTTGTCTATAGACATGAAATAGGCTCAACTAAAGACACTAGTTACAAAGGAAAGCAGCACAGCTTTTATTAAAACACATGGTCATGTTGAAAGACAAGGGTGCTTGGAAGAGCCGCAACTATAACGACACGCCATGGATGACAGCAACAATATTGCTATCCAAAACAATAATTTTGCTATGGCAACGACAGCAATCGTCGTAACAGCAGCAGTAGACAACAATAACAAACAACATATTAGCAAAATTAACGACAACAACAACAACCACCTGAAATGTAATAATCGCATATTTGCGCTGTTTCCAGCTAGCACGCACGCTGTTCACGGCGTTTCCAAATGACATCTCATGCGGGTGATTTTGGGGAAGGCACTGTTGTGCGTGGCAAAACGTACCAGGTGATACAGCCACGAATTAGCGCGCGTTAGATGCAGCATTGGACGATAACCACACACTGACCGATCATCGGCCGACGTGCAGAGATGTGCCCGGGTTTCTATGAACGGTTGTCTTCAATGTCTTTTCGGTAATTCGTAACAATGCCTGTCGAAAAAATGGCCTGTCTCTATATATATATATATATATATATATGTATATATATATATGTATATATATATATATATATATATATATATATGAATAAATATATATATATATATATATATTTTTTTTTTTTTTTTATATATACTATATATAAACTTTGTCTGAAAGCGATTTTTCCAAAGGTCAATAGCAGTGAGCAGAAGATCAGCTGGAAACAACGCAAAGGCACAACGTTTAGAATAATGTGGCGACTGGTATATTACAGACGAGTGAAAGTATGAGACACCCATGCCGCGAAAGGAGGCAACATGCAAACGCTATAAACACTAATTTGTATATGCGTACATAAACGGTTGACTGTAACGATGTGCAAATTGATTCTAGTCAGTGGCTTGTTTCTGTCAATGAGGAAAGGTTGCGTTTCACTTATTCAATCTCATTAGACTATAAGTGTTGACACTAGGCAACAGTGTTGACTAAAAAGTTACCTTTACAAACAGACGACAACGCCAACAACAACAAACACAATAACATGTATAATAAGAACAATAATACTCATACCAATATTTTCTTGAATAAAATAAAAATAAAGTTGTTGACAAGGAAGGTTCAATAAGAGGTGCTGACGAGAGCAAGCTAATCCCATGCGTGTTTATTATAATTGTTCGAATGTTTGCAACGTATGGAACTATATTAGGCATTTACTTTATGCATACCGAACTTTGCAAATGTACATTAAGTGTTCTGCTTCCCTCTACAAACGCATTGTGGAGTTTTTAGTACTACAATTAGCGATAATGATGCCTAGGATAAGACAAAACTAGACAAAGCTAAATGCATATAGTTTATTGCTAAATAAAGGGATAGATGCATCTGTCAGTGACGATAAATATATGTGCTAAATCTCGTTTTATCTTTTTTTTCTCCTGCTTCTATTTATATCCATAATAAATCGACGCGTAAGGTACGAGCTGATATATATATATATATATATATATATAATCGAAACGAGAGCTTCAGGTGTTTAAATCTCAAAATGTATATTCACATATACTCGTAGAAAGTCATCTAATAAGCTTAAAGGGTGGGTTTGCTCCGATCGGCCCGTCCAAATATAAGGATGTAGTTTTGTACACAATTAGCAAATCAGCAAGGAGCATATGTATTTTGTATGTATATATGTATGAACATTTTTTTTAAGTACGTTGGCACAATGAAGGTGTCTATTATGTTCTACGCCTGTCGCCGTATGTGGATAAGAATCCTTTTATGAGAACACTAAACAACATACTAACACGCTCTTGCGGCATGAGTAGCATTTTGTTTCCTCGCTCAGAAGATTTCGGGAAGGTTCTAAGCCAGTGAGATTGCACTTGTTTAAAAAAACCGGCACAATCAATTGGTGATGGTTCCCGAGCGCAGCTGCACTAATAAAATGTACAAAATACATCCTGAAAGATGGGATACGCGCTGTTGAACGACCCGACTTCTGAGAGTGTGATCTAACTCGCCATCTGGAATTGATGATTGTCGACTTCATGTACAAAACCGTGGAGATCGCCAGGCAGCATAGCATAACTCGCTTTGGCTCAGAGTTGATAATGTGTTCCGCACTATTCTTACAAAACGTATTAGTCTTATTAAACATAAATCGAAAAGTGCTAAGGAAACATCGCGGGACGCACATTTGCAGCATATATGCGCTTTTATCATGAGTCTAACGGGCGACGGTGATTGCCCAACGGGGCCACTGTTAGACCAAAAAAGAAGGTGCCAAAAGGGAGGATTAAGATTTTTAGAGGTCGCTGTAGAAGATCTTTCAAGATGATACCTGATAATGACTTCGAAAGATACCTTGTACAACCATTATTACAAGGTGCGGCTATTGGGACCCAGAACGTGTCAGCGTCACTCCTTTTCCCTTGCATATTAACTTGAGAAAGGTATAGGAATGGTTTAGGCACCACGTTCGGGCAAAGATAAATTGCCCGATGCTAAACCCTGTGAAAACGTACACGGCATACATATGATCACCTAGTGCTGACCGTAATTTTTTTTTTATTATCGAGCATCGCAAAACACAGATCATACACCAGCAGCTAAACGAATAACGTTAACCAGCTCTGCGAGCGACCCTCGCTATCAAATAAGCCATATATATATATATATATATATATATATATATATATATATATATATATATATATATATATATATATATATATATATATATATATATATATATATTTATATATATATGTTTACATGCATTTAAGAGTTCTCACGACTCGTGTTTGCTAATAAGCAGCCTCTTGGAAGAAATTGTATGGGCCCACTGCCATTCGGATAGACGAGACACCGCCGCGGTCATTTATCGGCGATCCGTTTCGCTCTGACAGGGCAGAAAGATTAACGGAAGGTCGTCTTAGTTGTAGAGAGACATCAGCAGTTGTTACTATCTGTCTAGACGCGCCAAAGAGTCTGTGGAAACTGGGGGTCTTCTGCGTGGCGGGGAAGTGGGCCACGTCAGTCTTGCCGAGCCCGAAGTCCGTTGTTAGTTCGGCAGTGTACTGCAACTGCTATCCCGAGTTTCGATATATTCAGGCTTGAGTGAGCTAGCAAGGCTATCCGTCTTGCGGCCTCAGAGGCTCTTCATGCTCAACTAGCAAAGACACACGAGCAACAGTAGCAGAGCGGCCCATTCGCCGCATGTCCGTTCCATTGGCATAGAGAGCCGCCTTTCTGACAACCTAAGGAACATTCGTTGGGCCAAACCACGAAATGATCTAATGGAACATATTTGTCTAAACACTTGGAGATTAGGGGTCTTAGTGGCTGTGCAGTGATGCATTAATTCGTGTACAATTCCAATTGCAAAAAATCGAGTTACCCACCTTTGTTTAGGTGGAATAAGTGCGAAGTTACACGCTGCAATATGCAAACCACGTTGAACTAGAGATGCGACAATTCTAATTGCCTACTTTCTTCATCGTGCAGATTGGGAAAAGCTGTAAATAAGATTGGGTCTTGGAATGCGAGCTCTAGTATGCCTAAGATATATAATGTACATCTCCTCTAAAATTGCAATTCCTAACAGCGCTGAAGTTTGCCAAATTTCCCACAGGTAAGTTTGTCGATGTTAACAAACAATTACATTGCTGTATATATATATATATATATATATATGTGTATATATATGTATATATGTATATGTATATATATATATATATATATATATATATATATATGTGTGTATATATATGTATATGTATATATATATATATACTTGATTAATTTATTATTCGCTTGGCATGTTTACCTAGATACACACGTCGCCCTTCTATATCAGGGGCGCTTAGAGCGGCAGCATATATGTTATCAAGGCATCCACATAATCAATCCTTCAATACCTACTGAGTACTTGCCTTCCAATGGGACAACTTCTTCTTTATATTATCGACTTGGTTCTTTCTAACATTTGGTCCTAAAGCTAGAGCCTCCGACAGGTCTATACCTTAGCTTTCCCCCAAGGCTATACATTATTTTACAATATGTTCGATTGACTCACTCCCTAGTCCACAAGCTCAACATTCTGTGCTTTGCCCCTCCTAATATTTAGCTTGTGGTATACTTGTATCCAACACCCCACGAGCCCACTCGCTTTTGGTACGTATACTCATTCTACCCAGCCCTCTTCGCGCTTTTCAGTTCTATTAATACCTGCCAAACTTGATCTCGAACTTCAACATCGCCAACTTCCATTTGCCTATATGTGACTTGTTTACGCTTAATTTCACCATTTCGCGGATACTTTTGCTTTTGTTCATTGCTGATGATTGTACCCAATCTCCCTAGCTGCAAACTCTACTCTGCGATCCCACTCCGTTTTGATCCTTTGTGCCGTCTTCGCCAGCTGCATCTGTTTAACCCATCTTTTATTTGTGATATTTGTAATCCTATTATTAAATATTAGCTTACTTTGTAGTTCCCTTTGTATAAATTTGGACATCCCGCTTCCCCCTTAAGAAACTCCCTGGCGCAATTAAACTGCAACCCAATGCAAATCGTATTAATGATTTTGTAATCTTTCTAACTTCTTTCCCAACGCTGCGCCGTTGACCAGAGAGGCATTAGCAAATGTTAATCCTGGTATATACATGTCCTTCCATATAGTCTTTGTTATATACATACTAAAGCATTTAGCGTTAAATGGTAAAATTTAGATAAAGGGTGACTAGTGTGAACAATTTGTGATTTCCGAAATTCAGAAAAAATCAGACGGTTTTAACAAAATGAGAGGTACATTTATCTCCAGCTGTCTCGATAATAAGAATCTAGAAGCCACCAGAATCGTGTGCCATTCATAGCAAACGCAACATAGCGCTCGTTATATATATATATATATATATATATATATATACAGCATTCAATATATATATATATATATATATATACCGTTTGTTCAAAAAGTATCGCGGGGGGAAAATTTTTCGCGGGTTACGTATATTCGAATTTCGATTTTTTTGTGGCGTTAGGTTGTTACTCATGTCTCTCACTTATGCCGACAAGCTCGGCCATTTTGAATGTTCACTTAATTGTTGACAGCTGCTTTGCTTGCACGTGTTTTGGATCGTCTTCGATTTTTACCTATTCAAAAAAATGGATCAAAGAACCTGTATCAAATTTTGTGTGAAAAACGAAATTAAGTGCGCGGATGCATTCCGAATGTTGACTGTGGCATACGGAGAAGCTACCTTGGACCGAAGCAACGTTTATCGGTGGTACAAAATGTTCTCAGAAGGCCGAGAAGATGTGAACGACGAAGAGCGTGCCGGACGCCCGAGCACTTCAACAACAGACGAAAAAATTAATGAAGTGGAGAAAATGGTATTGGCCAATCGTCGAATCACCGTTAGAGAAGTTGCTGAGGACCTAAACATATCGATTGGCTCGTGCCATTCGATTTTTATCAATGATTTGGGCATGAGACGGGTCGCCGCGAAATTCGTACCAAAATTGCTCAATTGCGACCAAAAACAGCATCGCATGAACATTGCTAATGAGATGTTGGACTCTGTCCGCGACGACCCAAATTTGCTCCAGAGGGTCATAACTGGTGACGAATCGTAAGTTTATGGTTATGACGTGGAAACCAAAGCTCAATCATCTCAATGGAAGCTGCCGCACGAACCAAGACCGAAAAAAGCGCGCCAAGTTCGGTCGAATGTGAAAGTTTTGCTGACAGTTTTCTTCGATTGCAGGGGCGTGGTGCATCATGAGTTCTTGCCACAGGGTAGAACGGTCAATAAGGAATATTACCTGCAAGTTATGCGCAATTTGCACGAAGCAATCCGCCAGAAACGCCCGGATTTGTGGAAGAACAAAAATTGGCTTTTGCACCACGATAACGCCCCTGCTCACACATCGGTGCTTGTGCGCGAGTTTTTGGCCAAAAACAACACACTAATGATGCCGCAGCCACCGTATTCCCCAGATCTGGCCCCCTGTGACTTTTTCTTGTTCCCTAAACTGAAGAGGCCCATGAAAGGACGACGTTACGCTACGCTTGACGAGATAAAGACGGCATCGAAGGAGGAGCTGAACAAGGTTGAAAAAAATTGTTTTTTGAAGTGCTTCGAAGATTGGAAAAAACCGTTGGCACAAGTGTATAATATCTCATGGGGATTACTTTAAAGGGGACAAAATAGATATTCATGAATAAATGAATAATTTTTGAAAAAAACACAACAGTCGCGATACGGTTTGAACAGCATATGTATATATATGTATGTATATATATATATATATATATATATATATATATATATATATATATATATATATATATATATATATATATATATATATAATATATATATATATATATATATATAAATATATATATATATATATATTGAATTGGGCGGTCTTGCTTCGGGTCGTACCGTCAATGGCTAGGGTGTCGTCACAGGTGTTTTATATTTCCTCAAAAAGGTTTTTCAATTGTAGGACGCTATGATTTGGTAAGTTTCACAAAGCGGGATATAGCACTGGCTCTCTGGAGTAACCTGTAGAATTAAAGGCATTGCGCACATCTAACCAGAGTAGGAGGCCTCGCGTCTTGGAGGCATGTGCAATTTGCGTTCAATCCTACGGGATGCCAATACCTCACAGGGGTGTCTCCTGGCGGGAGTCTGTGGTTCGTCAGTAAGCCTGGAGGCCTGTCATTTTTGTTATTTTGCTGCCTGTACCATGCCGGCCTTTGTCGGCGCGAAGTGCCGAGACGCCTCCGTCAGTCCCTGACCAGCTGAGGAAGACACGCCAACGAAGTTCTATCGGCCAGGTGTGCTACATGATCACCGCGATTTCCGTAGGTATGACCTGGTCAACATATAAGAATCCGCATTGTCTCTTGAAGGTCGCGGTCGACCTACATGTTTCGCACCGGCAGCTCCGTCTGGGCACTCAGGTTGCTGGGCCTTTCTCATATCATTTGAGGCAGGGCAGACCCCGCTTAGAAGTGATTCTCTGTTCCCATGTCCATCATCTCTGTTCAGCCCGCTCTGTGCCTTCTACATCGGGCCCAGTTACGGGATACATGGCGCCCCCTATGTAAAGGGGTGAATAGAAGCACCTGCCTCTTACTGGGCACTGGCGAACAGACGCGTCCAGCGTCCGTGCCGCCTGGAACAACATCAGCGTCAGACTCCAAGGCCTTGACTGTCCCCACTTTTTTTATTTTTACGAGCGGGAAAAACGCTTTTACGCACACCCAAAGCGGGTAGTGTAGAATTCGATGCCCATGTTGTTGGCATAATACCCACTAAAAACCTCTCACCTGAATGGCCTCAGGAAGAGGCGAGGAGCTGGAACCATTCCTTAATGTTGTTGACAGTCCCCACTGGTACACATACACCCACAATCAACAAGGCTAAGTCCAGCAAACAACATTGGCCTCAACGAGGGCAGACACTCGCTCTAATCGACGGCCGCCGCAAGGCTTAAGTCTAAATAGCAATGAGTGCATTGCCCTCTTTGCGGTCGCGTCAAGAAGGTAGACGCGACAGGACAGGGAAAACGTCATTTGGATGCAATCGGAAATAACGGCCAATATACACCTGGATTAAATACCTGCTACACGCGATTCGTGCATTGGCAACAAAAAGGTTTTGCCATTAGCCGCGCTCGTAATGACCCTTTGGCCTAACATAAAGGAGCTCAGGAAGGCTGTCGTTGTTGCTACTGTTGCTGCTGCTGTTCGTGCTCCTGGTGTGTAGTTTCCGGCTAGTTGCCCTGAGTTTAGACTGAAGACCGTAGGTACTTATAGGCCCTATATGCATGCCTGCCTGCCTGCATGCATGCAGGTATCTATGTATGTATGCTCGCATTCGTCGAGCACCTGCCAGCTAGGTTCCCTGCCCTCAGCCCCGCTTTCCTACCTTCAATCCTCGGGACGCACCCTTGGTGCGGAAACGAGGCCGCGGTTACACTCGACGCGGTAGCTGTAGCAGCAACAGCAGCAGCAGCAGCTGTGTAATAGTTATACTCGTTGTCGTAGTAGCAGTATTAGTGGCAGTATGGTGGTAGGAATCAGCTATTGTAGCCTCGAGCTACACAGCTGTTGCGGCGGCGGCAACGGGCCTGAGGTCACCGTTGTTTCTGTCGACCATCGTTTCGTCGCGTGCGGGGCAGCAGCAGCCGCCTGTTGGGCGGCCAGGGCGCCGCTATTTCAGTACGAGCCGGCACCAGCGGCGGCGGCGAAAAGCAGCACAACACTGCACTCGCTCGAGAGTGAGTACGTGACCACGGCAATCTATTTCCCTGTTGCATGCCTATGCGCGTTGGATACGTGCCGGCACGCCGGCACTCCCTTGGTGAGGCTTAGCAGGCGCCCAGTTGAACCGTTTGCCACTGCCACTACCATTGCTGGTGCCGCTTCAATTGCCGCGATTACTATCACCACATTGACTAACATTAGGTGCTGTTAATATAAATCGCGGCAAAAGCCGCGTGCTGATTGTCGTGATTAAAGATCAAGAACACACAGAACACTACATTTCGAAGCAGGTTTGTCGACTAAGCTACTTGAGCGCAACTATTTGGCACTTGGATGACTTTTCTGGTCGTCAGTTTTCTGGTTGTGTCGACCGATCGCGGAAGAAAACTAGAAGCATCCATCACTACGCATCCGAGTTGAAATAGTAGTAGAACGAGTAGACAGCGTCTGGTGAATACGCGCCGTAAAGGTATGATAAAGACAGTTTTTTTTTGTCTCGCTGGGAAGATAATGCCCACTGTTTTTAGATTGTCCGATAAATTATCTTTATAGGCTGTTCGCAGAAGGTCAAGCAGTCACAAATTCATAATATTACACATTTCCGAACAGCAGACAAAGCAGCTTAGACAAGCGCGCGCAAAAAAAAGTCATTTTTCACCAAGACAACGGCTTGGCTCACACCTCGACAGTCGCGGTGGCCAAATTGCATAATTTAGGGTTTGCATATGTGCCTTATCTAATTTATTCTCTCTCGAATTTCTGTGCTCTGAAGGCCTCGGGACTTACTACATTTCCGAAGGGTTTAAAATGTCCGAACACCGCTGTACCATGTGTGCAGGGCACCAAAGAAACTACGTATATTGTTTTAATTCGCAAAGTACAATAGATGATTTTATTGCTTATTCTGGCTACAAAATAAACGGTTCACATATACATATATACGCATATGCGATCAGTACAAACTCTCTCCTATTAAAATATTGCAAGCTGGTAATTAGATTCGTTTACATGCCATATATATATGTATATATATATATATATGTGTGCGTGTGTGAATTTGTATAAGTACCTTTACGCGAGTGCGTAAAATAAAAAGAAGACGCCCAGAACTGCGTTAGTTCACATGCTGGCGACTGGGCAAGAACGTCGGACAAGGTACGCCATTTGGCCAATATGATTGTTATTGCACAGTTAATCTTAATACGGTTCTATTATTATGATTTGTGCTTGATGGAACGAAAACTCGGCCGTAACGGTTGGGACTTAACACATGGCTACGGCCGTGCTTATTATGCTCCAGTAGCGCACGCATCCGTCTGTAGTGGTCGAAGTCACGCAAACTGCCCCTCCGGCGGGTCGTACCATCATACACAGTGACCCACTCACTTAGTAACGAGGGCCGTCACACACACACACACACCGAGGGGTAGGTAAAAGGAAAGATAGGTAACGAGAGATAGGGGGGAAACACTGCAACCCCCATAGACAATACTTTAGCCGCCACGGTGTCTCCAGCCGATTCTTTTCCCTGTTTAAGAATGTCCGCCCGCTAGTCCCCCCGCCGCATTTGCGAATCGCTGTTCCGCTTGTTTCTCAATCGCTATGTCGCGTGTTGCCCTCTCTCCTTAGTTCCCGTGCCCCCACCCGCTCCACACACACAAACAAGCCAGCACCTCACAAATGCTACCTAGTTTTGTGTCCTTCACGAAGTTTGCTGCCTTCGTTATTTATTTACATTACTGTTCTTACTGTTCGGTGCTACTAGAACAGGTACTTGTAATTTACAGGTGTGATTTAGTTCTGGTTTTACTATAAGATATGCGTCAGTACTGTAACTGCGGTAAATTTTCAAGAGGAGATCGGCGCTACATCAGACTAGTCTTCATTTACCTACGATCTTCTACCACTCCGTTTGGCTGTGTAGCATGTCGTTCACTTACACTTAGCTTACTGAGGACCCCTTTCTTGTACCCCTAAAGCTCTAGACAAAGCGCGCCACAATCGGTCAATATTTCTCACCCTATAGCATACGAGAAGTCATTCTGTCTTTGCAATCCCTCCAAGGTGTGTTTGGTGCTCGTCTCCAAACTGGGGCCACACCTGCATGGTGTAGAGCATGAGCTCTCCATGAGCATTTGTATGAGATCTACATCGAACCTAACATGTAGTGTCAGCCGTTTCCACCCACCAAGAGTTTTTTGCTTGCCATCTTTTTTTGGTTACCCTGTAAGTTAAATATCTTTCTGCTCGATTTTGAAGCAAATGTTCTTCAGGCTTAACACGACGGCTACAATCATAAACGTTTGCGTTGCTACCATTATGCAAGATCCGGCGCTCAAGCATCCGTTGGATTTTCTATCTAGCTAGCTTCTCTAGTTCCGCCCAGTCTGCAGGACCAATATCACCTGATCGAGGCAGCCTACAAGTACAGTATAGCCTGCGTCATTTGCCAGTAACCTTAAGTCCTTAACGTACTCCAAGCTAGATCCTTCACTGTATTTGGTAGTATCGTATTTGAGGCTAGTCGCGTTAGTTAGGGCACTGGTCACCATCACTTTTAAGTACTTTACTATTAAGGAATAGAGTAGTGTATATGGCTTACACCCGCACCTTAACGCAGAAGTGTGAATTTTACGTACAAAGGGCGTATTGCAGACGATTTTGGTCCACCTAAATATCACCCGCTTGCAATTCATCTGCCAATAGGGGATTTCTCTCCAAAACCCTAACAATTCAGTCTCTGCACATTTTTGTGAAAAATGCTATACGCACATCCTCCGATGTCAGTGGAAGGTAGTGTGGGACTAATCGTCGGCGGAGAGGATAACGCTCGATCCAATCCGCGCGTGCTACCCACTAAAAACCATCTCTCCCACCCTCTTCTGGTTCGGAATTGTGAACCATTGCCTTGAGACCAGGGGAGGGGAGTCCCATGCTGCGATCCTCTCCTTAGTCTACGAGTATGTCCCGAGCAGGGAGTGGGTCTTGCCTGCGAGTGGACACTAGAGGCCTAGTGTTGAATCGCGATCTGCGGCGATCCTTCTGGCGATTTTTTTTTGGCGCATAAGCCCGTCTAGGTATAGGATCCCAGCGTGCTAGTCCGTTTCATCGCCTTTACCCTGTAATGGCACCCATGTTTGCTCCCTTCAAACACTTGGAATAGTCTCTCATCGCAAAAGTATAAGCCCGTTCCTTAGGTGCCCATGCCACATAAAGGAGCTATCACGTGTTTTCCCATATGGCGCGATTTTACGCCCATGGCGATTCCGGCGATTCTACGCGCTCTTAGCATACGCGGCGGCCACGTTAACTCTTCGCGACGCATTGGCGGTGGTACGATACAATTATAGCTTTTCATATCAGTTCTGACCGACTACTTTTTCCCCTGCACTCGTAACAGCTTTGGCATCCGCTTCCCGTCCCGCCAAAGTACTTGCAATACTCTTAGAAAGCTTCTTCTTGATTGTAATGAGGGGACGTTTTATCTACAGATATCATGCACGCCAGTCAAGTCGATCCCAGAGAATCACTGATGTAATTTGTTTTTTGCCTCGTCTCTTGGTTGAAAACTTTTAAAGCTTTTCAAATGGATGCTTCAAACAAACTAGACGACGCCGTGTTGTTTTAGTTGAAACAAATGTTTAAGCCACTTGCTCGGTTGTCGACATAATGTTTGTCCGTGCGTCCTAGGTCTTCACCCTGACTGTTTCGGGGGCTCCGAAAAGTTCATGTGAAGCCAAGGTTGTAGCTTTTAAGATAGAAGGACGCACATCAGAGGTTTCATTGTGAATTTTTCTCTGCTAAATTTTGCTAGCACTTGTATTTCTGTCTAATTTATGTAGCAAGAGAGAAATAGAGCGCGCATACATTATTAAAGTCTCTATTGAGAGGTCATCTGTTGAACAAATAACGACCTTTTGTTTTGCTACGACCACGAGTTCGCCTAGACTATGATACAGTGTGTGACATTTCAAGTCGTTCGATAGTTCTTTACACATTTGGTGCGAGCGTTTTCCGGGGGGTTTGATGGGGCACGTTTTCCGGTCGATTGGTTCAACTCCTACCTCACCGGTAGAAACAGGCCGTCAGAATCGGCCTTGTTCATTCACTGTTTATGCCCATCCTTTGCTACGGAATTCTCCAGTGGGGTGGTGGGGCTCGTGGCATTCTTCGTAGAGCGAAGGTCAAACAAAATAGCGCATTACGGGCAATTTTGTCTAGACGCCGAAGTGATTCCGCAGGGAACCTGTTTATCACCCATGGGCTTCTGGCAGTTGAGAAGGTCTTTATTTTGCATGCAGGTACACTCGCATTTAAAACAGCTCACGGCCTTGTCCCGGCTGACCTTGCAACCCCTTTGATTCAAGAGAGAATTAGGGCACGGAGAAGAGATACGATATTTGAAGTTCTCAATACAAAAGGTCGGCTCGCAAACCCTAAAGTATCGGTTGCCCGAGATTTGGAGTCCGCTGCCAAGTAGCCTAAGATCTTGTACTTTTCTAAGATTATCCAAGCGGGAGTTAAAAAATACCTCTGTGTAGCTGATAAGCGATCATATGTGGTTACTACTATTGTTAGGCTAGTGGCCACCAGATAGATTTGCAGCTTATCGCATTGCGACTTATAGGGGCACCTGACTTAAGCTGAGGTGGTGGTTGTCTGTTATAGGAACACGCCCTATGAATCTGTTACGTGTGATGTTTCATACGATCATTGGAATATATAATTTGTATTATATCACTCTATTATTATATATCACCTTTAAATCACATTACTATTTTTATTGCCAGGCATGGGAAGAGGCCAGAACCATGGCAATTAGAAAGATTCGTGAGAGATGGTCCAGAGCGGGACTTACCTATCCCGAAGTACAGGACCCCCCGCGAAATGGTATAAAAGAGTTCGTGGAATACATCCTGTGTTCGACCCAAACATGGGAATTGGGAGCGGAAGTTGCACAGGAAGTGCTAAAAACAAAGCACAGAAGATGCAAGGAGAGACAGAATCTTTTTGAGGCCAGCACGGCTGAAGAAAGCGCAACTTTGAATCAAACGGGTTCGCAAGGGCTGGGACAAAGTGCGCTTGACAGGTGGGGGAACCCGTGAGTGACCCCGGCCAATTGATCCGATAGGGCACTCGCCACTTCTCCTGATGGCCCATAGCACTGTTCTATGGAGATCTGGGCCATCAGAGAGTGAAGTTTAAGGGGGGAGGTGCGTTTAGTGGGTATGGGTCTCAGCGGCGTAACATCCATCCGCTGGGGTCGAGTCCCACACAGCTCGAGATGGAAACTCCTTTCTCGCAGCAGTAGTGCGTAACTGCATTTAACCCTCCTCCACAAAAAAAAAAAAAAAAAAAAAAAAACTATTTTTGTAAGATCTCGTTTCTAGGCAGATGCAGTACTGATAATAAACCACGTTGTCAATCATATATATATATATATATATATGTTTTTTTTAATTATATGTGTATTGTCGTGTCAGCCAAATTAGTACACTTGAAACCCGTACAAAAACAACAACGAACAAATCAGGTTTCAGTTCGACAGGCCCCGAAGCACATTGGGTGAAAGCTGAACGGCCGTACACACTATGGGGTAAATTGTATGGTTAGGCAATATCCCGAATTATGAATTACACATACGGTAGACACGAATGTGTGCCTTTGGCTCGTGTCAGTGAAAAAAAGACGGGCTCCAGTTTTAAGAAACGACTCTACTCTCTGTTGACTAGAAAATGGCTACTAAACTCGGCCGAATTCCCTTTTGCCAAAAAATAAGTCGATTGCTGTATTATGAGGTAGATGTATCAATACCCATTTCCTTCCTAAGTCTGCGTTTACTCAAGGACAATCATTCATGAGGCTGCGTCCTCATTCATCCTCTAACCGCAACGTTCACCCTACTAGTCACATGCGCCGTCTGCGATTAAAACGATGGCACCAAGGCATTTGTAGTAGGTCCCACGCGCCGGGCAAGTTGTTTCCGTCCGGGACCCATTGATGGTAGCGCACGGCGTATGCCGTGACGCCTTCGGCCACCAGAAGTGGAGGTGTTACCCGGTGCGGAAGCCTCGTCATCATGACTCGAAGAGAACCGGGACGAAAGGGTCAACGAGACTACGTAGTTAACATGAGGCAGGCAGTGAGCGAGAAAGGGAAAGAAAGGGAGAGAGAGTATGATAGAGAGAGAGAGAGAGGAGAAGAATGAGAGGTCTTGCAAGGAAAGTTGCTAACGAGCCAGCCGGTTGGCCGTCTATTCGCCTACTGCGGCGTGCTCTCTACTGCCGTATCTGTATGTGGGCATCGAGAGACAGAGAGAGAGAGAGAGGAAATAGAATTCCCTACCCGAGATACCAAGGATTGAAGGTCATCGCCACCACCGTCAAAGCGCCGCCGAAAGGTAAGCGACACTGGCGACGATGATGGTAGTGTAGCCGATTTTGATGGTGATGATATTGATGACGACGTCGTTGTTGTTATTGATATGATGATCGTGCCTTGTTCACCTCGTCAGCCAACCAACCAACCAGCCAGCCAGCCAACGCGTTCGCCTAGCGTTCGCTCCGCTGTCTTTGGCTTTTTGTCACTGTCTCGCCCTGTGTTCGTCTTTCGGTCAACCTATCTGTAGTGTTCGTTCTCCTTTCAGCGCCGCCCCGCATCCTAACCTCTTGGCGTCCTGCCTTCGCGCAAGCACGCACGCGTTCTTTCGTTCTTTACTTCTCCCTTGTGCCTCCCCGACTCCGTCACAGACAGAGCCCTGCTAGGGGAGGTGGCACTATCGCACTGTCTGTGGCGTCGTCACCTAGTTCACGACCATAGGGGGCCAATTTTCGTCTACTACTACTCCGGTTGTCGTCGTCGTCGTCGTCATCGTCGCTGCGGCCGCGGCCAGGGTCGCCACGGCTTTGTGCTGCACATGAAGGATATCAGCATTCAACTGGGCTAGCATACCATTCTCCTCTACTTACTCCCTTTCTCTCGTTCCTTCTGCGTCGGTTTTTTTTTCTTTCCCTCACATTCTCTGCCCAGTCAGAGCTCTTCCGTCCAAAGTTAAACGTCTTATATCGCCAGCGTCTCCTTATACACGGCGGAACAAGGCAAGCAGGCGGGCAAGCGGACGGCCGGGCCGCTTTGCCCAGGCTGTAGCCGACTACAGATACGCAGTACCCCCCAGACACCCACCCGGCAGACAGCCGCCCGTGATGATGCCGCAGTTGGACGAGCCGCCCTTGTCTAAGGGCAGTGCTCGGCAAGCCTTCAGCTTTTCGTCGTCGTTGTCGTTTGTCGTCATTGTCGCCGTCTGGCCAAGTCAGCGCAGGCGCCGGTTCGGATCGCATCGAACCCTTTAGTCTACGAGGCAACAAAGCCCTACGAGACGCCGAGGAGCATTGTCACGTTGCGTTGGTGATGGTGGTGGAGGTGCTTCTGCTGGTACTGCTGCTGCTGCCGCGATGGCCGACCATGGCCTCCTGCGTGAACTCATTGTTTCGTCTTCAGTAGCCAACTTTCTCTCCTTAGCCAGCTCTCGCGTTCTCTCTCTCCCTCTTCTTCTCTGCGTTGGCAGGAAGAGATAAAACTTTTCGTCGATATACATATATATATATATATATATACGCACATGTAGAGACCAAGAGAAGAAGAGAGTGGCAAGGGAACAAAGAACGTGTCAAAACGTGACGCTCCACATCTTTAGTACAGCGGTCAAGCGACCGACGTCTATCGCGTATCTAACGGATCGTTGCCGCGGCAAACGCGTCGGAAAGCTGCACAGAGTAGTTATCGGCCCTTCTTTCAGATACAGTCAATTTATTGGCTGAATCTAGAAGAGTGTTCTAACCAACGCAAGATGGGCGTCTACACGGAACAGTGTTCCTCGCATATACGAACGGACTAACAGTCATGCACAGGTCTACGCTCATCAAACACCCACATGCATACAAACGTACATAGATAAATGCGCAATACAGAGGTCAGAGAACCGAGCAAGATGGCTTAAAGGCAAAAGCCTTTGTCTTGCATTCGGGGAGACCTGGGTTCGAGACCCCGACCGGCCACTCCTAAATTGGTTTTCATGGTTTCCAATTTAAACAAGGTGAATGCCGGAGTGTAGTAATAATCGACCATGACCGAAAAAAAACGGGGGCCACAGATGTCTCAATAAAAAGAGATGGTGCATTACCATCCAAACCCCCAATTAAGTAAAAAAAAAATTGTTAAGAACGTGCATATAGAAGCTTACGTTATTTGCCGATAGCAGGCGCCAGGGCAAATGTTTGTGGCAGTATAAAGCACTCGTTGCCAGTGGTAGAATTCGTTGCCGTGTGGATGACGAGTGGCGATGATTATAAAACAACTACGTACAAACGTAGACATGACTAGTCACTGTTTTAACTACTACTACTACTATTAATGCATGCTAGTACTTCTACTATACGTAAAAGTACACGTATTTTCATTTAGGGTGAGCACTCGATATTGATATGCATTTGTGATACCGTGCGTCTTCTTATCAGTACAGTTGTTGGTTATATCGTATCGGTGGAGAGTCGAGCCCGGTAGCGTGGTGCATTCGCCTGCGCCTCGCGGCCCGAGGAGACACATACATGCGCGGGTTCGAGCGCCACCGTTGCACATTTGTATTTATGGGGATATCTGTCTATAAAGCAATGCGAAAAACAGTTCCATAGACGTTCGTTCAATCTCGGCTGAGAGTCAGCCCAGAAAGTATTTGTATGTATCCGTGGAGAAGTGTCTCTACAAGCTGCAGAAACGCTCTTCAAATGAAAGCACATTCAATGTGAGTTTTCCGTATCACAAACATTCTTTCATTACATTTACAGTCTGTCCAACAACAACTTTCTTCGTTCGTATGGCAGACTGTACTATGTATTCGCAATGGTCGGATAATAGAATTTGAGTATTACGAAAACTAATGTCAACACTCGATTTTTTTTAAAGTATACTCAAATATATGAATTCTGAGAAACCGCAGTGGTTTAAGTGTAATGATGATGAACCTATAAGCGTATACTTAATAATATTAACATCTGATATGACGTTGTTTCATGACGGCCACCAAGCAGAGCAGTTCATTGTTTGGGATCGTGTGTTTTGTACCGCGTATCGATTTTTTTTATATTTGCCCAAACAATAAAACGATATACTAGGTTTACCAATATGAAACTGGTATTTTTACCAAAATCATGTTTATATTACACAAAAACCGTAGCAACTGTATTATTTAGAGTGTTGCGCATCGCCAGGTATACATGCCTTTCATATTTTGGGTAAATAATAAATCTCTTGCCTGAAAAAAATTCATCTTTGAGGCGAACCAGATTCTTATCGAGCTAAATTCAGACATATTTGTAGGAAGAAAAGCGCTGCTTATTCAGAGCAAATGTTTTTCAGCTAAAATCCGCCAATTTATGCTTAGGAGCGCGGCATTTGCTTTACTAAGTGTTAGGTATATTTATGGTGGGATGAAAGGGGTTGGTGGAATGGGCAAATTAAGGAGGCAATATTGTAGAGAAAAAAGTGGAACAAAGAGTACATGAAGGCGGTCAGTAAGGACTCCGAAATGGTGGAGGAATACTGGCTAAAATAGATGCAGAAAAAGGCCGAGACACTCTTGTCAGGTATGCGGGAACGGAAGGGAAGCAGTAGATCATTTAGTTAGGGAGTGTGAATGATTAGGGAGTACTGGGTGGTTGGAACTAGGGGAACCGTTAGAAATAGGCGAGGGTGCAGAAAGGAAGCAGGTCAAAATAATGATCCAGCGGCTATCCCGATGGAAGGTGCTCAACCCATAGGCGAGAAGAACGCGGAAGTGCAATTAAGGTAATTACTGGCTACAGTGATATGTGTCTCTGGCATGACATTTTATCATACAATGATAAAATGTCAAATGCTTGATAAGCGTGTCTAATCCACGTGCATTAACATTCGGACAAAATTACTTTTAAATGATTAGGCGTTTCAGTTTTTATTTTAATCTAATTAAGTCACAACTTAAAGCAATTTTATGTTCGTTTGTTTCAAAGTGTTGCTCAGAGGATCTTTTCTAGTCGAGCATTGTGTAAAACACAAGCCCTTAGGTATAGTTCGGCCAACTTTTATCGTACGGACCATTTATCTATATTTCCCAATACTGGAAGCATCGGCGCCGCAGACATTGTCTATGCCTCAGTTAAGAGCTAATCATTTAAACCGTACACGGCATGTCAATCTCTTTGCCGATAGCTTGACTAGTTTGAACCCAAACTGCAGATGGGTGTACATATATTTATGCATCGTGATACCGGCTTGTAAATGACAGATTGAAATACAGGACAGACTGATTTAAAATTAGTCAACGTCGTGTTCACTTAAGATAGGCCAACGCCGGAGTTTACAAATGTCGACATAAAAGTGGCTCATTAACTCTCATCTTCCAAATATTTTTAATATTAGTATTGCGCAAATTCCGCAGACTCTGTTTTTGTTCCGCTGGTCCTTTTCAATGAGATTACGCAAATGCACGTGCTCTTAATGCATCAAGTTAAAGCGCTTTAACTTGATGTACGTACAATTTATAAATATAACCACCCATTTTCCATAATATTACTGAACGTTTTCTAAGACAATATTACTAATAGCTTATCATTGTAGCACATGTCTATCAGAGGCAACTGTATGCTTGTGGCGGTGACATCAATCAGAGGCTGTCAGCGTTTACTCTGCCGAGCACCCTACGGCGCAGATAACATTAATTGCATTTACTGTATGTGGACGAATGCTAGTGATCTATTCGTCGCGTTCTTTGCTAAACATTAATTTGAATCTACTATTGTCGATGAACACCGTGGCACGGCATAGTTCGCATGCTTACACACGCTAGGCTAGTCGAAAAGTCAGCTATCCGTTTTTGTGCTACAATCTATGCACAAAATTTGTAGCCTAGGCTTCACTGAGGTAAGTTTTCGTTTTGCAGAACTTAATTGTTATTAGTCATAGAATGTCTAAAGAAGCACTGACACACCTGCGCTCATTAAGGAGACCAAATCCGCTTGTTAATGAAACATTATTTAAGTAATGATGGTGGTGCAAGATAAGGTGTTTTGGAGAACGCAAATTTCGTTTCAATTGTTTTGTTTTTTTGCTTGCTACAGTGAACTCGAAATAATTTAAAACTTTCCCTTGTGACACAGAAGCTATATGTTGTAATATACATACAACATACAGAGCATGCAGTGCAGGTCTAAAATCTCTAGACCCACTGCAAGCACACCATAGAGTCTTATTTACTGTTCGGCTACACTTTTAAAACGCGCAATGAATGACATCTTTCATATACGTCACTAACAACAAAACGAACGCCTGTCTGAATTTATGCTTCCCCCGAGGCTAGGTATAAATACATATCCGGCCCAGACGACCGGCTTTTTTGTGTTCGTATAATGGAAATATGCTATACTAAAAATAGGAAATATACCCATTCGTAAACATTTGAGTTTGACAACGACAGCTCTGGCAGTAACCCTATCTAAATGATTGTCCATAAACCTCAATAAACATTACACACTTTCCCGCGTTTCTCGAGCACGCACCATGTAGCTCACATACATTTTTTTCAATAACCTTATTTTGAGTTTTCAATTTTCTTTTCGTTTTTTTATGGCCTAAGAGTTTTTAATGGCCTTATTCTGCATTTCTAGTTTGCCAAATTCTACAAAGAGATACTAATCGATGAGATGCTCTACTGTATTCTAACATGCATAAAATATTTATTTTTAAAGGTATTTCTGAAAATGAACAGAGTTATATGCTTATCTGATAACCCTCCATCGCCCGTTAGACGCATGTCGGTGTTAACCATTGCATATTCCTGCAGCTTAGTATCTTTTCTTTCTCTCGCTATATATATATAAATAAATATATAAATATATATATATATATATATATATATATATATATATATATATATATATATATATATATAAATATATATGTGTTCGTGTTTCATTATCTTACTTCCATCTAGGCTCTTATTTCCGTACTCTGCACCGTTAGCGCAGTGCAGGATTCGAAATCCGTTTTACACCAAACCATTATGTCCAATATATCGGTCGGCAATCAACAACAACGATGCGTTTCGTTCTCATTGCACCACAATCAACCACCATTCCAAAATTCCCTTGGGCTTGCTGCTATCGCCGCTGAGCGCTGTTTTTCTTCATATGCGTTCTCACGCACACCATCCCCAGCAGCGCTATCTATTTAGCTTAATTTATTTTCTCTCGATCTCTTCTATATCGAAAACAACCGAACACGTTGTTTTATGCTGCAAAATCCGTGCTCGATTCGGTGTCGAATCCCCGACGGATGTTTAATGACCGTTGTTCGTAGATGGCCGGCCATAGTTATTAAGGCCCCCGCCTCGGTGTGATGGCCTTTGTCGACATTGCACAGGCGATAGATGGTAATCGCTGTGTCGCTGCGTCATCTATAACCCCTGCCACACTATAGTTCATAGCATTCTCAACATGTTCGGCCCTCGGGGCATTGAAGAAATATACCTTGCGGTGAGTTCCAAGCCCGTAGGGGACGGAGGATGGTCTAGAATTAAAAACAACCTCCTTAAAAATGTTGTTAATTCTAGTTCATGGCGTCGTAGCATAGCGAATTACGCATCCTGACATATTAGAGTTTGTGTAGGACGCGATTTTTAATAGTTAGTCTGTGTATATCCCTCTTTTTGGTCAAGAACGCTGTGAGCCTAACCTTGAAGAGACTTTGACTTGACCGCAAGATCATGCGCGAGAAGGTGATGGTATGAGAAAAACATTCGAAAACTCCTATTATAAATAATGGGAATAACAAAGTATAGGTTTGGAGAACACGTACATAGTGTAAATAAGTAGAGTAGCTTAGTACCGAATGAAAACATATCATCAGTACATTTGTTTCACGCGTATATAGTATGCATAAAACGCTATTCATTGTTGGTTGTCAGTTGCTCTCGGTTTGTCATTTGAGAAAGGCAGTGTATCAATCTCTTCAAACGGTCCAGGCAGGCAGCATGATATTTCGTACACACTTGAGAGCACAGCCGACAGATGCACGCTGTGTACTTATGTTATATACGTGGCGATTGTCATATGCACGGCCAGACCAGCGGTGAGAGTGCAATGAAACGATCCTGGTCTCCAACCTTCCGAGCCAAACTTGTTTCCTCCCTTTTTAATATTTTTAAAATAAAGATTAACTGGTAAAATGCATAATAAGATCCCTCTTCTTAATGAGTATTCTTTACAGGAAGAATATCTTAGACAAGACGATAAAGACAGGTGTCGAAAAGTCATGGGCTGTGGAAATGTTATTTTATCGACCATACAAGGGGTCGGCAATACGGTTGTGTTGGGTGCATTTCGATGCTGCAATGTTGTGTCATACTGAGGAGCTGAATTACCTGTTTTCTTGGTACGTATTTGCATATATACATACATAGAAATAGACAGAGCGTCACTGCAATTTCGTACACACTACCTAGGATCAGTGTAGACTTCGCACAACAGCCGATGTATACTGCTACCAGTATTATGGTGAATAAATGTATCGGTACATATGACCATGTGACAGTGTGAATCACTCTATTTTGACAAGGCCTCACTATGTTTCTAAAACTTAAGCATTTGTAGTGCAGTTTCGCACGCAAATCACGCTCTAAGTCTAAATCTGTATAGTACTGTACGCGGCGTCTTCAATCTAAATCGAACTATCTCAACAATTGATACGCCGCCTGGTTTGAGGTACTCAAGGCGTCTTTTTAACCGCATTGGCACCAGTGTGAATTGTGAATCCACTATTATCATCGTCCTTGTTATCTGCTTCGTGTGACAGTCCGGGGTAACATCTTCTTCCGCTTTACGTTTAAAGGCATGTTATTTTTTGGTCGTAGGAGTATTGTTTTCAAAAGCGGGTGTCTTATGGGGGGGGGCCCTTACGCTCAAGCTGATTCAGCGCGTAGGTAGAACTCTTAATCTTTGACGTGAGGCTCGAGAGCATACAAATTGTTGCGTCAGAGGCTGTCGCTCGACATTCAATGAGGAAACGTAGCGTCTAATCGGGGCACATTGATGAACTGGACAAACCCTAGGTTAACGAACGAGAACCCGTGACCACACGTTTGCGCGGAGGCAACTGTCCACTCCTAAGTGCTTACATAGCAGAGTTATATAAATCTAACTCTTGGTAGCCTGCGTATGTAAAGCGAGTCATTTGCAAGTCGCATGTTTTGCCTTTAGCTTTGAAGAGCATTGCATTAGGCAGCCTTCGACTCGTGTAAGCCTACCGTGCGGTGTCAAATATAGAGCGCATTGACTTTGCGCCGGAGACGTCTAGACCAGGGGAGAATACAAAGTTATGTAAGCTACCATTCTCATCAACGACTGCGGCAAAACACGACTTGTAGTCGTAGTAGAACTGGCTAGCAAACGCATTAAAGGCTGAGTCGACTCGGAAATCGGAGTTACTATCTACTCGATGATGAACCGCCTGGACCATACTCTCGCTACTGCCATACCCAAAAACCGAAAGCACCGTACAGTTTGAGGGTTTTGAATGTCTCTGACTCACGGTCACATGTGAACAACCACCAAAACTAGACATACACTGGCTAGCATTATCAGCACTCTTTAACTAGGTCTCGTTTACCACCGTGACAACGGCATGCAATCCAAACCCTTCATGTTGAAGTAAATTTGTCAAAATCTCTAGCTGCCCTGATTTTCTGAGCTCCTCAATTCCGGCGTTGATACGAACTGTTGTGAAATGATTTGAAGTTCGGGAAAATTATCAAGATCGCCAATCCTTATCAGGATTATTAGCATTTCGCTTAAATCTGATCACAACTCTATATAAGAGAATTTCTGACCCCGTACTGATATTAGTCAGGCAGAGTCGCGTCAGGAAGCTTCACTCAGGAAGTTTCTGTCTAGCATCAGCATCAACAAGGATGATGTTTACTTCTGCAGCTTACGACTTGCTACGAATTACGGTTAAGACTCCTCTGCTCTCCTGTGGCTTTCAATTGCAGCAACAGCGGGGTAGTGTACAGACCTCAACATTCATCGTGTTTAGGTGCTAAGCTCTCAGTTTGCTAAAAGATACGACATTCATTATACATATATGTTCCGCCTATCTATGCCGACTGCCCGACGCGGACAGAGTGGCGACGTCGACGAGTGAGCTCCGTTAGAGTTTACGCATTCTGGCGAGCCCTTACTGTTTGCAGCCGTATGTCCAAACTCGCCGCATTTTCTGCCTGCCTCGCTCTTAAGTATTGCAGCAATATAACCTAGTATATTGCATCGATAACAATATATTGACGCACTTGCACATTGCGATACTTGTACACTATAATGGGCTTTGCACTCCAGAAATGGTTTGCTTGGTGCGATACCAACAAACTGCAGCAGAATGCTGTCCGCGAGGATTGTAAAGGGCTCATCATCCCGCCCGTCTCGTCGTTAGCACACCCATCCGGGCAGAAATCACGCCAGTTTGTTTTATAGTTGATAGTATCTCACCATTAGTAAAGCTAGGGTCAATCTTCGTGATCCTGGATCAATTTTGTCTCAGTTCTCTTTACTGTGCGGTCACCAGAATGCCTAGAAGACTAGTGAGCTTCACAATCTTCTTCACATCGTCTGTCCATGCATGAAGTACGCCAAATTTTGATGCAGATCTGGTCGCGACTCTGCCTGGTTAATATCAGCACGGGGTCAGAAATTTTCTCAGATAGAGTTGTGATTAGATTTAATCGAAATGCTAATAATCCTAATAAGGATTGGCGATCTTGATCATTTTCCCGAACTTCTAATCATTTCACAACAATTCGTATCAACGCCGGGAGTGAGGAGCTTAGAAAATCAGTTGAAAGTATCTCACCATTAGTAAAGCTAGGGTCAATCTTCGTGATCTTGGACCAGTTTTGTCTCAGTTCTCTGTACTGTGCGGTCACCAGGATGCCTAGAAGACTAGTGAGCTTCACAATCTTCTGTCCAGCCCGTCTATCCATGCATGAAGTACGCCAAATTTTGATGCAGTGGGGGTACAGCTTATATATCTCGCTACTTAACGACAGCAGATTGCCCTGAAACGGTCCACTCATCAATGTTGTTATACCACCACCTGCTCTCTCCGGCTCTCGTGCCACTAAAACACGGAATCGTCCATTCGCATTCGTCCTAGCCATTTCACGAATGGCGAAAAGTTGTACTTTCGCTTTTTAATTTTCGGTCTTGCCGTGCTGCTGTTAACCATCTGAGAACCCCATCCTTCTACATTTAGAGTTCTATTACCAACTTCTGCGGTTGTATCTAAAATATGAGCAGTGTTGCCAGTCTTGAATTGTCACTCGCGCCTTGTTTCGACCAAACTACTTCTGCCTAATGTAGAAGCACAGCTCACCGTTTTCGCATTTTTTGTCTTGCTTGGCTTTTCGCTAGCTTTATTCCCCAGCGCATCCATATTTCGAGGGGCCACGTGAGGCGTTGTAGCGCCCATCCAGGCCCACTGGTGTCAAAAAATCACAAAATTGGCAACAGATCAGCTGAGCGAGCAAAGTACAACAACAATACAGACAATAAGTGGCATCGGCAGCTAACGTGAACGAAGCTTTGCTGGTGTCTCGCCGAAGACGAAATTCTATACGCACACTAGCTATAGCGTGTACCGGCTCACTACTGATGCAATGACTCTCGTCATTTGTCTTAGCAGATTAAACACAAATGTACGCTCAGCGCTTACAAACACTTCAGGACACTTTGGGGTTACGCCAGATGCATGGGTGTACGAAGAACATTTACACAGGCAACAACAGTCAAAATTCATCACTTACATTAAGATCCGCAGTTTCAGATCAGAGCTCAAAGCTCGTAGCCATTGCGTTCGAAAGAAGACGGCAGACTGTGTCAGACATTCATCCATATATTTGAAAGGTTCGGCTTATGTTCTTATAAGGTATGCATTTATGTACTAGTTGTGTCCACGAATAGTCAGTATTTTAGGTGGGGGAATCGTAGAACTTGTTAAGGTATAATTTCTTCGTGCTATGGGGTGAAGATGTTTCGTTTCCTGAAGGCGTGCTAAAGAAATCACAATTATCACAAAGAACAAAGAGACACTCGTTCATGTAAACGTGAACACCACACAACGGAGCCACCTAAAGCGACGTACGCCGCATCATGGGTTCGCCAACGAGTTGTCACACTAGTGTGGATGGCCGGACATTGTTTTTTTAAATAAATGTGAAAAATGATTTGTACAATAAAAAAGATGTGAAAAATTCATTTGTACAATAGAAAAATATGTGAAAAATGCATTTGTACAATGTAAAAATATGTGAAAAATGTACGTGTACAATAAAAAAAACTGAGCAAATTGTTACACTAACTTTTAAAGCTGAGAAAGTCCGTAAAGTACTTGCTTAATACCGTAAGGTAAGTAACGTAATCGAATCGTTTCAGATTACTTAACGGAATGGCTGAAAAATTTGAAGTATTAGAAGGATCTCAATTTGCTATATAACTATATATGTCCACTATAAAGTAGAGATAAATAAACTAACAAGGCAAACCTTTAGCTTATTAGGTATGTGACTATGATACTAAAAAATGTAGGCTCACTCAAGACGGGCTACTCTTGTTCTTCATAGACGTCCGCGGCCTCCTCACGACGCGATCGACTGTTGGTCGCAGGTAAGAAACACCAGGTTTGTCCCACTGCTCGTGAAGGGCTCGCTTCAACTCATCTACATTTTGAAATTGAGCACTTTCAAGACCGTTTTTCAAATCCCCGTAGAGAAAAATGCATGGGGTAGACAAACCGGGTTCCGCGGCGGCCACTCCGGTCGTCCAAAAATTCAAGAAATTGCTCCTTGCACCACTATTGAATAGTTCTGCTCGTATGGGCGGGCAGCCCGTCCTGTTAGAACACCCAAGATGGGTCATGGAAGAAGTTTTGCGCCCAGAGCGCAACAGCTTCTAAATTGCTCCTTCCATAGGACTCGGCCGTCACATTCCGTCGGTTGGTCGACGAAAATTAACGGATTTTTGCCGGTTACGTGGTTTCGACCCAAGCCACTGTTGTAGCTTCTCCTTGTGATGGGCTAATCAGTCTCCCGCGTTCCGCAGCTTTTCTGGCGCTTCGAGCAGAAATTCAGGCGTTTTGGAAATTTAAGTTGGTCTGCAGGCCAAACTTGCCCTCGTCTACCCACAACACGTCAATAAGGCGACCATAAAAGAAGTGTTTTATGAAATATTTTACACCAAATGAACATTGTTGTCTTATCAGCGTCGGTTTATTATAAGATAACATGCCACAATCCCGAGATGTTTGTTTACAATCCTTCCCAGGATCTGAGCCCACATCTAAAGTTCTCTAGCGAGCCGTGTTGGAAACTGATACGGTTCTTTCGGATACCTGATCCCATTTGCTCAATAAGTTTTGAAGACCTTACGAAGCGTGCTCTATTGGTCCGACGGCAATCACCGAAATGCCCCAACTCACCTCTCAGCATTGTATTATTTATTTGATTAATTTCAAGCATCTTCGCAATATTCGCAGTCTACCAGCCATGTTCCAGTCTGAATATTAGCTGCTGTGTGCGTATTAACTTTAGTTAATGTAGGCGCTCACAATTTCAAACAGCGCTTGTCAACAAAATTACATATAAGAGTTTTCCTTTTCCGAAGATGAGAACGAGGCATCTAATACTTTCTTACGTCACTCAAGGAGCGCCCATGCAGTAATTGAATTGCACTTTGCATATATATATTAATAGGTTTTCCGGATAATCTCGTCTTAAACTCTGGGCTATGGTCAAGCTCAAGCCTATGCCTTGCATTCAGGAGGCCTGGGTTCGAGACCCAGACCGGCCACTTTTAAATTGGTTTTCATGGTTCCCAATTTAAACAAGGGGGATGCCGGAGTCGATTTAAAATTGACAACTAATCGAAAAAAACGGAGGGCACAGATGTCTCAATAAAAAGAGATGGTGCATTACCATCCAAGCACCCCCCCCCCCCCATTAAATTAAATAAAAATAATGGGATGACTGTGTTTAAAGCCTTCCGACCTACGTTTATAGAATGCACAATTGTGAGAGAACGCATTATTCAATTAAAAAAAACCAAGCGTGCCAGCGCATTCCGAAGAATGCGGATTTTTAGATCGTCTGAAATATGATTAGTTATAGCTAAAGCAGACACTCTATATATAATAACAAACGTTTACGAATTCTTCATTATTTAACAGAAGTTGGTGCTCTAGTTGTCACACAGTCATGCGGATAGCCACTCTTAAGTTAAAAAAAATAATTAAAATCTTCTCACTCCGATACGAAGCATTTTTCTACCCTCTTCCATTGGCAAAAACGAGTTTCTAACCGAGCTGTCCCTGGATATAACACGCGGTAACGCCACGGCGGTGCTTGGCATCTTGTTCAGACTGTCGACACCAGGTTTGAACCTAGGGCTGATGTGGTTTGTCGTCACGCCCACTGAAGAACAATTATTTACATTCTGTTATGAGCTAAATCTAGTTTATAAATTTGGTCCAAGTTTGTAAACCTGTAGACATATCGCATTAAGATGGTGTCTATCGCGCCAGAAATACCCCGCGGCTCCCAACGCCAGGGTTGCTGGCCGTTTCGTCTACCGCGTCGACGATATATATATATATATATATAAATCAGATAGATAACACACTTTGTTTGATCCCCAATTGTCGTTAATGGCACAAAGAAGCACACCTCAAACACAGGTTTGCTGCTTTCGTTGGAGTGGGGGAACGTTGACAAACGTTCAGCAAAGGTGTGCCGCCCATCAGAGCTTGGCTTTAAGGTTTGGGGGTCGATTCCTGCAGCTGGGGCAGGCTTTTTGGATGGATATTGGAGTCCCGCTGCAAGATATTCCGCGCCGTGGAACAGCACCATTTCCACGGTGTTCAACTAATAAAAACATATTTGTTGTTGTTGTTGTTGCTATTTGACCCGTTGGTATCGTGATACCTCTTGTATGTTTTATGCAAACCGACTAAGCAGGCAAGGCGCTGCAGCTGCCGGTGCGGCGATACACGTTCGCGACTCGTCACCAATCTACAACAAGACAAACAGCTGTAGAAGGCTGGATGTTGCAAACACATACCTTATGGCGTAAACGCCGAAAGTACACGCAAAGAACACTACAACCAGGTATCGAATAGGGCAGCCCATTTGTAGTACGTATGCGTTTTGCACGACAATCCACTCAACATTTACCGATACCATACAAACCTTAGACCATCTTAGAGGTGTGAGACTTGTTGACAACGGTGGTGTAGTTGCTTTGTTGCGTGTTTTTGCATGCGTAGAGTCAAGTTGCGTACTAGCACGCGATCGATAATCATAGATTTGTTGTTCTTCCCTAACTGGCCCTATATATATATATATATATATATTGTTTCACGTATACACCAACTTGAATCGATGCAGGTAGTATCCGTGTGCGCACAGCAGTGTGCGGTCGTATCGTCAGTAAACAGGCGCACCGAAATGTGGGGTTATTCTCTGCGCGCCGAACGTTTTCACCCGTCTTGTTGGGGTTAACTTTTGGAAACACTACTTCCGAGATCGATTTGTCTAAGCTATCGTTCGTTCGTAGACCGCATTCGTACAGCTGTCTCCCTCATCTGCTTGATCGTCGTCATCACGGTCGACGTTTCGAAGTGCTACCGTGTTCCTTCTGTTCCTTTTATTGCTCTCCCTCAATTTATTTCCCTGTCGGTTCGACGCCCCGAAACGAACGCAGCCCGTGGAGCACACGGGAGACACGAGCTGGCGTACGTGCGCATATATACATTCGTGTAGGGATAAATTGGTAGATGGACACACATGTAGATAGATAAATAGATAGACAGATAGATATCTATTACTCTAACGTACTCATTCAGTGCAGTCAATGCGTACACAGTGTCTGGCTGTTCTTCATCTTCTTAAGCTTCTGGCATGCGGATACCAGTGGAATTCCGGAGTCGACAATTCATATACTAACTATGACACTGCCACCGGGAAACGAAGTGAGCCCGTTAGAGGATAGGATGGTAGTGACGTAAGTACGGTATGCAGATACGAGGTTGAGAAGGAGAAAAGGAAGAAATAAAGGCGACATTTGCATAGAAAAACGAAGAAATAACGTCTCTAGGAAAAACGAACCGACATCTGGATGACTACCAGGCCAGCTAAGTCCGTGGTTATCGTTGTCG
Organism: Dermanyssus gallinae; assembly: GCA_003439945.1. NCBI lineage: Eukaryota > Metazoa > Arthropoda > Arachnida > Mesostigmata > Dermanyssidae > Dermanyssus > Dermanyssus gallinae. The sequence continues at coordinate 119,261 of QVRM01006354.1, forward strand.
TTGAGGGGACTCGTTTTAACTTCTCCTATGAGGTCGTAGGCCAAGCTCTGAGTTTACAATGAAAAGAGGTTGCATCCACCATTTACCCAATAAGTATAAGTATTAGGCATGTCTCTGTCCAAGTATGTAATAATCTATCTTGGAATTAGATTGAAATTAAATCGTATTAGTTTCAATCTCGATATTAGAAAAGTGGCAGGATAGCGCCAATCCTGGCGCACAACCCTCATAAATAATATATTATTTTCAACACTGGTAGGCGTTACACGTTGTGCACAAACTGGAGGTTTACTCTCTCTGATCGAGCTAAACAAGCCATTACGTACTTCTTCCAGCAGTGCGATGTCACTGGTCAAGACGAGGCCAGGTGATCATACCACAAAACAGTACGAAAAATTTAGTTTGAAAAAAACTAACCAGACGACGTTACACATTGATTGTTTTACGACGTTACACAATGCTTGTTTTACGACGAAACATTGCAAGATAAAATTGGCAATAATGGAAACAGTTCTGGCTATTTGGGTAACGTGATTCTAAAATTTGAGGTTACTCGATATAAAAAAAAAACACTAAAATCGACGACGAGTTTATCGTGCAATTTGCGCTCGAAATAACCAGCCGTGGGAGAACACTATTTGTGAACTTGAGCAAAGGTTTCGCAGGATAGGTTTCGTACGTAATAATACAAGCCGTGTAAGACCGCGGAGCACTCGCTTGGCTAAAAATATCGCCGCTGTAACTGACAGTTTGGAACAATGTCCGGAAAGATCAGTTTGTCAACGTGTACCACAACTGGGTTTTCTGCGCATCTCAACCTGGCGATAACTTACATATCGCTCCCACTATTGTGGTTGACTGTAGGTGAAAGGGGTTGAGCTGAAGCGGCCCGACCCTACGCCACGGACAAGGCGGTTAGATGCATGGGTACTCTACGTGTGCGGTATTTCGTTCACACACATATATATATATATATATTTATATATATATATATATATATATATATATATATATATATATATAGGTCTTTACTGGAGCATCACAAAAACTTTAAAACGTCAAAAAATGTTCATAAAGGAGAGAGTGTATATGTTTGATGTATGTCTCTAGGTCGTCGTAGAAACTGAACGTGATTCGCCTGCATTATACTCGTGCCTAAGCTAGATACACCCACATTGCTCTCTCTCTGTCTCTCTGTGTGCTGAGACGATCTCTTGGAGGCCAGGCTTGACTCGAAAACGATGATATTTCAGATATCTCTTAATAACATCTACCCCGTTATCTTTCTTCTAACGGAACCGTCAACCCAAACGGAGAGGGCGTGGACGAACGTTCGCGGACAAATACTGCTCCATTGGGATCACTTTGGAGTCATCGCCGACGCCGATCGAAGAAGCGCAATGGAGCGCATCGAAGCCTATTGGTAGCGACAACGCTTGGCAAGTGCTTCAACGATCTCACTAAACTTACCGTTAGAAGGCTAACGACTCCCCGTAGTCAAACAGTTATGTGCAACGCAGTGAACTGAATGAGATGACAAATAGACACGTTGCATTAGGAAACAACGAAATACACGCATACTTAGATATCGTGATAAACAGAAACAGGCAAGGTAGAAGCACCATGATAATGGACAGTGTGATTAGCCCTTTGAGTAAAAAGATGGGAGAAATATTGTGAGTGATTTTCTGGATGGGTCGTATTTACACTTTCTTATATATATATATATATATATATATATATATATATATATATATATATATATATATATATATATATATATAAATATATTTATATATACAGCTAAGCGCTATTTTGTCACCGTTCCGCCAGTTGATGTCGTTTGCTCGCTCGCCAAGGCTCGACATTAAACACGAGCAGTTGCTTGCTTCAGTTGCTGCTAATCCGTGACCGTCATCATTGGCAGCGAACGTTATCACACAATCGTATCTACCTACTCGGAACGCCAACCCGCGAGAGACAGGCGCGTGGCAGCCAGAACGAAGAGGGCAAGCAGTGATGAGGCTAGCGGCGGCTTTTCCCTACCGTCATCACGACACGCCGGATCGACCATGGGTCGCACCCCGCAGGTCGCGTCTTGACCTTGAGACTTTAAGGCGGCTTAATTAGCAGTCCAGCGGTGTCACCTCGCAGCAGCAGCAGCCGAAGGCACACGAGAGCAGCGGTGCCGTCTTAGTGGTGTCCTGCTGTCATGGACCTCACCACACCCTGTCAACAGTGGATGTCAACGACGGGACCATCACCTATACTCATACGTCGGTTCGAACATAGGGCAGGCTGGCAGCCCGCACTTTTGTCGTTTGACACTGCCCCGCAGTTGCCTACCTGTGGAAAAAAAGCGTTCTCTAAAAAGGGCTCATGCTCGCGTCTTTTACGGCATGAATGACACGAACGGCATTGGCGTTTCTATTCGTGTGGTGTAGAAACGACCAATGCAAGCCAATATCTTGCATAAAATATATATAGATAAAATCTAGCATCGCAAAGAATAGTATCATCTCATGTGCTCACTCATTTTATGGGTGAGGTAACGCATATCATGCTAATTCGGCAACTTGCTGCAGATCGCAACAAATGCATGTGGCCGGGCCTTGTCATGGTAGAACATGAAGCCTCTGCGACTGCGCGATATAAAACGCGTTTCGACAGGGACTTCTTTCAAACGATCAAACAACTCGCAGGCAGCTATTCTCACTGTGAGTCGTCTGGTTTCTCTGCTCAGAAACTTATGACACACTATGTCTTTTAATTCCCACCAGCAGACATACAGCTTAGCACAAGGGCCCGTTTTTTTTAAAAAAAACCTTTTTGGGTCTGGTGTCTTTCGTCGTCGGCCATCATTTTTTGCGAGTTACGTTCATATAGCCCATCCTCTTCGCATCGCCGGTAATACAGGTAATTCAATAAATTCTAAGAATGAAACCCAAGAATTTTCCAAATCATGTTTTTAAATTTATCTTATTCGATATACTCCCCGAGATGCTCAATACACTTTTCCCACCAAGATTTCAGAGCTTTTATACCTCTTAAGACTGAAAATAGGCATTGACAGCAGCCTTAACCTCTTCATTGCTGGAAAAACGCTTTCCACCGAGACTATTCTTCAAATGTTCGAAGAGGAAATAATCAGAAAGGGCCAGGTCTGGAGAATAGGAAGGTTGTTCAATAAGTTCGAACCTCAGTTGGGCCAGTTTTGCCGATGCTTGCCGGGACTTGTGTGCAGGAGCATTGTCCTGGTGAAACAGGACAACCTTCATCTGCAAAGCGGGCCGTTTCACGATGAGTTCTTGCTGAAGGCAGTCCAACAGTCTTGCATAATATTCTCCTGTGATCGTTTTACCGCTCTCAAGGTAGTCGACCAGCAATATTCTACGTTGGTCTTAAAAAACTGTAGCCATCACCTTTCCGGTCAATGCCGTTGTCCGCACCCTCTTCGGAGGTCCTTCATTAGGTGCACACCATTGGCAAGATGCTTCTTGGGTCTCGGGAGTGTAGTGATGGACCCAGCTTTCATCGACGGTCATGAATCTACGCCAAAAATCCGACGGATTGTTCGACATCTTGGCCAAATTTCGCTGTGAAGCGAAAACAGGCGCGTTTTTTTGGCCTTGGTTGAGCAAATGCGGCAGCCATTTTTCTCTGAGCTCTTTCATCTTCAAGTTTTCGTATAGGATCAAATGCACACTACCTAAACTAATTCCTAATGCCTCCGCTATCTCCTTAATGTTCATTCGCTTATCTGTGCCAACGATGTTTTGCACTTTCTCTATGTTTTCCTCATCAGTTGCCGTTTTTTGGCCTCCTGGACGTAGTTCATTCTCGGTGCTCCTGCGACCTCTTTTTAACACATTAATCCAGTTGGAAACAGTGGCAAAACATGGCGCAGAGTCACCGTACGTCTCATCCAACCCAATTTTTACTTGGGTCGCATTCCAACCTTTGAAATAAAAATGCTTGATAACCACTCGAAACTCTTTTTTCTTCATTTTTAAAAATCACGCCGATACGTTGCACGGGAAAGCTATCAAACGAAATCGCAACGGCCAATCACCATAATATTTTGAGTGCTAGCAGTCGAAAAGTTGCAGTTCCTAATAGCGGTGGAAGCGCGCCAAAATTCGAATTCTAAAAAGCTAATTACTAAGAACTTATTGAACTACCTGTATAGTAAATAAAGTTTCTCAAAAAAAGATGCCCGTTGTCCTTGTCAAGAAAAGAGCACTGGTGTTTCAGCAGACTAATATCCCGTTTTCGGTAGGTCTTCATATATATATATATATATATATATATATATATATATATAACGATATGTACATATTTAAAGGTTTGGTAGAACAAATTTTTTTTCCAATGGAAGGAAGAGGCGGAAACGTCTTGTTTAGGAGTGAGGATGAAATTTATAGAAGTAGCTCTTCTGCCTTTTTTCTCCTACATAGTTGTGCAACATTTGCGGGAGAACCTGGAAACGCATAAAGAAACGCATGACACCGATGATATCGGCGTGTTCGGCGGAAAATTCTGCCTAAGTGACACCTCGCTAGCTTGCGTAGCGAAAGGCGCATAGCCAGCTTAAAGAAATATATAAAAAATCGATATGTTTCTGTGTCTTACGTTAACGCTTTCACGTGCAAAACCATAAAATGTTGCCATTGCGACAAATAATGTCCACTCAAAAGGCTATTCTCAGGCAATAGCAAATTTAGTATCCATCATATTCGTACTAAAGTGATGGTGCTGCGTCACGTAGTTGCCGAGTAACTAAGCTTTTTCGACAGCCATAGTTGTTACGTTCAGAACCTCTCAGGGAAGCTTTTACGTTCAGAAGCTCTCAGGTAAACCTACTCAGCTTTAGTAATCGCTGACTTTGTTCGCCATGTGCGCACTGACTTTAAACATGCTGATGTCGGTATGTACGCTAACGACATTGTGGTCGCCCGTCGCGACCTCAGAGCCTTCGCAACGTGAGATGGACGCTAGCGCCGCATAAAGCGTTTTTCACTCTGTCTAAATCTTGGAAAATGCAACTAAAATGTAAAATAAATGAAATGGAATTCGAATTATCGAAAAGCAGAAGAAAAAGTTTAAAAAAGATTTCGAAATCGAGTTAACTTGCTTCTGCGAATGTGTCGTTATCTCTCGATAGTCTCTTTTTTAACACTTTTACTCAATATCTATTCGTAAAAAGTGTTATCCGTGGGAACAGGAAAACCCGCACAGAGCCAGGTCCACCGAGTAAGGAGATTGCGGAAATATGGAAATAAAATCTTTCGTCATATTAACCGAATTCATTAGTGATATAAGAGTTGTTAGCCCAGAATTCAGGTCTCGTGCGTCGGACGTTCTCCTACAATCCTCTTACAAATTCGCGGAAGTATTTACCTTACTGAGCGTAGCACGTACCAGGTGGCAAACATCGTAGACGATTATCCCTGTGTAGTCGAAAAACACTCAACGGAAACTTTATGTTGAATGTGCTGTCTAAATTCGATCGACTCTCTCCTTGAAAGCACCACTGGGAAGGTTGGGCTTTGGTCTCGTTGTCGTAATTATACACCCACGACACGTTTCCTGTAATCACTTTTTGAAACAAACCACGGTCTTCTGTTACCGCTAGAAGGTTCAACTGAACATTGCCCGACGGGCGTTCATTTGCTGAAAATTCAACATTTTTTTGGAACGAACCTCACCGCCAGTCCTCTGACGTATAAACTATAGGTCAAGACTGCTACAACTGATTTATTTCATATCTCCTATTTGATTTATCAGCCATATTCCTAATAGTAATTTGGTGCTTGCTAAGTACGACATCACAGACTGCTTTAAGTTTTCTTCTGTTATTGTCTTAAAAGAATCAAACTCAAACAAAAAACGCTGCCAGAATGGCGCGAAATTGGTCTGTGTATAGTTGAGGAATGGCACTTCTTAGTAAAACTGGAAGCTGGATGACCTTGGTAGAATATATATATATATATATCAATTGCAAAAACAGGACGTCGCGACCGGTGATCACTGGCAGTTTTGTTGGGGTGAAGAGTACGTTACCCCGGGTGTATAGACACGAGCGAAAGGAAAAAGGAACAACCCCAAAAAAAGCTAGTGAGCGGTGTCAGCAGCTGCTACAAATGCGCTAAAAGGTAGAGTCATTGGAGAGGGACTCTCGAGGCGCAAGGCGGTACTTTGTTCGCACGGTCTCTCCTTCTCTCTTGCTCGCTCCATTTTGGTAGCCAATCTGAATCAGGGCACGGCAGTTCCGTGCATTCGAGGAGGCGACGCTCCGCTAGGCTAGCAAGTGTTGTGTGTGTATAGCGTAATTACAATATAACGTTCATGTAACATCAGCGTTAAGCTAAATGCGCAAATCCTAGAAAAAAGATTGCACTCGAACGAGTAGAGTGTCTCACGCCGAGATCGAATCCGCAGCTCCTAATCGCCGTCCACCTTCTCTACTCCGTCCCGTGAACAACTATATACAGGTAGTTCAATAAGTTCTTAGAATGAGCTTTTTAGAATTCGAATTTTGGCACGCTTTCACCGCTAATAGGAACTGCAACTTTTCGACTGCTAGCACTCAATATATTATGGTGATTGGCCGTTGCGATTTCGTTTGATGGCTTTTTCCGTGCAACGTATCGGCGTGATTTTTAAAAATGGAGACAAAATAATTTCGAGTGGTTATCAAGCATTTTTATTTCAAAGGTTGGAATGCGACCCAAGTAAAAATTGAGTTAGACGAGACGTACAGTGACTCTGCGCCATGTTTTGCCACTGTTTCCAACTGGATTCATGTGTTAAAAAGAGGTCGCAGGAGCACCGAGGATAAACTACGTTCAGGAGGCCAAAAAACGGCAACTAATAAGGAAAACGTAGAGAAAGTGCGAAAAATTCTTGGCACAGATAAGCGAATGAACATTAAGGAAATAGCGAAGGCATTAGGGATTAGTTTAGGCAGTGTGCATTTTATCCTACACGAAAACTTGAAGATGAAAGAGCTTAGAGCAAAATGGCTGCCGCATTTGCTCAACCAAGGCCAAAAAGACGCGCCTGTTTTGGCTTTACAGCGAAATTTGGCCAAGATGTCGAACAATCTGTCGGATTTTTGGTGCAGATTCATGACCGTCGATGAAAGCCGGGTTCATCACTACACTCCCGAGACCCAAGAAGCATCTGGCCAATGGTGTGCACCTGATGAAGGACCTCCGAAGAGGGTGCGGACAACGGCATTGACCGGAAAGGTGATGGCTACAGTTTTTTAAGACCAACGTAGAATAATGCTGGTCGACTAACTTGAGAGCTGTAAAACGATCACAGGAGAATATTATGCAAGACTGTTGGACTGCCGTTAGCAAGAACTCATCGTGAAACGGCCCGCTTTGCAGAAGAAGGTTGTTTCGCCCGTTTCACCAGGGCAATGCTCCTGCATACAAGTCCCGGCAAGCATCGGCAAAACTGGCCCAACTGAGGTTCGAACTTATTGAACAACCCTCCTATTCTCCAGACCTGGCCCCCTCTGATTATTTCCTCTTCGGACATTTGAAGAATAGTCTCGGTGGAAAGCGTTTTTCCAGCAATGAAGAGGTTAAGGCTGCTGTCAATGCCTATTTTCAGTCCAACGACGCGGAATTCTACTCAAGAGGTATGAAAGCTCTGAAATCTCGGTGGGAAAAGTGTATTGAGCTTCTCGGGGAGTATATCAAATAAGAAAAATTTAAAAACATGATTTGGAAAATTCTCGGTTTTCATTCTAAGAATTTATTGAACTACCTGTATATATATATATATATATATATATGGTTGGACAAGTTTCAGTTTTTGTTCGAGGTATGTTTCGAAAGCAGAACTTATATTGGACGGCCGCCGTGGCTAGACCGAGCTGGAACGAGTGAGGTATTGCGGCCGCAGGCAAAAACGACCGCTTACTACTACTGCTATTACCACTGCGACTGCTCCTGCTACGACAACCCCTCGCCTTCTTACTATTACTGTTAATACAACGGCCACATCGTCAGTGGGCGTGAAGCCCACTGAGTAGTGGGCTGGCTGGCTGACTGGCTGGCTGGTCGGCCGTTCCGTATCGAGCTGGACATCCATTAGATGGAACTGCTTTTCGATATTGAACCGGGTTCTTCTCCTAGCTCGCTACGAGTGAGCACGCCAGTAGTTCGTGAGTGAGTTTCATGAGACGCGCGCGCGACATGTCTAGACCCACTTCACCGCCTCCACCGGCCGTCGTTAGAGCACCGTGCCGTCAACACTGGTATCCATCCAGCTAATATGTCGCCTCGCCCTTGTCGCCTCGCCTCACCTTTTTCAAGACTCCGTCATGTATTTGTGTATGTTTAGGACAGTGCATTTTGCACCCCCCTTTGTATATCGCGTACTGCTTCGGTGATATCGATGGTGTAGATCGCTCTAAACCTGTTGCTGCCAGAACGATCCGGGCTATTGAGATCCGGGCAGCAGCTCCATAGGCTATTTAGGTCGTTTCAAATGTCGGTCCAAATGTGGCGACGTTTCTTGAGCAGCTAGTGTACTAAGCTTTGATGGGCTTGGGTGCGTTCGATCGCAGGTTCGATCCTGGCTGTGGGGAGCTACTTTCTGTGTACGAACGTCTCGGGGGCACATAAGCAAGCGCAGTATAAAGATATGACGTAAGGCGGCGCGCTCGAGTTCAGTGCTTGGTCATTTTACGTCGTCACAAGATCTTGTTGTTAAGAAAGACCCACATAAAAAGGCAAACTTTCCGAATAAAACAGAAAAATTTCCATTCAGAAATATCAGCGGGACAAACTGGCGTCGAAGGTCCTATACGACAATACCCCTAACATTTTCGATATGGTCATTTAAAGTATGCATAATTGGGGGAGCACACCGGAAAGAGTCCTACAGTGGTCGTTTGGTTGGAAATGATCTCATCAAATGCGCTCTAAATGTCGCTCTAATTGCCCGGTCAATGCGTCACTTGGTTACCTTTAATAAGGAGTGCACCTATTTTGGACACGGGCAGTGAAGCGGCTTTGATTTTCAGAACAAGTAGAATAGTGACCGGTGCACTAAATAAACGAACCGCAGACGAAATGTGCATGCATCTCTTGGGACGCTTCTTTGGAAGTAGTAAGCGGAGGGTAAGTAAACGATTCTTGACATCTGCTCGCTACCTACCATGATGGCTCTACAGTAGCAAAACATTTGCGTTGTTCTGTCAACATTGTATTATTTCACAGGAAAATTCTGTTTAAAACGCTATTATAGAACGCTATCGCGAGTAGCATTGTTATTGCTACAGATTACCTTTGTGGGCACTGTACTTGCCAATATAATGCAAAAAGTGACTTTTTTTTTTGAACTAAAACATTCGTTTTCAAAGCGATCTACTTTATGCTAACTATAGTTTTACTTTCTTATATTTTTATATTTTCATTTCATATATTAGTCCTATTTAGTTTAAAGTGTTCCCTCTAGAATAGCTTTCGTCCGCTGCAATGCAATTGTGCCGCCCTTGTCCCCACTACTCGAAACATTTTTAAACGCGTCATTCGGAATCGAGTTGAGTTGCTCCTGCGAAATCTTCTTTATCTCCTCTATAGTCTTAAAACGTTGTTTTTTTCAATTTTTCATCCGTGGGAACAGAAAAAGTTGTACGGAATTGATTCCGGCAAATGGGGAGGTTGCAGAAATATAGAAATTGAATTTCTCCGAAATTGGAAACGACGTGTGCGCTGATGCGTTGTCGTGATGGAGGATCCAAGAGGTGTTTGCTCAGACTTCAAGCCATTTGCTTCTTGCGCAATCTTCTTAAAGTTTCCAGGTAGTATTCTCTGTTGACCGTTCAACCAGGTGGAAAACATGTATGGAGGATGATTCCCTTGTATTAAAAAATAACATAGTCAAAGGAATTTTGGTGTTAAATCTTCTTTCTCTCTATATTTCTCTCCGCGAGAAAACAAGAAACTTGTAGAGCATATATATATTGGCCTGCCAATATATCTGCCTAGAGAGTGCAACAACGACTTCATTCTGAAGAAACACGTAACTATCCCAACCATTATCATTTTTTACTGTACAAAAACTAGCGACAACTTACCAGATACACGTGGATTTAATTGTATATACGGATCGCACATACGTCACTCACGTCATATCATACATTGTGTTAGGAGACGCAAAAATAGAAGAACCCAAACGCCATTTGTTAACTTCATTGTTTATACACTGTATACTTTTCGTATCGATAAGAGGAGCGGGGATGACTAATGAACCGATACACGCCATTACTTCCAGTTCAACACTTTGGCGCCCACACTAGAGAATCTACCCTGCCATCCGCTGAGATCTACCCCTACGTTTCAAACAGTCTACATTTTTTTCTTCTAAGTGTTACTTCAAGTGTAGGCAGGATATGCTAAAAACTGAAACGTTGATGTTAAACAGGTGACGACATTATAAGCGACCTTAGGAATTCGTCACCTCATAAAGACTTTTCGTCTGGTAAGACCACCTACACTCGAGATCTAGAATTAAACACATTTATTAAGGAGGTTGTTTTTAATCGCTCGAGATCTAGATCTAATAACTAACGAAGAGTCAATAACGAATACAAACTGTTTATAATGCTATGCTGCTTTATTGTTTGTTGTGGGATCGATGAGTAGGCGGAGGCGAAAGTCCGCTCACACTGCGAGTGAGGCTAGTTCCACACAGTTCATACTTGAGTAGTCTAATCGATAGTCGTATGATATCCATGATCTAGTATGTCAACACATGTCCAACTCTCTCTCTCTCTTTTGCAAAAAACAACAAAAAGGAGACGCAGGCAACCATCATATCGCTGGTAACGTCGAAGTTCGCAAAGCCGACACCGAGACTAGTCTGGATCGACTGGATGCGACTCACATACGCTTACAACTTGCAGGAGGAGGTCTACTTAGGGCGTTTCGATACAAAACTGGCCAAGTTTTGTGTTTTTGACGGACCTCACGAGGTCGGCGGTCACTTCTTGGTCAGCTCAGATCCTGGCTATCCGCTAAGCGTGGTAGGTTGAAGGACAACGCTGACCCCCCGTGGCTAACGACTGATCTATCCAGCATAGAAAATCTCGAGTCGATGTCCACTACCACCGCCCGCACACACACACACCCGCAAACTGCGCTCTATGGAGCGGCGTAAAACTCCCAGGAGGGAGAACCGGCGTGACTACTCTTGAAACAAGTCGACAGAAAGCGACAACCTAAATTAGAATTAATTGAAGGATTCTTCGATACACTCTTGCGTGAAAAGCGGGCTGAAAATTTGCCAATTAGTATTAATTGTATGTAGACGCCGGAAGAAGTATCGGTCCCAAATGTATACATGCATATATATATATATATATATATATATATATATATATATATATATATATATATATATACATATATATGCATGTACAATATTATTTACATAATAAATATTTCAACCTATATATATATATATATATATATATATATTTTTTTTTTTTTTTTTTTAATTTGGGAGGAGGGTGAATGCATTTACGCACGCTTTAAGTACGGAGTATTTTCGCTCTCGAGAGCAGTGTGGCAGCAATATATATATTTAAAAACGATATTTATTGATGGAATTGTCTTCTACAACGCTTAAGTTCTTGCTAGAATAGAAAATAAAGAATGCAAATTTGCTTCCGTTTTGATGATTTAATAAATGATTTAGATAATAACCTTCCTACTCTCTGAGTGTACCGATGCTGCACATTAGAGGTTGAGTATAGGTACTAGACTATAGCGCCATCCAGTTTTGGGGCTAGTTGCTTTGGCAGTGGTTACACGCTCTTTAGCGTGACATAGTTAAAATGACACGGATAAGGGTGACCGTGTCCGAACCGATGATAGCAAAATGCCGAATTAATGAATTGGAGAATTTTGAAATGACCAGGAGCTACTGTGAGTATAAAGGTAGGTTCACTGAACGTTTTAGACTACCGCAGGTAACAGTAGTAGTAACTGACGCGTGTCACATTTTGGCGTACGGATTGCGTTGTAGAACGCAGTTCCTAGGGTACTGCAGAGTACGTTGACAACACCTCCGATGGACAGAATGAGAACTGTTCGGCATGTCGCCTAGGTGAGACAACCTGGAGCAGCAAAAAGGTGACTCATAGCGACTGTGAGCAATCGGAATCCCTCAAATGCAGAGTTGGCATGGCCTGCAAAAACTGGCCTGGAAGCTTCGCTCTTGTCTGAACTTAAGGTCATGACAGGCAAATGGCTCCAAAACAACACAGTTTCAGAAACAGCAAATGGGAAACTTGAAACCTGTCCCACGGGGCAATGTGATCAAAACATGTACTAGATAATAGTCAGGTGACAAGATCAATTAGATGTAGAACACAGCTGTACCGTCTAATCGCCTTGTTGCAAATAGACCAGATGTAATCAAACGCGGGCGGGTCAGCAATTAAGTAATAGGTAAGACAACATCGCCCAACAAATTGAGCAGACTTATTCCTCACGAAGTATACTTTTCGAATCGAAATACCGAAGGCGTTGTTTTTACAGTCAGTATTCCTTTTATACGCATGCGTACCACTTAATTGATGTCAAGACTACGCATGAATAATGAGTGAGGACAAAACGCTGCAAATCGAGCGCACGCAGATTTTTATTCTGCCCCCAAGCTTGAAGCAAAGAACGATGTACGGAAGCTCTTGCGATTCACGCATTCGCAGGCTCCGCTCGTGCAGTTTGCCGCAAGGCGGCCAATTTCACCGCACTGTTTGCATGCTTGATTGTTATGACAACTTGCGGCAACACGATCCGATCACGAAGTCTGGATGGCACTAATTGCCTCATGAACCACACAATTTTCTATCATTGGTAGTTACAAGAATCTGCATGTCTCATAATTCAGTGTTCCAATTAAGCAGGTACTTCACACGTCCTGCAGTGATGTGCGTCGATTGACGCCCATCGTGTCAAGTCATAGCGGTTGATGTTACAGCTCCACAAAATTTGCACATACATTCGTCAATTTCGTAACACGCTCCTTTCTGACATATATAATGGTGATAACCATGCCAGGTTATCCTACATACACAACAGAGTCCGATTTGTTTGTAGAGCCTTGTTCCACTTATCTGTGGAGAACGCTGGTCCCTCTGTATAGTTCTGCATTACAAAATGAATGTTTATGTTTTCTCTAAACTATAGGTATCGGTCCAACACATTTGCACGAAATTGTACTCCGTCAGATATGAGGTCCAGCAACGAATATCATCCACAAAAATGGCTTTCCCTATAATTAAATGAGGAGGTTCGTTTACTTGTTGTCAGCTAGCTTCAAGTGAAGAAGTAAGAATTAAAAGAAAGAATAGCCTACATGATTACATGCGCAGCAAGCGTATGCATGGAGTTGCTAATCTTCTAATTTTGATAACTAACGAAACAAATTGGCATTTTAGCCTGTTCATCGAAAGTCCAGGACTCAAAAGCAGTCAGAAAACATTGTTTTCACCTTTTTTTACGCTATATTTATTTATGATTTACTTTAGATTATTTACTTTATTTACGAGTTCATTTCGAATCGGTAGCTACAATCACAACATAAAAGTGTGGTCTGACAATACATACTTAACTCTGGTTGTTAGGGAGGCTCCAAGAGTTTTCTTGCATACTCCGATACGGCTATATCGCTATTGCCACATTATCTACATGTGCATTATTTAATGTGGAAACAGTTTGACTTTATGCACATATAATGGTAGCTGTGCCAGGTCATTCGGCATACTATTATAACATTCCTTTGGCAACCTATTTTTCATTTATCAGAGCGAAAAACTGGATCGTCAGTGTAGTTTTCTAATATTTTGTCTTGTACTGTAGGAGTCTAATATCATGTGCTGAACAGGACCTTGTTGAGTACCAGATCTATAACCAGCGTCTTTATAGTTTAGAGTTATAATAAGATAAAAGGCAAGCATAAATATATATATATATATGAGGAAGTAGTTCGTCGCTATTGTGGGTCGAGTATGAAAAACGTCTTTTTCGCTGCCAAACTTTGTTGTGCTCGCGCGACGCAGGAAAGATGTCGGCAGCTCTGATGTTTGACCTTGGATCAGCACACGAGAGCGGAAGATGACACCGTCATCATATCATAGCGTGATATCATCGTACGCGCTCTATAGCTTGGCTCTGGGCTCGCGTACGAGCTGCCGCCTAAGCTTGGCATCTCAACTTACTCTTGCCGCACATTTGTGTTCATCACCTAGCCTACCGATGTCGAACGATGATAGAAAGGCAGTTCTCACCCGGTCATCCTATCTCTCTCTCCCCCCTCTCTCTCTCTCTCTCTCTCTCTCTCTCTCTCTCTCTCGATCCCTCTCTCTCGATCCATCTCTCCCTCTCTCTCTCTCTCTCTCTCTCTCTCTCTCTCTCGATCCCTCTCTCCCTCGCTATCTCTATCTCTCTCTATCTCAATCCCTCTCTCCCTCGCTATCTCTATCTCTCTCTATGTCTCTCTCTCTATCTTTTCACAGGACGTTCTTTTTGTCTTCTCGTCGCCGAGCGTAGACGCCATACAGACGACTCCAGGCGCCTAATGAAATAGTTAACTCCACTTGGGTCGTTGCAGTCGTCAATCGTCAATCGAGCTATCAGAACTCAGGCGGACATTCACGCAGGCTTCGGGCAACAATGAGGTAGACGCCTTACTAAAGGCTAAGGCCGAGCTCGAGGAAGAAGTCCGAAAGCTTGCTGGGGTGAACAGGGTGCTGGAGCAGCACGGAAACTCACTGTGTTCGAAATGTAATCAGAAGCTCGATAAGGAGCAGATCGAGGCGAGAGAGGCCGAGACGGCTGCAACGATCGACACGGCCTTGGAAGCGGCAACCCGAAACAACGACGTAGAGGAGACGGCACGCATAGTGTTAAAGAGATGGCCAGAGAGATGCTTCAAAAGGGTGAAGCTAACCCATAGGGGGATTGGGAGCCCTAGAGAAGCGCGAGGACTCATTCTGATGAAGGGATCGGAGAGAGACAGAGGACTCATCGAACATGTGCTTCCTCAGTTTCCCGGTGCGGCAGCGCTGGCCGACCTTAAACCAGGAAAGGTGGCGGCACTTAGATGCAAAAGCGACTTTGAGGTCGTCGGCGACGGCGAGATAGACGAAGAAGGGGAGACGGCGGGAATACACCAGAGTCCCTCGGAGGCGTCACGAACGCTAGTGGCCGGGATGGTTCCCTTGGGGGCGACCTCGGCCGACTTAATTAGGCTTTTTGGTAGACTCCTGCATACCCTTAATGTAGATAGGCGGGAGGAGGCACCAGCTGTGGCTGTGACCGAGGAGCTGGGAGACTACACAATCCCCCAGATCCTTGAGGCGTGCTGTCGGGTACTCGACTGTGATGTCGAACTCATTGTTAGAACACCGCCCGCGGATCGGAGCTTACCAAAAGAGACAAACGTCTCAGACCAGACGTGGGCGACCCATACCACTGTCCGGGTAAGGAAGATTGAGGGTAAAACTGCAGCAGAAACGCTCATGAGCGTGCGAAAAAATGCAGACCTCAGAGCGGCGGGCGTAGTATTGGCCGCGCGCGGAGGACTAGCCACGACCGAAAGTGGGGACGTTCTCGTTAGAGTGACCGGCACAAAGGCATCAACAGGCACATTTGCCGAGACGCTAGCACGATCGATCAACACAAAGGTTGATTGCCGAGACTCTGGGGGACCGCCAAAGACGATCGTACTGCGCGACGTGGACCCGTTTGCGGACAGCGACAGCATCGAAAAAACGATAAGGCGAAAGTTGAGCATGCCGGCAGATATGCGCATGCGCACAGAAGACCCGCGGTCCGGCAAAACTGGGCGATACCAGTGTCTTGTCGTTCTTCCGACTGCGGCGGCAAAAAGACTAGTCGACATGAAGCACCTGCAGATCGGTAACACCACGTGCCGGGCAGAGGATTGGTTTAGCGTACCAACATGCTTTAACTGCCAGAAGCAAGGCCACATGGCTAAAGACTGTCAGGAGGAGAAAGCGCAAGGCCGACGCTGTTACCGGTGCGGCGACGTCGGGCACCTCCTTAGTGCGTGCACTAGCGAAACCGGGCATTGCTATATCTGCAAAGTCGACGGGCACTCGGCTTCGTCAAGCAAATGCCCAGTGCTGGCAAAAAAACTTGAGGAGCTGAAAGAGGCTGCTCGTAAGAGTAACCTCGAGAAGTTCGAGGGTGAAAGGAAGCGGAGAGGAGCATCCGAGCAAGAGGCTAGGGCGCGCCAGGAAGCGGCCGAAAAGAAGCGACAGCGCAAAGAAGCTAAACAATTGACTACGGACAGCGAGGGTTACAGCAGGAGAGGGCGTGGTGCCATCAGCGCCGCTGTCGCTGGTGCCGCAGCCAAGGGAGGGGAAGTCAATGGTACTTCTAATGATTAGAATACTTCAGGTGAACCTCAACCGGTGCAGAGCTGCGCACGACCTGCTTGAGGAGACGGTCCGGGAGAGGGGCATAGCATTATGCCTCCTTTCGGAACCGAACAAGAAGCGAATGAGAAAGAAAAGCTCTATAAATACCGATGAACGCATCGATGCGGCAACCTGGTGGACAGGAGAGGACAACGCCAAGTGGGCAGTACGGGCTCAGGGAAGTGGCGACAGTGGCTTTGCTTGGGTGGAATTAGACGGGGTGGGTGTTCTCTACTCGTGCTATTTTTCACCTAATAGGGAGATACAGGAGTTTCAGGTTTTCCTGGGTCAACTAGGCCGTAGCTTAGGCACGCACGAGGGAAAACCATTGATTGTTACCGGGGACTTCAACTCGGCCAGTACTGCATGGGGTAGTCGTAACACTTCGGAAAGAGGACAAATCTTACTGGAATGGATGGCAGAGCAGGGGCTTATGGCTGTGAACGACGGGGACGTTCCGACGTTCTCACGGGCAGGGAGGAAATCCCACGTAGATCTCACGCTTGCCAACGAACGGGCATTCACGGCGATAACCGGGTGGAGGGTCGATACGGTTCATAACCACAGCGACCACCGCTACATCTGCTTTGAGGTACGAGCCCCAACCGCGACGCTTCCAGCATCACCTACCCGGGGCAGACGGTGGCAGATGAGACAGCTGGAAAAGGAAGCGCTAGTAAAGGAGATCGACGCGAGGTGTCGGACGATGGGAGTGGGAACGGTGGACGAAAATCAACTCATTGAAACGCTCATTGCCGCATGTACAAAGGCTGGCCCGCCTCACCCGAACGGCGGAGGTGCCCGACGGCACCGGTCCGTTTACTGGTGGAGCAAAGAGATCGGGGAAGCGAGAAAGCGATGCACAAGGCTAAACAGGGCGTATACTAGGCAACGCAGCTGGCTGAGTGGAAGGTTGAACCGAGGGGAGAGGGGGCTAGACGTTGACGAGCAATCGGTCACACTCCTGGAAAGTTACAGAGCTGTCCGCGAGGACCTTCAAGGCCTCATCTGGAAGAGTAAGGTACAGGCGTGGAAACAGCTGGCAGAGGACGTGGAGAGAGACGTGTGGGGGTTAGCGTACCAAATCGTTATGGACAGGCTTCGGGCGCCTTCTCCGAGACTCCCGCCGGATGTTCTAAAGGATCAGGTCCATAGCTTGTTCCCGGTTCACCCGTGGAGAGGCGACGGGGAGGAGCCTCTGGTTGCTAAAGAAGATATTCCCGAGGTGACGTTGGAGGAAGTCGAGCGAGCATGGCAGCGATTGACACCCGGTAAAGCACCCGGCCCGGATGGAGTACCTCCTGGAGCGGCGAAGCTACTGGTTCAGCGATGGCCGAAGCTGTTTCAAGCACTGGTGATGCGTCTTCTAAGAGAAGGGCGATTTCCGCGGCTGTGGAAAAACGCCAACCTGGTCCTAATCCCCAAACCAACGGGAGAGAGCAATGCTTTAGCAAGTAGTTCTGCTTACCGGCCTATATGTCTTCTTGACACAATGGGCAAGATCTTAGAGAATGTTATCGTTGAGAGGCTCAACGCTGAGATTGAGCTCAAAGGGGCTCTGTCAGACGCCCAGTACGGTTTCCGTAAGGGAAAGTCCACGCTTGGCGCCCTTACACGGGTTTTAGAACGGGCGACCGAACAGTTAACGAGGACTCCGAAAACAAGAGACTTCGTTGTGCTCGTCCTCCTGGACGTCAAGAATGCCTTCAACTCGATGAGCTGGGAGGTGGCCATGGACGCAATGAGGCGCAAGGGCATTTCGCCATACATTCGCCGGATAATTTCGTCCTACCTATCGGAAAGAAGGCTGTCGGCCGGCGGTCAGGAGTATGAGATCTCTGCGGGGGTTCCTCAGGGGTCGGTCTTAGGGCCGATTCTGTGGAACCTAGCCTATGACGGGGTCCTCGAGCTGCCGGACCTACCGGCGGGTGTTGAGATGGTGGCCTATGCCGATGACTTGGCGCTGGTTATCACGGCACGGGAAACGGGGGCCCTGGAGTATGCCGCTAATGAAGCCTTGGAGCAGGTGGCAGAGTGGATGGAAGACCATTCTCTAAGACTGGCCCCGCACAAGACGGAAGCAATGTACCTTACAGGCAGGAAGAAAACCCGGAACATCCGCCTGCGTCTAAACGGTCATCCTGTCAAGCTTGCTCGGACAGCAAAGTATCTCGGAGTGGTGCTCGACAAAGGTCTCAATGGATCGGCGCATATCCAGCATGTGGCTGGTAAAGCCCACAAGGTCGCGGCCGGCCTGGCGCGGTTAATGCCCAGAGTCGGCGGCAGCACAGAAGGCAGGCGGCGCCTGCTGGCCAGTGTAGCAGAGTCGGTAGCGCTATACGCGGCTCCAGTGTGGGCAGACATGGCGCTGAGGACACAAAGAAACAGGAGAGCGCTTCGATCGTCACAGCGGCCGGTAGCCATTCGTGTCTGCCGGGCTTACCGCACGGTGTCGACCGCGGCCCTCTTGGTCCTGTCTAAGATGCTACCATGGGATCTGCTGGCAAGTGAACGGGCCGAAAGATGGAGGGATGGCGATCTGGACTTAACAACGGCTAGATCGAGGACAATCGCCCGGTGGCACGAAGAATGGGCCACAGTGCAGCCGGGAGACCCTCGGAGGCCGCCCGCGGGGAGCTGGACCAGAGACCTCATCCCTGACCTGAAGGCGTGGTACGACTGCAACCACGGTGAGCTGTCTTATGGTACGACACAGGTGCTGACCGGGCATGGCCAGTTCCAAACGTACATGGTAAGAATTAACAAGGCGAGTGTCGACATCTGCGCGTTATGCAGATCGGGTGAGACGGACGATGTCGAGCACACAGTTCTGCGGTGTCCGGCCCTCCAAGAAGCCAGAGACGCGGGTGCGACCACCGTGAGAGGAAAGTCGATCAAGAAGGTTGTAGCACACATGCTGACTTCGGCGAAGGCGTGGAGGGAGTCTTGTGCCTTCTTCGAGACTATCATGTCCTTAAAGGTAGCCAAGGAAACTGCCAGGAGAGCTCGTTTCAACAATAGCCCCCGATCCAGTCGAGAGGGAGCGCCCGTAGGTGACAGGGAAAGAAGGGGAAATAGGCAGCGAAGGCGAACTAGCCTTGGGATTAGGCAGGGACAGCCAGGGACGCTCCAGGCGATGACTCTCGACGCATCCCCAGGTGGCGGAGCTGTGGAAGGCGTTAACGGTCTGGCTGACGCGTCTGAGCTGCACCAAAGGCAGACATGAGACGATGGATGATGCCAGATTGGAGTAGAATGTAGGAGTTGGTGCAACACCACTCCCATGGATTCGAAGCAATGCCTACGCAGTTACCGATCCCTGGGGGTGGGGGGGAAGCGGGTTTACTGGGTTTGCGAGTCCCAGACTAGTCACCATGGCTGGGGTGGCGCATGTCCGTCTGGATTCCCGTAATCCCCCAAAGTAATGCTGAGAGGTTTCAGCAGTAAAAAAAAAAAAAAAAAAAAAAGTCGTCAATCGTGAGTCAGGGTGTCATCCGTCAACAACAACGCCGCCCGACCAACCGACCGAACTTCTAATCAAACTGGCCGAGGGTGGTCCTGGACAGGGCCGGCTCGGGCTAGCCGTTGCGTTCGTATGCGGAGTGGCGGAGTGCAGGACAACAACGGGAGCGCATGCTCCAAGAACGGCAATGAGATCTCGCAACACCACCGCTACCAAAAACCGAGAGACCGGGTGCTGAGTAAGTTCTGTTAACGACAAGCTAGCAGTGATGCAGTATCGGATATCCAAACAAAAAGGCAGCAGTCCTCATACAGACTTACATACAGACAGGCAGACAGATAGAAAATGTATGTTTATTAACATTGTGCGTATACAGCGTTACACGGGGGCATTTTCCCAAACTAAGCAGTAGTTGTCTACGTAACAGTAATTTTCTTCTGGACCACTTAAATTCCGTTAAGGATTCTCTTTCCTGACCGCCAACTCTAAACCATTCCACGTAACAGCTGCTGCTAAGTTTTGATCTCGTTGGACAAACTCGGCTCTCTTTGCTAACATTATCAGATAGCAACTCGAGTTTACTCTAAGAACTTAGTCAGGGTCGTACTAAAAGAGCCGTCAGTCACTTCACATGCTGGTCGCACGTTGCTAATAGTTAGAATTCCTACAATAGCCAGTGCGAAGCAGAGCGGTCTATAAACCAAAATCTGTACAAATGCCGGTAGTGGCTGAAACTGTAGGTCAAATGGACAACTTTATGAGCCACGGTGACTCTTACAATCGTCTCCGAATGGGCGTATGTTAGGCTTGTACTCATCCGTAATGTTAGCAATACGATTTTCCGCATGTTCCAAAGATAAAGTTGAGTAGGCACCGTGTTACGTTGTTACGTTGCCTATTTTAACTCTATACGCTCGCTAAAGGTGTAGAAAAATGTGCCTTATCCTTAAGTCTTCTTGCAGTAACAATCCAGTAATCCAAAAGTTTATAGTAGGTATGCGCTTTATCGCAGTTGATTCTATGTCTAAGTTAGCAGCATGCAGGGCCAGCAGGTTTGCTGCAAATCGTCCGGCACGCGGGTCGTCAAGCAGCTAGAAGACACACTGTTACTCTTCTCGCTAAACCCAGCGCAAGCTCGAGGGCGTCAACGGGCGTGCTATTTCAGGGCTTGTAGTTAATTACGGCATCAACGACAGAAACAAGAGTAGAAAGAACTCCTTGTTATATGCTGTGACTGATCCTAATGTTGTGATTCTCTTCAACGCACCTCCTATCATTATTTAAACTATTCGTTTGGTCCAATTTCTAACAATACACCTATATTCACAATGGTCGCATAAAATGCCGGACAAAAAATTCAAATTCTGGTTTATCCGTTTTGCTACGGGTTCATTAAATCCCGCACTACGCCTTTATCTCTCAGAAAAGAGATCTTGCGCAACGGATATCGCTGTGCGTATTATATTGTATAACCTATATTATATGCTTCATGTTACTGGGGGATGAGGGGGAAGGGGAGTAATCACAATCGAACATTACTGCTATAAACGCATAAACTTCAGGCGAATAATAACTTGACTGAATAGCTTGACCGAACCCAATAATTGAAATGAGGGTCAAATAACAGAGTTGGCTATGTACACTCTATAGGCGATACTACAGACGCTCAGGTTGTTACACCGCAAAATGTAGGTTGACTTTACATACGCATTTTAAGACAAAACTAATACTCCTGCCCCTTTTACTCGAGAACCTAACAGAAACCTTGGCACAAACGCGAGACAAAACTTTGTCGGCGAGTACGACTAAATGTGCATCCAGGTTCTACAGGTACATGATATCTGCGGAAGCTCAGACTACAGTAAGAGAACATAAAAAGTATGTGAACGCAGCGTCAACGTAGGTAGCGTGAAAAACCTAGTTGCGGATAACGCAAGCAATGGAAATGTTTTTAGCACGTAGGATCCTCGCCTTGTCATGGGGCCTTTAGGTGAGAGGTTTTTAGTTGGTATTATGTCAACAACATCGACATCGAATCCCACACTGCTTTTCCAAGTGGGCGTAGATTATTTTCCCTTCTCACTTGATTAAACAAAAAAAAATCACCAGGCTAAACAAATATGTGTATATGTGGCGTCTACTGCAATAAGGAAAATGCAAGACTTGAGGTTTCACCATACATGAGTCTTCAACTTGAATGATTGGTAAGAGCGGTGTGTTGTGCCTAAAGGTGCGTTCTCGCGAGTTAAGTTCGTACGTACAAATGTGTCTTTTCTAAGATGCTGATCATCAAAAGTGAAGAATTCGAATGCACATATCCTGCAAAATCATGCGAATAAACGATTTTGTGTAAATTCAAATAAATCTCAAAGCAGCAAATAATTTACACAATAGTATTATTCCTAGTGCGCTAGCAATACGCTTACCTGAAGGATGCTTCGACGACGCTGTCCAGAAGGAGTTCCCCAATACCTAAATGATTATATATAAATATATATATATATATATATATATATATATATATATATATATATATATATATATATAAATATATATTAAATATATAATGTTTGTATAATGTTTGGCTCCTATTTCCTTTAGATAAACGCGTTTTTATCCTGTTTACCTGCATTAATGTTTATATATATACGTTTATAATTGGTTTGTTGCAAAACACTTAACAAGTGTACACATATGATCTCTGTGGCATCTATAGCGACGTATATTACATGGACACGTTATGTCCAGGTTCAGTTAACTACCGTCATAGCACCGCGATCACAGCTCCACATTGCGCTAGACATATGCTCGACGAGCGCTTCTGGC
Organism: Dermanyssus gallinae; assembly: GCA_003439945.1. Lineage (NCBI taxonomy): Eukaryota > Metazoa > Arthropoda > Arachnida > Mesostigmata > Dermanyssidae > Dermanyssus > Dermanyssus gallinae. The sequence continues at coordinate 142,027 of QVRM01006354.1, forward strand.
CAATTCCTCTCTCTCTCAGGTGACAAAGCGACGGTGATACATCGTCTCGCTGCACATGACACACGACACACTGTGCCGTGCTCCCTTGAATTGGGTTTGCGCGGAGCTTCTAAACCGGTTTTACATTTGTAGTAGCGTCACAAGCGAGGTTTTGTCTCCTCTGACGACCTCTTCTCAGCGCGTTTCTTCGTGTCTTCGTGTGCTTGGCGACTATTGCTAATATGAGCGTATGCATCGCACTTCGGTTCAACATCGTCCATCATCCGTGAATTATACCCCTAGCCACCTGCTTACCTCCTGCTTATAGGTTGCACTATCAGAAGGGAGAAGAACCGATCCAATTTATTTTCGCTAAACTCGTTAGTCACGTTATGAATAGGTAGAGACAACGCCGCTTGCGTTGCCCACATTGCTCAAAGCCGGTAATAACTCTTCTAAGCTAACTTGCGTGGCATGATAAGGGCTGCACTTGCATTTGAGACTAATCTACGGGCATTGCGTATCGTACGATTTCTTAACATATCTTAACTGCCAAAAAACTCTGTGCTTAGTGCTTTGGAGAGAGCATTTTTGGGAGTCGCTACAATTTTTCCAATAAAGCATGAGATAACGAGCGAAAACGACGGCAAAAACTAATAACAAGCTGGAACAAACTACAGATTTACCCTAGACACAAAACAAGGATTTTTTCCAAAGAAACCTATTTCTTTCTGGACAGAAAAAGGCAAGGTTGTACTGATGCAGACGACGATGTGTGGAACTGGCTGCGTGGTCTCAAGGCTAGTGCGCTGATCATAGAGTTGTGATCTGTCAACCGGGGTGTCGCCAATTCGATCTCTGTTGTGGATCGAATTTTCTTTGAGCGAAGCCCATTGAGAATGAAAGATGAACTCTAGCGCTGAGATTCAACGGCCATGCTTCCACATGGACTATTGGGGAGACCCAAGACACCCTAGAAGGTTCGCTTATGTTGCTGCTCCAAGCTGCCACTGATATAAAAAGGTGACATGTATATTTAAGTCTACAACTCCTCAAGCGAATAATATACCCGTGGGGTCTGACATGATCCAATGCCCCGTTTCTGATTTTTCTAATTCTACATTTGTTACAACGGAGCGCGATAGCTTCACGGTATCGCTAAAGTCGGTAGGGAACAAAAACCCGTGCACAAAGCCTACATATGCATTTTGACATATACGAAAATATTCGTCAGGAGTTCCGATGTCGACTTACGCAAAAAGTGCGTCAAAATAGCTGCCGAAATTAAGATGAGAACTCAAAAAAAGAAAATAAGCGCCAATCTAGACGATAGATCCTGAATAATCTGGTTAAGGAATGTGAACAATTGGGTAGAACTAGGGATTTAGAATTAGGGGAGGCGCTAGGATGAGGCAAGGATGCAGAAAAGGCAGAAGTAGAAATTACGAAACAGAGGTTATTCCGACGGATGGTGCTTAACACATAAGGGCAAACGACGAGGGAGTACACTATAGGTAATTAGTAGCGGCAGCGTTATGCGCCCCTTATATAAAAGGGTGATGTGTACACACACTTATCAAGCGAATAAGCCAATCAATCAACCAATGTATATATTTATAGTCATACATCCTGTTAAATTCACAAAGCATACATCAAAAACTGGATGTTCTATATATATATATATATTTATATATACAGTCCCTGAAAATAATATAGGGCCACCCATATTTGCCACATTTCACGCATTTATTATAACCAATCGTGTAAAGATCACAGTGAGACATGCTCACAGAGTAACAGCGGAGACTTCCACATATATATATATATATATATATATATATATATATATATTTTTTTTTTTTTTAAGATTTTCCGTAAGGCAATTGCCCGTGTACGGTTTATTCATGGCATGGCTAATTTTAATCCACTCCGGCATTTACCTTGTCTAAATTGGAAACCATGCAAACCAATTTAAGAGTGGCCGGTCCAGGTCTCGAACCCAGTCCTCCCGAATGCAAGGCAAAGGCTTTGCCAGTAAGCCATTTTGCTTATTATTGTACTTTATATTTTATTGATTATATATATATATATATATATATATATATATATATATATATAATCAATAAAATATGAACTACAATTTCGTAAGGCGACGTGTCGTTAGGCTGTATACTTACGAACCAAGCGTAATAATCTCAACAGCAAGCTCGCGCTGACAGGCAGTGCGGCCGTACTGTTAAATAGTCGCACACCATTGAGGTGACGAAGTTTTGCACACCACTTCACTAGCCTCCAATCCAGGCCTTCTTTCCTTTTGGCAGCGTTGTTCGCCTAATTAGAGGGGGCTGGAGAGCCGCTAATGGACCTGTCCCAAGAGGGACAGGCGCAGTTCACGGCGGCGAAAATCGTTGTCTGCAGGCCATTCGTCTATGGACAGAGTGCGCCTCTTTCATGGTCATAGAGCGACCGGCAATAATTTCCCGTCCCGTTTAGTCATTAAACAAACAGCGACGTGAATGATGGAGAATTTCGATGGTGACAAGAATAGCAATAGTAGCACAACAATGAAAACAACAACTATAGCTACGATAAAGATCAACCGTATATATCAACTATTAATGGCTTCAATGACAACAAGAGCAACACTAAAAATCACGACGGCCGAAAAAAAATATCTATACGACAGTATGTTGAACGGTATTGAACGGCTTGGAGCAAACGGAGGAACTAGCTTGAAATTAACGAAAGAAACGACACTGCGTCGAAAATATTATGATGCTATGACGACGGTAAAACGATATCACTAATGATGGTGATTATGTGTATTATCAAAATTATTATTATTGAACGTTTTCACTGTTGTTAGTGAATTTGGTCTTGCACCAACGCGTCGCTACTGGCAACTGGGTAATACACAGTAATTAGTCTGATTATTGTATCCGTACGTACAATGTCCTGACTCGTACTACTTCGCTCTGCAATTACTTACTTACTTTCCTCATGTTTTGTTTGCATTAGAGCTGCTGTCGAAAGTTGTCTAATTGTAAAACCATATTTTTGCAAAAAAAAAACAAATTGTATATATATATATATATATATCACCAAATGGTAAATTAAACAAAAATACATTTATTTCACTACAATATTAAATTAGATTACGCCCGCTGATGTGATGAGCGGAGCGAAGCAGCAGCTGTTCTGACCAAATGGCGTCGTGACCGGCGACCTTACTCGTTTACATTACGCTGCACGGCGTATACTTCTACTACTAAGGCGAGATGGCTTAATTTAGTTAATTAAGGCAATTAGCGCATTCTGATTTTGTGCCTTTTGCAATTGGCCGTGGCCGTGGCCGTGACCACTGGACACGGTGTGTGTCAGTTGCGACACCGTCAGCGAAAAAAAAGAGCGCACATTGAAGCAGACACATAGTAAAAACACACACAGCCAATCACCACCACAAAACATCAGGGATTACGTTCTGCTTACAAGAAGATGGAGACGCGACCCGAGGCCGAGGCAGACGAGACCTGGGTGCGGCACCTGGGTCTGCCGCTAAAGATACGTCGGCAGTAACGGCGTCCTGATGTAGCTAACATCGGCAACGGAACGCTTCTACTGTGTGCTTCTATGGCGCCGATGAATTGCTTGTGTCGTCGTCCCCTGGTTTGCCTGTCATGAGCATTTTCCAGACGGATTTCACGATGTGTCCACCCGGACCTTCTTCGAAATACTGATATACCGACACTATAGCGATAGAAAGCACCACCGCAATGATCAGGGATAGACATACGCAAGGCAGACATGTTAGACACATTTGACACCGTCCCGTCACAACGAGATACGAGCACGTTTACGCCAAACGCTCACAGTGTGTGGCTGCACAAGGCGTTTATAGACGGCGTTCTCGTTGTCCTAGACGGATAAAGACCTCCACAGAAAGCTGCAACGAGCAGGCGGCAATTGTGGCGGCCGGCGACGCCATTCATTTGCCATTCATTTCTCTCTGAAAAGTGCTTCCTACGTCGCGAAAACATTGTAGAGTTCTGAACACTGTAAACATATACATGTACATGTACGTATGCAGTTATATGTTTATCATCATTTGTTATGTTGTCGAGCGCGTAATCGCATCGATTCCAGCACGTGTTATAGTTATCTGCTCATCGCATGGCGCCAATTATTATAGCAAAAGAGAGGCGTCGCCTCTACACACCACGAGAGGCAAAAGCTGCCTTAAATATGCTTCCTCCTTCTTCGAGCAGGTGGTTTCCCGCCGTTGCTTCTGTTATTTTTCAAGCCAGATCCCAAAATAATGTTTGCCGCTGCCCCACAGCTGATGAGTCTCAGTGTTTCTATAGCAACCGGTACGACATGGAGACTGTTCTCGAGATCTGAGTGTTCGCATCTCTTCTCCTATGCGGTGTGCTACGCTATCCATCCTGTGCTGCGGCGCAGGATACTATAGCACCCCAGGCTAAACACGTTCACTGAAACCACAAAGCTCATATATCGTCTGATGTAAAGTAACAATTTTAGCTGCATTAAAGGCAATGTGTGTCACCTCAAATGGCGTTTTCTTGTTTTTGACCATTGTCGTACGTCTAACAGCTACCTGTGCGAACGTTTCGGGTCGCTTACCTCACACAAACATGCGTGCTTAAAAGACGTGCTTGCGCTCGCTACGGGGGCTCTGTTTTCTGCGACTAACAACAACAACTCGGCGTTCATCACACCGTTCACAAATTGTATACTTCTCGACGGAAGGGCTGTAATCTATTTAGCGACTATCTTGACTTAAAAGTGATTGTCGCCAAACTGCTGGACTAATTCGAGGTTGGTCCCCTTCTCTAGGTAGCGCTGTCCAGGGCCTACACTGAAGTTTCAGTGAGCAGTGTAACGCTCGGGTGCACCTCACCATTGAGGCTTTGGAACCTTTGACCCCTTGATACTCGACAGGGTCAAGTATCAAGAAGACTGTATGCGTTAGTAATGTAATATAAACATACACGTGGTAAGGTGCCTGCTGCAGTCGGTCAACACTTGGCGGAGGGACTTAAACGCTCAATGGCTTGAGGATTTTCTTGAGAGCTTGCATAGAGATGCTTAGATGCCTCCTACACGGGAAAGAAAGAAAGTGGTACTTAACGAGGATTCGAATGCTGCTGTAACATTTTGGGGCAGCCGTAAGAAAGCCGGGTACAGTGAAAGCCGGGCACATCGAATGGGAACAATAGCCCCTCCCCCATCGAGAGGGCCATCTTTTCCGGGCTTAGCACCGAATTCTTGTTACTGGCGGCTGGGCAAATACACAGAAATTGTTAATTTATATATATATATATATATATATATATATATATATATATATATATTTATCAGCAGTTGCTACATCAAAACAAAAAATGCATTTATTTCATACCATGAGCGGAAAAGCAGTAGCCGTTCTAACTGACGGGCGGGGCAGTTGCAATTAGCACATTTTGGTTCCATGCCTTAGCGTGTGACATAGGCCGGCCACTGAACACCGAGCGTGCCAGTTACGACACCTAGCCAAATAGGGGCGCACACTAAAATAGACGTATAGCAAACACATATCCAATCATCACATACCAGTATGGACTATGCTCGGTTTGCAAGAAAATGGACACGGCCAGAGGCATTGCAGACTGACTGCGGCACACTTGCCACCGAAGTTACGTTAGGTATTGCGTCCTATTGTAACTAACATAAGCAAGCGACGTAACGCGAAATCTACTCTCTGTTCTACGGCGTAGATACGTTTTCTAAAGTGTTGCCCAACGTTGTGTTTTTCAGGATCATCTTAAAGAGAGAATGCACGATGTCTTCCAAACGATCAGCATGATGCATTGCCGACAGTATACCGACACAAAGCACCACTGTGATAACGACGATCAAAAGTATATATGGTAATCCTATACACATTTTAACGTCGCGTCACAGTGAGACACAACAGTACTCTGGATACACGACAGTGGGTCCATGCAATGCTTTTAGATGCGGCGTTTTCGTTGTCCTAGGCGGATGAAGTCCTGCCCAGAAAACGTGGGTGGACGGAAAGGCAAGCGGACATTGTCGGCCAGGCGATGCTCGTTTTTCTGTCACTATAAAGTGCGAAATTGTAGAGTGCACTATATATATATATATATATATATACCGCGCTGCGAATGTCGAGCGACGCGTCGGCGGTAGTGAACTTCGCCACACAGTCATTTATGTATGCACTTAATCTGGACATCCCGCCGAAAAATCGTAATTACTCCGGAAACACAGCTCGCATTGACATAGATTTGGTTCTAAAATGATCGTTATGAAATGAACGTGTTCGTTTTGAGCGCTGTGAGTGGTCGTAGAGTAATGATTTTGACGTATTTGGCGTGAAAGCTAATAAAGAACTTCATCGTTTGCGAATTCTGTTCTAAGCGGCCATGTTGCATCTTCTGATCGGCGCTATATGTTCTTCGGAAGAAGCAGAATTTTACACATTTTCGAGTTCGTGAGAAAATTCTGCTTTCTTCGAAGAACATATAACGCCGACCAGAATTCGCAAAAATTCAGTTCTTTTATCAATTTTCACGCCAATTACCTCGAAATTAATAACCTACGACCACTCACAGCGCAACCGCTTAAAACTAACACATTCAGACATACGAACATGTTTCATGACGATCATTTTGGTACCAAACATATGACAATGCGCGTAGTGGTTGCGGAGTAATTAATATTTTTCGGCGGGATGTCCAATTAAAGTGCATGTAAAATGACTGTGTTTCTAAATCATAAGTATTTGGAAGCGCTGAAATCACAGGGATATGGACGACCAAAATGGGGTGTGACAATAGCAGTTCGGAGATCAGAGTGGGCTTGCCAAGTTAAATGTACCGCCCGCCAGGTCCTTGTAGAACTTTGTGATTATTATTTAGTGTGCATGTATAGCCCACCCGACAAGACGATTGTAGATATAATACAAGATAATGGTGATTGTCTAAATTATTGTAAAGACTCGCGTAAGAACGTTATAATAGCAGGAGACCTAAACGTCAACCTATTAAAAGATGACGCGCGCCAGACGGGGATTATGGTGGGTATTCATGAAATTGGATTGAACATCGAGAACATCCTTACTGATCCAACCTACATTGGTTGGAACGGCAACTGTGTAGTAGATGTTGTACTATCTACAAGCCGCCAGCGAGGAACAATGATACGCAATTTTAGGTCCATTGCCTCAGCACATCGCAAGCACTGCAAAGTGGCATTCGACCTATTACGCCCCGAACCTCACAATACAATTGAAGATCAACAACAGCTTAGTCGAATACTAAACACAAACGCGCTAGAACAGGCCCTTAAGTCACTACAATATACGTGTGATATCAACAATGCAACGTATAATCTTAGATGGGCAATTTTCTAAGCAGCCAGGTCTAGAAAGGAAACTTACCTGGTGCCGGGACTCCGTGATCAAGAAGGCGGAAACCCCAGGAGGAGGCCTTGTCATTGCACTTCGGCAGGGCTGAGACCTGCCACTCTCCCAAACTGGAAAAGATGGGGCATGTACTTTTTGGTTGGCTTTACACAAACCCTGGTTTGATCAAGAATGCAAATACATGTAACATATTGTATGTACACATAAGACATGAGCCACTTAGGTTTACATGAGTTAGAAAAGAGGCTCCGATACGAAGAAAAACAGAGAATGCGTCTCATACAAGCCAGCGTATACAGGCCGTGGCTTCTCCTCCCGACACGTTCGGCCACAGGTAATCCACTAATTAATGACATAGAATGGACGACACATTTCACAAATCTTCTCAGCGGTGAGACGACTCTCCCAATAAGAGACCCCGGATCTGAGTTTATTCCTTTTACGGAAGCCGAAGTAAGACTAGCAGTTACATCAAAGCAAAATAACAGGTCAGCGAAGCCAGACCAAATCGTGTACGAGCACTTAAAGCGCAACATAAGTATGTTATGCTCCCTATTAGCGAAACTTTACAATATGTGCCTACGCGAGGGTAAAATACCAGATGAGTGGAGAATAAACTACATACAACCTATATATAAGGGCAAAGGAGATGCTACAGACCTAAAATGATACCGAGGCATCTCCTTAACAAGCGTAATGTATAAAGTGCTCACTTCGCTCATCGCCTCGAGGCTCTACGAGCGCACAATCGATGGACTCCCAACTGAACAACACGGATTTCTTCGAAAACGCTCAATTGCAGACGCTTTGAAGTTTATACTGGACCATGTAGAAGAACGGAAGGCTCAAGGAAAAATGACCTACGCACCATTTCTTGACTTTAAAACCGCCTTTCACTGCGTACCCAGTGATCGCCTTTTGCACGTCATTCACAGCAGATACGCAATTACGGGTCCGATGTATAGCCTCTTGCATGACATGTTAGTTTATAACCACATCTTTATTAAAAACGGCGACCATTACGTCAGGGACCCAATCATACAGCAGACAACCGGTATCGCCCAGGGAGACTCTATAAGTCCATTTCTATTCATCCTATACGTAGCAGGTCTGACGGAAGTAAACTACGAAAAGTAAAAGCACCACATGTATTCTATGCTAATCACCTGGTCGTTCTCGCAAAATCCCGAGACCACTTACAGTTTTATCTCAGCGAATCGGCAAAGTGGTGCAATGAAAATAGACTGACAGTAAATATAAACAAGACAAAAGTGTTGTTTTTATTCATTGTCAGTCTAATAAATAAGATACTGATATACGTTTCAGTCGGGGACGACAATATGCCACCGCAGATCGCCATAAAAAGATAAACGGCGCCGCTGTAAAGCTTATAAGTTACTTCCCATACTTGGGAGTGACGCTAACTTTAAGACTCTCGTTTGGAAGGCACATAGAAGAAAAACGGGCCAAAGCAACGGCAGCTATAATGCTTTTTGGAGAACTTCGTGACACTCACCTAAAAATTGCCGTCAACCTTTTTAAAATAAAAATTGCACCAATAGTTCGATATAGCTTACAAGTGATTGCGCCTCACCTTGAGCTGACAGATCTTAAAAACATCGACCGAGTTTAGAACTGCTTTATACAACGTGCACTTGGACTACCTAGGAACGCATCGGCGACACTAGCCTTAGCATTATGTCGAGAGAGAACCTTTACGGAGGACCTCATATCTGATAGAATACCATTTAGTGCAGATACCTTGGACCGATACCTAGTGTTTAGAGAAGAAAGAAATATTAATTTTGTAATGCAGAACTATAGAGAGGGTCCAGCGTTCTCCACAGATAGTGGAAAAAGGCTCCACAAACAAATTGGACCCTGCTGTTTAGAATAACCTGGCATGGTTATCACCATTATATATGTCTGAATGGAGCGTGTTATGAAATTGACGATTGTGTGTGCAAATTTTGTGAAGAGTGTAACATCAACCGCTACCACTTGACACGATGCGCGTTAATCGACGCACAATCACTGCAGGAACGTGTGAGTTACTTGCTTAGCTGTAACAGTGAATTATAAGACATGCAAATTGCTTGTAACTACCAATTATATGGTGAATAAACTGAACGACGATGGTGCACATCACGGTCATCCTAAGTAAAATGACTGTGTGGCGACGCGCTGCGGCTGTCGCGCGACACATCGGCGGTAGTGAACGTCGCCACACAGTCATTTTACATGCACTTAATCTGGACATCCCACCAAAAAATCTTAATTACTCCGCAACCACAGCTCGCATGGACATATGTTTGGTACCCAAATGATCGCCTGAATGTGTTAGTTTTGAGCGTCGCAAGTGATCGTAAGGTAATGATTTTGAGGTATTTGGCGTAAAAGCTAATAAAACACTTCATTTTTTTTGCCCTTCGATTCGGCAGAGTGTGATTGTGTTTTTGTCGGCTCCCATAAAATAGATTGCTTTCTGAGGTTTGACTCTGATGTTTGCAGTGATAATTGCATCAAAGATTGTGCATGTACTAAGTGGTCGACGGGTGCATAGTGCACACTCGGAGACAGTTTAGTTGCGTCTCTGAGGAATCGGCCTCCAGCTGACCGAGTTCGATTTGCTAGTGTCATTTCAGGTGTAAACATTGCTGCAGCGGAAGACGTGGTAGTTTAGGTGTTACGAGAGGCAACAAGTCTATTGGCCTATTGGCAGTGCCATCGATTACCACTCAACGGGACCGAGTTTGATAGCCAAGTCGGGGCGTTTTTTTGTTTTTTTTAAAGCATATTTTCCTTTTTTGGTTTTTGTCACCCGCAGTCGTGCTGCGATGTCGGGTGAGGCCAATCGAGGGAAACCTCTGGATAGTCTAGATATATCTAGGCTGCGATGCAATTCGGGTGTCGTCGGTAACACGGTGTCATGTAGCCAGACAACATGTAGATGACTCAAGCTCTAGCGCGACGATGGATGGGTCCGAAGGTGGTGCTGAATTGCCTTTGAGTGTCACCGGGCTGGCAGCCGCGCCAGACGCTTTCCCTAAAAGCAGTACTGCCTCTGGCATCAAACCAAAAGTGTTCGCTCACAGAGGCCGGGAGCGACAAACAGCCGGAGACTCAACCTGAAGATGGCTTTTCCGTGATGATCTCACACAGAGTGAAGAGTGCAATTTCTCGCGAGCAGCGTCAACAAGAGAAACTCAAGAGCGACATCTTATCGGGATCTCTCAATATCTTCAAGGTTATTATTCGCAAGAGCTCCCCAGACGGTTCAAGTCCCAGTGACTTTGCGTCCGGAGGGCTCGATGCTGCGTCTCTTTAAAGAGATAAACGCCTATCTCACCGGGCAGCAGGATATCAAGGCGGAACGGCGGAATACTCGTGTTGGTCAGCAGTGTAGGAGCTGCTAAAAGTCTGTCGCAACTGACAGTTCTTGGTGGAGTTTCCGTATCGGCTACCTGCCCCGCCTTAACGAGTTTCAGAGCAAGGATCCAAGGCGTAGACGTGGCTTTTACCGACAACGAGATATAAGACGAGCTAAGTAGTGCTGGGGTTATCGCCGTAGGATGTCACTACCACTCAACGCAGACGGGTAAATTACCGCTCAGTAAGGTGATTCTAACATTTGACCGCCAACCACCAGCGTCAGTGTTTTTAGGTTTCAAGGTCCATCCGGTGAAATTTGAACCAGATCAGCCAAAGCTGTGCTTCAATTGTTAAAGAGCGGGTCATGTTGCTGACAGATGCACTCTGCGAAGGGCTTGCAAAAAGTGTGGCAAGTCAGACCATTTGGCTGCGGAATGTCCTAATTCCTCGAGTTGTGTCAACTGCAACGGATCTCACGCGGGTAGTTTTTTACCACGTTTAGCCAACCTTCGTGAGAAGAACCGAATTATCATGAAAGCTAGAACCCTGCGGCAGGTACAGACGGTTAATCCCTCAGCAGTTATTTCAGAAGAAGCGCAGTCCCCGGTTCCTGTGGGAGACTCCGCACGGGGCGCCACGGATGACAAGTTGTCGCACGCTGCAGTCCTGCGGGGAATCTCATCGACCCAGGATGGAAGCGCTCCACACGTTCTTTTGCGGCGCCTTCCTCGGCGCAAGCCTACCAAATATAGTAGTAAAATAAGCTCGGTCACCCAATCGCGGTCTTCGACGCGGAGAGCTCGGAAGAACAAAGTTAAGAAGGCGTGGCCACCAGGCAGTATCGAAACCACCTTGTCTGACCTGGCAAAAGTACTCCAGAGTATTAGTCCTGACCTGGCAGTCTCACTCACGACGATTGCCGAAGCACTAAAGCCGTTATTAGCTTTGCTGTCGGTAGTCAATAAGCTTAAGAACTTTTCTCTATAATAGAAGACCACAGCTCCACCGGCAACCTAGCGATGCCACAAAACGTTCCGGGTGACACTGAAGAGGACCTTAACAGGGTCGCCTGGCCCGTGTGTAATAATAGATATACAAGAAGGAGACTTTTATGGCACATATCCACCATGCGACATGCAAGACTAGTCCGGGTGTTGCCCAAGTCAGTTAGGACATCCGTCGCAGACGAGCTTACGAATGTTTTATTAAAGGTCGCCTCAAACAATGACATCGAGCCTGGTACTTACTGTTTTCCTTTGCACCGGTGGTGCTGCGCGTTCCACAAATCCGAAACGACACCCGTTCGCTTACAGTGATTATAAAAAAAAAGAACCTTCGCGACTTTTCGCATCGGTTTGAGGACATCGTATTCCATGAAACTAGGGCTACTACTTAGGCTAGTATGAGATCTGCAGACGCGCCATAGTCAAGCTCTCCGAAGGGGCGTCTCTGGCGCCGCCAGGCTTATTGGCTCTGTGGACACATTTACATCTCAGTCCGAAAGCCTTGAATCTCTTCGAGGCAAAAATCCACAAGCCCCCTTGAACTTTTGCTTACCATCTCGTCCCCCGACTATGCTGCCATCCACTACCTCTAACGACGGAGTGCGCCTGGCCGTGTGAGCCTTCCCCAGGAGCTCTGCAGCTGGTCTTGACTTTCTTAGACCTCGAGCAGATGCACTGGCTAAGGTTGCAGACATTCTTCTGTGGAGGTCCGAAACCTTTCAACCTATTATATTTGGAGCACGACTATTTACTTTCAAGACGAAAGACGGCTCTCTCCGCCCGATAGCATGCTTGTCTACACTCCGAAGACTGGCGTCAAAAGCACGGTGCGCTGCCAACAAAGTTGAAATGTTTTCGGCAATTGGTCCTCATCAGTTAAGTTTCACGCGCAACCGTCGCACATGGTCTTGCCACACGCCACTATATCTTCGCAGTCCGGCCTGCAACAAAGAGACCCTCTAGATCCGCCCTTGTTTTGTTTGTGCGTAAAGGAGTTGATCGACTCCTTACAGTGTCCTCTCAATGCCTGGTACATGGACGACGGTGTGCTTGGGGGTGGCCTAGCAACGTTAATCGGTGATATCCACAGAGTCCGAGACTTCGAGAAGATAAGCGGTCTACCCCTAAGCCCCAGGAAATGCGAGGTCTACGTCACGAGCCCCGAGTATATGATCTCGCCGGACATATCGGAGCTATGCCATCTTCTTCCAGGTTGCAAGGTAATCCAGAAGAGTGACATTAAACTTCTCGAGGTTCCTCTCTGCCGAAAGGGGCTACCTAGGGCTCTGGACGCGCGGAGAGAAAAGCTTGAAGTAGCCGCCAGCCGTCTTCCATCGCTGGGATCTCATCGCGGAATGTACCTACTAAGATCGTGCTTTTCGACGGCCCGAATAACTCACTTTCTTAGAGGAGCCAATTGTTTGGACTTGACCGAGAACCTACGAACTTTCAACAAGTGGACCTTGAAGACACTGGAGGTGCTCCTGAACGTACGCCGTCCACTCGATGCAGACTTGCAGGCTTTGCTTTCCATATCCTTAGGTGGACTGGGAATGCCCGACGCTGTAGCGTTGGCTGGGCCTGCCATCGTCTCCTCTATGTCCCACGCATTGGAAAAGTCCAAACAGTTACTCTACGACACGGGTAAAAGTATTTACGATCACACTTTAGCAGGGTTATTCGAGAGATTATCCTCTCTGTGCGGTGCCATACCCACTGATACTCTTTCCCAGAAAGACTGGTCGACCCCACTGCAGAAGAAGACATTTGCGCATCTCTTTGAGCAAGCCATCACTGCGACTGAAAAGGCGAGGCTGCAGCCGGTCTCTGCAAAAAACGCCAAGGCCTGGTTACAGGCTCTCCCCAGTGCTCACCTAGGCACTCTACTAGATGACGACACTGTTTGGATTAGCGCGGGGCTACGCCTGGGGACAGCTCTCGTAATCTCCCACCAATGTAGAATCGGCGATCAGTAGGGCCACAGGCACACCATGGCCTCTCTTGTGCTTTAAGCTCAGGTTGTCGAGCTCGACACCCAGCACTTAACGAGACATTTAGCCGAGCTTTCAGGTCGGCTGGCTTTCCTTGCATTCTCGAGCCTCCTGGCCTCTGCAGGAGTGATGGAAAGCGACCGGACGGGCGGACACTAACGGCCTTCAAGATGGGTCGCATGTTGGTATGGGATGCAACCGTTACTGACTCATTAGCCCCCTCAATGGTCAGTGCGGGAGAGAAACTTGCTGGGGTCACGCGCCTATGTTGGCGGAAGCGAATAAGTGCAGAAAGTATGCCAACACCCCCACGACTTTCGCCCACTGGCATTCGAGACATTAAGGGGACCTGGCTCGAAGACGCACACACTTATTCAACGTGTCGGCAAGGCGCTCAATCGTTCGACAGGGGATACTAGAGCTGTCGAGAACCTGCACCAGATACTATCGCTGTACATTCAACGGGGTAGCGCCGCCCCGTGTGTGGAACTCTGCTAGACTGGAGACGCCCGACCTGGAGGATATGTGACGTTTTTCACTTGATTTATCCGGTGTACACATTTGTAAGAAGACACTTGTTGTCACTTGCATATAAGCAAATAAAACTGTAACAATTTAATTAAAAAAAAGTATATATATATATATATATATATATGATTTTTACTATTTATTTAAAAAAAAAAAATATATATATATATATATATATATATATATATATATGATTTTTACTATTTATTTAAAAAAAAAAAAAAAAATATATATATATATATATATATATATATATATATATATATATATATATGCTATTTATCTTCTTATCCCGCCGATTATAGAAGCGGCATTACCCTGTACAGCTGTTTTAGATATTCTCATTTGCGCTAATTCCATTTCTCAGGGCAGATCCCAAAGTAATCTTGGTGTCCACTGCTGATGGCTCCTAGTGGTTTAGAAGCTACCGGCATAAAATGGAGATCGTTCTTGAGATCTGCTTCTGCCACTTAGCTAGAACTCTCGAACCGCGGTACGAGGACTAGTGGCTCCTTGATAGTAGAAAAATACTCAAAGGCGAGATGAATACGCTAGCACTAGCTAGAAAAAAATTAGCGACAAGCGGTGAAACTATCGCGTTGCAAACGTGCATATTCATGATGCAGACGTTCAAGACGCAAACATATGGAAAACAAGTAGTTTTGCATGCAATTCAAATATTTTAGCTTCCTTCTGGAGACGGGATTTCAGCGCTCGTATATCGCGGTCAGCAGGATTTGACTTGTTGATGACGATGATTTGCGATACGAGGTAACGTATCCGACGTTACTACCCATCAGAGTTTTAGCGCTAACCTGTAGAGCAGATTCGACAGTAAGGAGACCTTAACCACAAGAGGCATCAGCGTAATGTAGATCGTCTACGACGGTTAAACCAGTCGCGGGTCATCTGGCAGGTGGCTCAAGTAGGTCGAACAAGATTCGCATAGGTCGCATATCGACTATATCCCCCAGCGTAAGCTGCGCAGGCAAGCAGACAGTTCAGTAAAAAATGCACAGTTACCTTACGGAAAATGTTCGGATTTTTTCAGGCGACGCCAGATGAGTGTTGAGCCGACCAGTACAGCAGACTCACTGCTGTGCGCTTTGATATCTCTGTAATGTTGGACATATTATTATTGACAGAGGACTCTATACCTCCGGCGGAGACACTCCCGCACATACTAAGCCTACAAGAAACATTCAACCCTGTAATTGCGTAGAACACGCTAAAAACATATTTAATGAAAAGAATGTACGATTGTTATGTTATCTGAGATAGTAAGGATTATTAGGCCTTATTGATTCTAAAATACGCCTTTCGTCAAGGAAGGTTTAGGAACGATTTATGGCGCAATAATAAGCACGTCTAGGTTCTGAAAGAGAGATATGGTACAAGTCAAGTCCTCAAACGCACGTTACAACTACTGCAACGCTTAGAGATACACTGAAGAGACTCAAAAGAGGCGGTTAACGTATTGACAAGGCAATTTAAACTTAACAATAAGTATTTACTGAGATAGCTATGTCCGTATTGACGGAATAGGAATTTGCGGAGAGCGCAAAAGTCAGAATAGCTTTATACCATGTGCATATAAGTCTATACAATTCAGTCGGTTATGCTTTTTCACTTCTGATAAGCGGCCACTTATTTTTAAGCAAACTTTAATGACGACCACTTATTTTTAAGCAAACTTTAATGGTAGCAATGTCAGAGCGAAGCCTTAGGGCTGAATTTCAGCGCCAAAATTGCTAAACGCAGCTTATATATGGTTTTACGGGCTTACATTACAAATCAGGGCTTACCCTACATTCTGCAAGACTTCGATGCAGCCCGCTGCCTAACGAAGTACTGTTTTAGGTAAGCCGATAGTTATCACATTGGAGAGGAGATGATTAATTGGAAATATGTGGACGTATATATTTTAATACGGAACTGGCATATTAATGTTAACGCAACGTTTACAGTGTACTTAACAAAGGTGACGACAAACGTCGTTATGGTAGTATTTACTAGAACTGTGCAAACTATCATTGCCATAAACATGACAGTGGTTTGTAGCTGACGCTTCTATTTTTTATAGTACGTCGCTATAAAGTAAGGGTCCCTTTTTGCCCTGGAGATTGCTTAGAAAGGTTGCCTCTTGCCGATGGATGAAGATGGTGCCGTAGCGGAGACCTTCGTAGAGCAGTGCTAATAGCGCTTTTTAGGTGCCCACTCCTTGCGCCATCAGGCCTGGGCGCACGTTTCAAGTGTATTCGAGCAACTATATGGTCTCTTAAGCTGTAAACTTTTGTTCCAGCCTCTCTTGTTTGGCACCTTTATCCTTGCCCCAGGTCGTGAACGATGGCACCGTTCTGAACCTCGTGCAGTTCCCCGGCGAAAAAAAATTGCAAAGCCATCGTGTACGGCAAAACACCAATTTGTAACGAAGTAGCTATATATGCAGCTGATGCTCAGCCTCATCTAAACGCAAGCATTTCCCCTGCGCAAGGAAGGGCTTCTGCTTTGCGGCTTAGCTGCCAGCCGAAATACGAGCTTTGGGTTTATTGCGTTAGGTGTCCCTACGTTTCTTAGACGCGCTATAGGAAGGCGCTCTCGCCTTTCCGCAAACACTATCTAGTGAACTAGCTGCTCTTAATAATCTACGCCTATTGTGTGGTCGTAGGGGCATCCATTTGCATTGGCTTGGGCGATTCTCTGAAGGGCAGGAATAACACGTAAGTCTATAATAAATAATTTACAGCGACAATCGTACTCGCCCCTGTGTGACCCCGCGGAATGAAAACTTAATTCAATACTCCGGAGATCTAGACAGGGGATATTTTGAAATTTTGCTTACATACGATTTTTGTCGATATTTAATCAAGGCTTCAATGGGTTCGACTTAATTTTAGCAACTTTTGGAATTTTCTCTGTTTGCATCGGAAATGTTACAATGCTATATTAGCTATATAGCGACAAATCCTTCTGATAGCGTGAAGTGCATAACCACAAAACCAACTGCACTACCTAAGTGGGTTATAGCTCTTCTAACGCGTTACGCATACACTTTTGACATGCTCGAACACAAGAAACAAATTCCCACACCTGGGTTGGAACCTGTTATCAAGCACGCCTAAAGCCAATAATGTAGAGCACACTAGATACGCGGACCGCACTGCCACAAACCCTCAAGACCTAAGCCAAGGGATCTTACTGATACTGCGATCTAATGGGATCACTATTTCTCTACGACAGCACCGTAAACGCATAATCTGAAATGTAGCAGTCTCATCTACGTCGGACCAGCGCTATAGCTCAGTAAAGTCTACATGGAGAGGACACCGACTCGGAGAACACAAAAACGTATCTCAAGCTATCAGAAAGATGTTTCTTTTTACGTGTTACCCCGGAAATACTATGTTCTACGACTCAACGTACTGCAAAGTTCCTAAAACACATCGCGAAGCTGTGATATAGAGGAAACCACGGATGGCCGGCTCATGGCCTAGTTCCATCTACACGAGAAGCGCGGCCTCTATTGTGAGCGCCATGGACTGAGGCATGACAACAATCGGTGAACAATGAACTCCTAGTAAGCGTTTGCATCTTCCACTTGTTTTAGTAATAGTATGTGAATCAATATTTGTGTTTTGTTTATTCAGTAACAGTTGTATTGTAAATACACGCAAAATAGATTATTTTGAGGCTATATGCGTTTTTCACTCGACGGCACTTACTAAAAAAGGCTTTTTTCACAATACGCAAATAGCCAACGATAGCTTCTATTAGTTCCGGATGACTTAGTCAATATGAATATTGTTACAGAAAGGCAAAGTATGTGTCAAACTCTCGTGTAACGCCAGTTTCTAAAGTGCGTTATTAAGTACTCGAGGAGTAATCGTTTCGTCAAGCCCCTAACCTATGCCTGGCCGCGCTTCTTGATGTTACCTTGCGTATCACCGATTACTTCGAACGAGGACTACACCGTTTCCTGAACGTAGCTTCGAGATAGATAGCGTACTCCGGTACGGCCACAGTTGAGCGGAAAGGCGGCACGCTGTGAGTTGCGTTCGTGATTGCTGTCAATTGCTTGCTGATGCCTTTCTTTTTTCCAACAGAATGTGAGAGAAAGTGAAAGAGAACGCAAAGACGAAAACACCAGAAGAAGAACACGAATACTGATATTCATATATCGGCTGCGTAAACGAGTTGATGATGAAGATCATGATTGTGATGATGATGAAGATGATGATTGTGGTGATGATGATGATGATTGTGATGATGATGATGATGATGTTGATTATAATGATGATGATTTTGGCGCTAACCGCGGCAAACCCATTTTCGGGGATTTGGCTCCGTGTCGATGTCTTCAGCGACCTCAGCGTACGCTGTTGTCTGATAGCGACCTCCGACATCTTGCCCGGGATTTTTGACTCAAACGCATTTGCGGTCTGCGGTGAAGCTGGAAACCGCTACTGCTGCTGCCGGCGACGGCGGTGAGGCTTTGGGCCGTTTTCCCGTTCTATTAAATGGATGTTTGTGTGTGAGTGTGTCTGTGTGTATCTATCTGTCTGTATGCGTGTCGATGTGATTGTGCGCGACCTCAATTTCGTTCGTCCGTTCAAATGGCTCAGATCAAAGCGAACAGAACGCGAACGTACGAAGGACCTGAGCCAACCATTGGCGGCAGGGGGAAGTTTGGCGCGGGAAGATATCGGCCGCAAGCGAACAATCAAAAAGTCGATTGATGTTCCGATGTCTGCTACCGGTCGGGCGTCTGTAGGTCGGAAGCCACACTCGATGATGCCAGTGCTCGGCGGCATTCGAGCCAACAGATCGGGTCGAAATCTGCTGTGGCAGCAGACCATGCTGTCCTGCAAAGAAAGCCAAGAAAAAGCGTGTGGATGGGGTGCGCACACCCCACTGAGACTAGCACCATCATCATCTCGAGCCCGAAATACATTCTAGGTAGTTGTGCATCAGCCGTATTACCGGGAAACACAGCTCTACTGTTATGGTTGTCTCCGCACAACTACTACTGTGATTTCATTGCCGACTGCAATACATGAAGGCCAATGAGCTGCAATACATGAAGGCTCATAATGGCCAAATGAGATTACAGGCCGTGTTTAACGCTAAATCAAACGTGTGCGCTTGTAAGTATCGAAGACACACACAAAGACGTCGTATATATGATAGGAGTTATGGACTGTCATTTGTTCTGGCTAGTAGTAGTAGTAGTAGTATACACTATGAATTGCACTAGAATGAAATGCACAAGTAATCGATTCGTTTCGATTAAATAAGGTACTCATCACTAAAGCAAAAAATAAAACAATTTACAATCATAATACAATATTAATAATAAAAATGGAATACAGAAATTACATTGCAGTGCAGTGAATTTGACTAGAGTAGTCAAATAAAGAGTAGTCAATAAAACTAAAGGAGACGCCGGCGAGAAACGAATCTACGAGGAAAAAACACACTATATAAGGCTTCTCTCGAAGACAGAGGGATCGGTAATGGCGGTAATAGCGGAAGAGGCTTTATTTTAAACGGTATAATAAATGAGTGTTTGAACGACGTTTTCCATTCTTAAGCAATTGTCTTGGCGGAATAGTATTGGCTAGGTAAGGTCGCGCCTGATTACGATTCTGGTTACAGACTAGCTTTCGCATAACGAATGCACTTTTAGAAGGATCTGATCAGGAATCATCGATTAGCCCCGCCACAAGCAGCTGTCCCACATGGCCCACTTAATAAAGGCCCGACTATGGCCCGTTGCCGCGGCAAACAAGATGATAAAATCAAGAAGGAGTATTTTGCCATTATCCATTATCGCGTATTACAGCCGGGGGACAACGGCGACAGCATTCCGGCTGAAAACACGACTAACAAGGCTTTATGATGATAAGGCTTCGTCGCCGCAGTGGACAGCGTATTAGCTAGGCCCATGCTAATTAGAATGAGAGGAAGCGTCGTGGTATTGTGGAGGTGAATCCCGTTGGCGGCGGCGACGATGACATCAAAAAAAGGTGAATGCGATGCCCAGAGCCTCATGCGTTTCGAACTGTCTAATATCAAAGCTGCCTGACTTGACAGCAATCAGACACCGCATAGATCGCGTGTTGTGCTGTATATATATATATATATATATATATATATATATATATATATATATATATATATATATATATATATATATATATATATATATATATATATATATATATATATATATATATATATATATATATATATATATATATATATATAGCGACAAGAAAGTAAAATAATCTTCGCCTTTTGCATACTGCATCCGTCCGTATATGCCTCGTACCGGTATAAGGTACGACCAGCCCGCAGTATGCTGTTGGTAGGCAACGAATCCGCAGCTTTGTTTCCCGTCCATATGTAGTCCTGAGTTTGCGAAGGCTTAATTGGGCCGTGCGCATTAGGTCACGTAGAGAATGAACTGCGAAACAAAGTGTTCCAATAAATGAGTACTATGTTAGACGGACAAAGAGGCGTGCCTAAAAACATATTCATATATATATATATATATATATATATATATATATATATATATATCCAGGGTCTATCAAAACAATATGTACTTATTTTAAGGTTTACTAGAACTCGGAAAGATAATTGTTTTTCCTAATGGAAGAAGAGGGCGGAAACATCTTGTTTAGGAGTGAGGATGAACTTTATAAAAATAGCTACTCTGCTGCCCTTTTTTCTCCTGCCTAGTTGTGCAAATTCTACGTTTTCTGGAGAACCAATCAATGCACGCAGAAACCGACGCAGAAAACGCAGAAAAAAATATACCGGCGTATTCGCAAGCGAGCGAAAGGCAAATAACGGGATTAAGGGACGTCAAAAAAGTCGATATATTGTGAGGTCTTATGTTGAAGATCTTACGTGCAAAACCGTAAAATTTTGCTATTACGACCAGAGATGTACGCCTAAAAGACTATTCTCGGGAATTAGCAAATTTAATGCTCGTAATTTGCATACCAAAGTGATGGTGCTGCGTTACGTAATTGCCAAGTAATTAAGCCTTTTTGATAGCCATAGTTAGTAAGTTTTAGGTTGATGCTTTTACGCTTTGAGCCATAACGTTTCGCCAAGACGTTTCCGTCCCTATTTTCCATTGGGAAAGCATATTTTTTGTCGAGTTCTACCAAAACTTAAAAAATGTCTCTAGCGTTATGATACACCCTTACTGACGCGGGCCGAAATGCTAGCAAGTATGCATGCCTTCACTTTCGATATGGCGGCAAAAAACGTTTATTTAAGTGCGTTCTATTGTTTGTTGTATATATATATATATATATATATATATATATATATATTTATATTTATATTGGTGACAACATAATTTTTGCCTACGGAACAAGGGTCTAAGCTGTCTTTTAAAAATGGGTAATTGATGCCAAAGTTTTCTTCAAACACGCAGGTATATTGGTTTGTCGATAGGATGACTGAATTGTGGTAAACTTGTAGTAGACCCTAAGTTTGTTAGACGACTTCCGGGAGGCCCTGTATATATATATATATATATATATATATATATTGGCGCAATGTAAGCGACAAACGGACTTACGAGTGGGCGGCAGCCCATCGTTGTATAGTAGCTTAACTCAGCAGCTATTTTTGGCCAATGCGCTGCGACGCGACGTATATAATATGTGTCCGCTGTCCACGCCATCGGTGGGGCAGAACATAATCATGCGCAGCATAATTCAACCATATTGTAATGGGGTTAATTATCACCAGGCGACCTCCCGGGGGCGAGGGATTTTTGCTACTACCAGTAAGCCGCCGCTGCTGCTGCTGCTGTCGTCGCCATTGCAATTGCGCTAGACGGGTCGGGGGTTGTTGTTTCATTTGGCCAACCGAGTTGACCCCCAGGAGGCCTTAATGCAGTGGTGCAGGTCGATCGGCATAGAACTCACTGCATTCGCGAGGAAACCTCGCACGGACTTTTTTGGTTATCGTCTTTTGCTAAACGCTTGCTCGTTTGACGTGTATCTCAAACTGATTTCCAGGGGAGCGATTTGGAAAGGAGAACTAGGCTGATGCCCAATTATTCGATGAACCTAGACCTAGCTATTATCTAGCAACTCCGTCGGTTACAAGTTATCAGTCCTTAACTGACTGACGCAGGTAGCAACTGACGCAGGTAGCAGGCAAGCGCTGCAGTATTGCTCGGACCATTATAATTACTAACAGTAATATCTCTCCTGTGGTTAGGATAGATGGCCAAAAATGATATTCCCAAGGTAACCTTGGCGGAGGTACTCGAATTGAACAATTCAATCAACACCTCAAACCCAGGCCTTCCGAATGTAAGGCAAACGCTTTTGCCACTAAGCTATCTTGCTCGGCCCTTTACACACAGGACATGTAGCCCTGTTGGGACCACCCACAACTAGAGAAGCATGTGCGGTCTCACGTCCGTTTGAATTGTCGTGATCTGGCAATATGATGTAAAAGTTTAGAGCTTCTTTGTTTTTAGACGATTTTGTCGCATTTAAATTTTCTGTAAGTGTTGATTTTTCAATGCACGTTGGCATAAACGTTATTAACGTTTTTAGCGTTATTAACGTTATCTGCTTCTAAGTGTGCCGCACTAAACTAGGCAGACATAGTATCCAGTACAAGCTTAACGCGCAAATAATACTCGAATTTAACGCAATAGAGCTTTGGGTGTGCCGGCTTGACACGATTTTATTTTTACCTAAGTGCACCGTCCATGTTATACCATACGCAACTGTAATTTGTAGTCTTTCTGTGAGATTTATCATTGTGACAAACCCTGACTGGCTCTACTCGGTGGTCACCAAGTGTTGCCTGCGGTGTTTATCTACTCAAAACGTAGATTTATTAGGCTTGTAAGAAAATTTTGCGAGACCGCGAGTGGTGCCACTGTACTACCAATTATAATGGACGTACGCAAATAGACTATCGAGCTATCAAGCCTGGCTTTATTTTTAGCTGGGCGGAGCTGACCGGTCTTTATAAAACGTTTTGGACGGTGAACTACAGGGTGACCCTTCAATACGCTCCAACTGTATTGCCGGTACAAATGTTGTAAACAACCTTGTTGACTAAAAATGAGCATGTCAGAAACAACCATTTACATGTATGTATATATGTATACATATATATATATACAACCATTTACATGTATGTATATGTATATATATATATATATATATATATATATATATATATAGTTTTTTTTAAGTATACATTTGTCGCTAACATGGTATTTGCGGAAGTGCACAACATGGCCGGCTCAAGTACAACAACAGCAGCAAAGAACACAGTAACAATGGCCTACTGCCCACCTACCTGCGGGCAGTGTACCGACTCACGAGTGCCTGGTCCGGCAGCGACAGCATAAATCAGTGCGGCACAACAGAAGCCGAGAGACGCTGAGTGACCGGAAGGCTTTCTCCAAATAGGACCAATAGAGAGAAATGCAGCTCACGCTGCACAGACGCAGTGGCCAATGCTCTGATAAGGGGGTGAGGGCGGATACCGTAGTGTTCAGTGGAACCTAGAGCAATAACAATAACAGTAACGCTCGCAGCAGCAACGGCGACGACGACGACAACGACATCGACGACGACGACGACGACGACGACGACGACGACAACGACGACGACAACAACAACAACAACAACAACAACAACAACAACAACAACAACAACAACAACAACAACAACACAACAACAACAACAACAACAACAACAACAACAACAACAACAACAACAACAACAACAACAACAACAACAACAACAACAACGACGACGACGACGACGATGACGACGACAACGACGATGACGACGACGACAACAACAGCAACAGCAACAACAACAACCTTCGTGAGGCATATCCGAGTGCCGGACATGTTGACATATCGGTAGTTTGCCTAATAGTCCTTTGGGCAGAAAAAAACGCTCAAAAATCATCATTGATCAACAACGAGGATAGAACCGGCAGAACTCCAGTAGATGACAGTTTTATGACACGTTGCCACAGTTAATAAGTGCGGCATACGTTTTTATTTGAAAAGTTACCATTGCAAGGCGTAGATAATTTACCCCAATGTGTGATATTGCATAATATAATTCAAAGTATCCTTAATCTAAAGCGGCAAGGGTTGCTATATTATTAGCTAGCAGCGAACGTTTGGGTCGGCATCAATGCGTTGCGCCATTTGCCCTTTATTCATTGTTTACTTATTGATTCTACCCTTACTACGAATATACCATCTTATTATTTATTGTCTTACCGTTACACGGCGTTAGGAAGGGCGTCCTATTAACGCGTTCAAACCCACTAGAGGGTCCTGTATGTACCTCTGATGCCTCTGCTGAGTCAAGAACTTTTGTACAGGACCTCCCGTCTGGAAGTTTGGATGACAGCACTGAGGTTCTTCACGGATTTCTCATCGTCTATCGGCGACGTGTCATTCAGTAACGACATCAGTTAACCATGCTCTTCTCAACCATGTTAACTACGTCCACGATGTCAACACACTGCGCGAAATCAGCGGGTGAGTAGCACACTAGGGATTTCGGCCGAAAGCAACGGCCAGGCTTAAAACAGCGGCCGAAAGGGAGGACGGGAAGACAGAGTGGAACGAGTACAAGGAACTCTCTGCTCGAGCAAACGGCACAAAAGCTTCAAAAATGGGCTGCTTTGTGCCGGTAAATGCGCCCGAAGACGACAGCAAAAGTGACTTCTATTGCAACGGGCAATAGGCTATGTTCAAGAAGTAACCAAGGTCGGATTGCCTTAGTGAGTTGTCCGCGTCGTTCACGGTATGTTTGTGCTATCCCAATGCTGTTGCGGCTCGATGACTTAGCTGGAAACAGGCAGATACAACTGAAAGAAGCAGTCAGTTTCTAGGTAGTTGAACAGAGCCATATCTGGCTTTTGGATTTAACGAAAAGCGCCTTTCGAAACTGCTTGTTGGTCCACCTATTGACTCACGTCAAAGAAATATCTTCTGACCGCGTTCTACATCCCAAATGATTTCGCGCAGCTAGACGCTACTCCTAGATGAGACCAAATTATCCTGGACCTCGTAACAGCAGATCCCGTCGACTCAATTACGGATCTAAAAGCGAATCTGCGCATCTACCGTCAAGTCGGATCCTGTGTCACAAAAGTTTAAACTGGCGATTCGGCAATCACCCACCCACAGGAAGGAGAAACTTAATTACGGGAAAACGGGCTTTGACGCCATTGTTGCCAGTCCGGCACTATCTGATTGATCATTGTTCCTGTTTGAATGTGACCTAGTTCAGCGTCGGCGCGTGAAGCTCCTAAACCTAAAGACATATTTGGTTGAGGAATTTATGCCTTATGGCAACCACTATTCTGGCTCTCAGACTGACGATGGTGTTCATTCGACTCTGGAGCGTGACAGGACATCGAGAGGAGATGGCATAGCTCGGCTCGCTACTTGACCCGAGTGGCGGGCAGAAACAGGTAGCTAGAAAAGGAACGCTTGAGTTTTCGCGATTCCAAGAGCTTCTTTTGCTACGCAAACAAGCGCGCCTCAATCTGCACAGCGCAATTTTCCTTCTCAAAGTAAGCGTCCTCGTCAAAAATTCGGATTGAGCGCACGCTCGTATTGATTTTGAGGGTGTTATCTCATCCGGCCAGTTTGCCAACCTCCTTCATCCGGATCGGCAACATAGCACTCAACAATATTGCATTTCCAGCCGCTGTAGTGTGTTACGGAAAATGCAAACATTGTAGAGGACGTTAAGGGTGATTTCTGGCCGACGTTCACCGAGTTTGTTTGCTGAACTCGAAACTGTGCTGGCAAATCCGCTTGCAATTGTGCTTGTCGTCTTTGCTCGTTTATTTGAAGACGGTGAGGCGCTTTTATTCGCTTGGAATCGCTTGTAACAACAATCCACAAAACAAGAGGAGATGCCTCTGCCGGAAAATGATTGTCCTACGGACGAAATGGCCAATGTGTCATCCCCTAGTTAATTAATCGTAGGGAAATCATCAATAAAAACACATTGCATTGAGGGCGGGCACTTTCTTCTGCCAAGCGGCGGCTTTCCCTAGAGATTCAGAGAGGTAACGCGATGTCGGTGCTCGGAACTATGAAAGTCTGGATGGACCCGCGTCTTCGCGTCAGGGGTCGGGCAAGACTCCCACTCGGACACGAGTGATAGATGAGGATTGAGCCATCGGCGCCATGGATTTAAACATTCACATGTATATATTAAATTCTTAAATGAATTTATGTTTATATATATATATATATATATATATATATAAACACATTACAGAATGTCTATCTGCAAATAACCACCTGGATCCCAATCAGTATTGGGATGTGGTTATTTGCAGATAGACATTCTGTAATGTGTTTATATATATATATATATATATATATATATATATATATATATATATATATATATATATATATATATAAACACATTACAGAATGTCGATCTGCAAATAACCACCTGGATCCCAATCAGTATTGGGATGTGGTTATTAACAACAGACAGACACTGTCGAATATTACCGGCTGCAGAGGCGAACAGAACTGCTGCATTCTGCAGCCCACATTGGCCTACTGAGGACTAGAGCTCGTCATTTGCGTCATGACAGTCGACCATTAATTAGGTTGAGCCTGAAGGGACTCGGCGAGAGCCAAATTTACCTCACATTACTTCTTGCGCTACACTACAGCATGCAGGCAGCAAAGTTTCGATTCGCTAATTAATATCCAATGGGGCTACGCCCATACAAGATGCTAACTGAGGGTCGTGTACACATAAAGTTGGAGCATCGCGAATCATAATCACTGTTAGTTAATTTGGTACCTCAGGAGCACGACAAGACAAACACGAACTCTGTTTTACGATTTCATTAGATGTTTATCATTGATTGACGTGGGTGTGCATAAGTCGCTTCTTACCGAACAACGTGAGAGTGTTCAGCAAACAGAAGTCGAATGAACTGAATAAATAGGTTCGCCAAAGATGTTCTTTATACACGTATCTGGGTAGCTGTAACAGGGGCTGAAGGCTACAGATTGAGAAGAAAGTGGCGCTGGTCGAGTAAACCATGTCAGCGATGGTCAATAATCAGTTAACGGCACTCGATCGAGCGCTTAGCAGCAAAGTATTGCTGTTCGCACAAACATTGCGACCAGGAGGGTGTGCCGGAAGAAAAATAGGTGCTGTGCAGATCTACAAGTGGACGTATAAAGCATTGTATGACCTTGCGTTTAGTTAAGCGCTATAATATTTTCACCGCCGTTTGACACCGCTCTTACAAGGTGGTGTCCCTGTCATGGGAGATTCCAAACGGGCATTGCTAATTGGGGAATCAACTGAAAGCCTTAACTCGGAGGTAGTACTTAGTCATTTGGTAGCATGATACCTTGGCTGCTTGATACTGTCAAGACAGTGGAAAGCAGTAGCTGTCCACGATGTCAGAATGCTTGTGCACGACTAGCACCAACTTCAAAAAGAAAACGAATTGAAATCGAAGCCGAACAAAAATAATTATGTCTAACTATCGACTTATTTTTACTTCGCCTTAGTTAAACATATAGCATACATTAAAAAATAAAAGAATCGGAGACATTATGACATCTACGAAAAGTAAGATAAGTCATTTATCACTGGCAGTAATATAGAAAAACAACTTGATTAAGTAACTCGTAGACGATTCGGCGCTATTGAAACGTAGAGTTGATTCTACAATAATAATAATAATAATAATAATAATAATAATAATAATAATAATAATAATAATAATAATAACCGAAGCTATCACAAAAACGGGAGCAACTCGGAGTTTTCCAATGTTTTTTATTGTTATTAACAGGACGACGGAAGCGGTAACAATGAGGCTCAGATCTAATTACATACACCATGATCTGGAACGGTTAGAAAGAAAGCTTGCCATTCTTCCAATTAAATGTTGGCTCTAATGAACAACGGTTCAGCAGCAGTACAGTTGGAAATCTTCTCTAAGGCCACTCTATTGACGACAATATAAATCTAGAAATTTTGAGTGCATCATTAGGGACACGCAGAAAATATTTAGCCCATGTTATTAAACTAATAAAATTTCTGGTGAACATTTAGCCGTATTTTAGCATTATGAATTAATAAAATCATCATTCTGCATTAATAAGCGATATTCAAAACAATACGTGAGCCTTTATTTACGTGTGCTTCTTAAGGGGAGGCAGTTGAATATGTTCGATTACATTTTTAAGTTAAGCTGATTTACGACAGAGGCTAAGCTAAATGCAACTATCAAGGACGCGCTTCGGAGAATTAGTAGACTCGTTACGCTCGAGCCTTAAGCTAGGTCTAAGAAAAGATAGAAGTTCTTATAATGTAACCAGACTCTTATGGTTTCACTCTTAAAGTTTAACATAAGTTGTCGCTATGCCCTGCGCCGTGGTTTCGCCGTATTTCGGTCAGTGCTGCTAAAGCCACATGGATCGTGGAATCGGCTGACGCCAAAAAAGAATTGCCAATTGACAGCAATCAAAAGCAGTTACTTTTTCGATCTAATTGCGACCCAAATGTTGAGTCTAATAAGCAAAGGTCCAGAAAGATTTCTTCGTAATAGTAGACTTAAATCGAACACGGAAGCCTAGAGGAGAGCACGCGAGACAACAGTTAGATGCCGCAGTGTGAAGGGACTGACTCGACAATTTAAGTTAGATTCGGTAGATTTGTAACACTGAAAGTACATATGCGGACTGAACATGCTATCTATAGGTGCGTAAATACCGGTATCAAAATATATTGACACTGTCCCGTGCGTTCGCAAATATGTAATATTTCTGAAACTGTTGCTAATGCATAGGAATTCGTAAGCGCTCGTAAAGCGTTAGTTAGCCTTGCTCATTTGTTTATCAGTATCATTATCAATGCAATTACGGCTGCAATTACAACTGGAGGAAAAGGCTGGGCTTTGACTGTCACGCCGTCTGCTTTCGTCGTTTTAACTTTAACTAGCATAGCCGGGTGAGTCGTGACGTCGTTGGCTACGCAAGTACAATACAGTTTTTCGTCGACCCATATTACGGCAGGTTAGAATCGGCAAGAGCACGAAAGTCACTACCTTTGTTTATTTCGACTATTACGATTGCTCGAAACGGCTGAACAGGCTGAAATTTTGTAGCGGGGTGGCTTAGGCGGCTAACGCACCGTTCGAAGTTAGAGGAGGCTCGTAGTCTCCTCTATGTCCCGTCTATCTAAGTTCCTTTGTTAACGGGAGAGGTTTAAATTCGGTGCGGGTTTTGAAGGAAGAAGTAAAAAGAGGTCCAAATATTTCGAACTGACCATCTCATTAACAGCGACTGTGAATCAGAAACGTTTATTAAACGTATGATAAACACTATGATACTTAAAAAGTCAAGTTTTACGATTCTCTACTAGACGTCTCTGCACAGTGGCATGGTGGTGACGGTAACGCGGGCAAGGTTTGGTCGAAGGGTGTAGCCTCTTAAACCCCTTTTTTTACAGGGGCTAGGAACAAAAATGCATAACGCACACCCTTTGGTCTGGGTAGTGTGGGACTCTCAAACCCACTAAAAACATGGTGACCCCCTAACCTACATGACCGGGATACGTGTGGTATTACTTCAGTGCATGCAGGGAGCCGCTAGTCTGGCTCTCAATCTTCGGCCTGGCGCCGCTCCATGCGTTGCCGCCTCTCTTCCGTCAGCCCTATCTCGCTCTCATAACAGTCTACACAAAATCAGAACCCGCCTCCCAGCTTTTTTTCGAGCTGAGCATCCCTGAGAGTAGGTCTCTCGTCGTATTGCACTGCACGTCTAGTCGTGAGCAGGTTGTCTGTCTCGTGATCTCAAGAGCTCTGCATGCAAAAAGCCTCTTAAGACCCCTAAGACTGCGCCTATTGTAAAATATAGTATAAAGGCTACCACAAAATACGCAATCCTACTAGAGGAACTACTGAAGCTAAAGGTCACCTGAGCTCGATTATTATGTCGGCTGCCGCTTTTACAGGAACAAATAAATGTCCATCTTTAAATTTAAACGTCTACAGCTCTGATAAGAAAGCATCTCTAGTTTAAGCTAAATAGCTTGCTTCTGTATTTCTATCATATGGGGCAGCTCCTTAAGCGACGATGGATTAGCATTTAATTCAATGCAACTGTACAATAACACTATGGCATCCTGATGCACATGTGCTTTCCCCCCGAAAATGGAATATGCAACCTTTTGTTTGTATTAAAGTATCAAGCATCAGACGAGATCTTTGACATTTTGCTGGACGTTTTTATTTTTACCGACATTGCCCAAGTTAGATGTTTTGCTAAGGTAGCGTGACACCTATTTATAACAAGAAATCCAATTCATTTGTGGAAAAAATCGGCTAGGTGCATAAGACTCAAGTTTGCTCTTAAAGCTTTAAAAAAATATATTGTTAATTAAATATTAAAACTAAAGTTCTCTTAATTTAAAAAACAAAAAAGATTCGGATCTAGTGGATTTATTAGTAAATACTCAAAGTGTGCAAGTTTTTTGGAATGATAACTGGCTCTGCAACACTTAAAAATGAACGCAAACGATTTTAGTATGTCTTTGCCGGCATTTGATTAGAGTTACGACACACTGCTGCTCAAGATGCTAGATGACGCTATTAAATTTGGAAATAAGAAGAACGTCTTTATCAATTAGATCGTCTGAAATAAAGAGCAATAGTACTGTAAGCGCAATTTCTTTGCGCGATCGGAGGTTTCGTAGAATAGCTGTTTATCATACCTTTTGTATAATACATGTCTTGTCATTGACAAATACATCCTCAGAATCAAATCACGAATTCCCACGAATTATCGTTACCAACATGCTAGGTGTAGAAAGTGCCGAGTTTAGCTCGTCGGGTGAATACATTTCTGTTTGTTTAATCTTCAATAGGTGCCTGCTGTCTAAAAGACTACCCTATTAATACGATTCTAGCTTCCCAGAAATAGACAACCAATTTTGAATGGCGTGTAGACTCTATACAATCAAAATATACGGCCTGTTGTTTATCAAATGGGCTATTGCGGCAATATCTCTTGCGAAACCCATGCATCTGTGTCAATACTTGATCGTTTTTCACTACTGCCAGGAAACTTACTTTGTATTCATTGTCTTTTCTCCTATAAAATCTGGTCATAATGCCATACGTTTTGATATTGTACTTGTGTGATATATTGATGCTATATACTTTTAGAGATATATTGCCATTAAAAGGTTCGGCTTGAGTGTCTCTTCTTTGCTGACCATTTTAATGGAGGTCACTGGGTTAGCTGCTTTGTCGGCTGTTCGAGTGTGAATGGCACGTACACTAATTTCGTTGACTATTATTAATCTCTACTGAAAGCATTTACGCCGCTGGCTGACCGTGGACCATTAAGGACATCGCGGCCTACAAAAATCGTCGTACTTGTAAACTAGGAGTGTGTCGAACTACACTAAGGATTCTGAGCACAAGCTAATAAGAGTGAGAAGAAGACTTCGTGTTATGTCTAAGCTCAGTAGGGCCCCTTTTCCGGCACTAGGAATCTTTGCTCGCTTGTAACTATACCATATTGTGACGACTTAATTACCTTTTCTGAGTATGGAAAGTATACTCGTGTCTGAAGTGAATAGTTTTTATTCTTGGTTCCACAGGTTGCAGAGATATCATCATGTTATATCACCTTTATTAAAAAAGGGGTATTACAATAGAAGCAAAGTCGGTTCGAATCTGTGACCGACGTGCAATTTTCCAGGCAAATAAGTTGTTCATAACGTCCACACGAGCAACCTCGTGAGGGTAGATGGAGACGCTGCTCCGGAGATTATTTGGTCTTAGAACAAAATAGCTAGTAATAAGATTCGGACGCTAGCTGTTTAAACATGCGGTAATCGGCATGGGGTTGGCATTCACTAACACTAGGCAATGTGATACGCTCGCGTGGTACACAACACCGACGAGCAACTCGTTTCACAAATGTATCCTGCACGCTCTGCAAAAAGTCAACATCTCTTTTATAGAATGGCATCCATACGTGACAGCAATAAAACCACTTTGGTACCACTAATGTTTGATACAGCTTTAAGTATACAATATGATCCTGTATAATGAAGGACCGCCTAATGAGATTACACATTCGAGACGCGGCTTTGACAACCTCGGCCATGTGAGGTCTAAACTTCATTTGGCGGTCGAAAATTACCTCAAGGTCTTTGTAGCGTGAGACTTCAGGAATGGGTTGGCCATTTAGCATATACTAAATAGTGTCTGGCATTGTCTTAAGAACGGCAGACTTGAAAGTAGATATTTGCATGCATTTTTCCTCTGCCCATAGGGATACGGTATCAATCGCTTTCTGTAGAATAGCTACGTTGTCGTTGTTTTTTGCGTCAAAATAGATTTTAAGATCGTCTGCATACAGCTTATATGTAACACCAATATCTGAAAGCATAGACTTGATATCCTGTACAAATATTCTGTACATTTGGGGGCCTAAGCATGAGCCCTGTGGAACACCAGAAACACACCTGCCGACCGCGGAATTGCTATGCTCAACTTTGATGAAAAAGGTACGGTCTCTTAGATATGCTCTGCACCAGTTTATGATTTTGGGACTCTCTTTCTCTCTCTCTCTCTCTCTCTCTCTCTATATATATATATATATATATATATATAAAGGAGGTCACGAGCGGGCGACGAGAGGGCCATTTGTTGATAAAAGCTTAATCTTTGACCGTTTGCAGAGGGAACGCGGCATCTATGTTAGACGCCATGGCGTAATTGTTTAAAATAATTGCAATAATACGTTCATACCTCACAACTGTAATATTGTTTAACATGCAATAATATTAATAGTAAATGTGCCCGCCATGACTTTTGCCCACTGGCATTTGAGACACTAGGGGGACTGACCCGAAGACGCACAAACTTATTCAACGTGTCGGCAAGGCGCTCAATCGTTCGTCAGGGGATACTAGAGCTGTCGAGTACCTGCACTAGAGACTATCGCTGAACATTCAACGGGGTAACGCCACCTCTGTGCGTGGAACTCTGCTAGACTGGACACGCCCGAATCTGGAGGATATGTGACATTTTCACTTGATTTCTCTGGTGTACACGTTCATAAGGAGACAATTGTTGAAATGAATGAATGTATTGTTTATTAACCAATATTTGGTTTATGCACATATGTGCTACAGCTCTCCTAAGTAACTTTCATCAGCGATATTGCTTTTGTACACTGTTGGAGATGATACAGATCACATGATTTTCCGCATAGGTTGATATCTATATATATTCACACTCGGTTGATATCTCATGCCACTCATTTCGTATACATATCTTCAAATGAAATCCATGCATTGCAAACCCAGTAACGAGGTATCTGTTTCTACAACATGGGTTCTTCCAGTAGTCTGTAGTCATCGCTCTAGTCTCATAAAAACGCCAATCAACATTCGCAAATGTATACTCCCATTCGGCAAGATGATTCTCAAAGGCCTCCGTTTTCGGTAAAGCATAAGTTGCCCTGAGCTCCTCCGCAAAAAGTGGTGTCGAGGCCAACAGATACACAAGACGGTTGCGGCTAGTGCGGTGAACTACTAGCACTCTTTTTAGAAAGCTGGCTTTAGTTTTCTCAAGTACTTCCAGATTTGCTTTTGATAGGTGGGGCCATATGACCTGTATCCCGTAAGCAGCAGTCGGCGCAATCTTTAACTTAAAAAGTTTGAGAGCGACTTCTAGCGACAAGCGATTGAAGGAGAAAATTGTTGCCTCTTGCATATACGCAAATAAAACTGTGTTAATTACCTAAAAAAAAATTGTAAATGTGTGTATTTTACAAATGACGGATCACACCGTCGAGCAATACTATTGACAGCCGATTGCGGAACAGCATTAGAGTCACTTCGCGAAATTTGGCCGAGTTACGAGATACTGACGTTTAAAGTCATCTTCATATTTAAGGTGCTTGCCGTGCGGTGGCAGGTTTTTATGTAAAAACAAAATTTTATGCTAAGAAGAGGACGGTCATTCTCATGAGGTAAATCCCACAGACAATGTAGAATGTTCTTCGATGTTTCGATGAACATGGATCAGTCCTGACTCATCTCCAGAAGCTGCGCACATTCTAAATCTGTAAGTGATATAGCCGTACTGGGTGGGGGCAAGTAAGTCTTTTTCGAAACATGAACGGCACCACTGACTGACCTATGTGTAGCTGATAAGTGGTCCTTATAGGCAACACAAACTAGAAACCGTTCTCGTATATATTTGAATGTA
The DNA here is from genome assembly GCA_003439945.1 of Dermanyssus gallinae. Lineage (NCBI taxonomy): Eukaryota > Metazoa > Arthropoda > Arachnida > Mesostigmata > Dermanyssidae > Dermanyssus > Dermanyssus gallinae. Next base: position 176,676 of record QVRM01006354.1, read on the forward strand.
GCGCATGTATCGGTTGCTCCGCAGTGGTAGTTATGCGTGTACTTTTGTGCATTGTGCAGTTTGATATGTACGTCACTTAGCTAAATTGTCTTTTTTAAAGAGTTTTTTAAACATCGACTCTTCTTTAGCAGATACATGAAAATATTTAAAATTAAATACAGATCCTCTATCGCCCGACACGAAGTATGGGTTTTTACGCGGACGTTCAACGCCGGGCGCTATGAGCTTTATTCGCGAACACATCAACGGACGGCAATGTCTAAAGCAGATGACATATGCCGCCTTCAAATGCTTCTGCACGGCGACCGACTTCTTGAACTGATCGTGATAAATTCGGAATTACTGGTCATATGTACAATCCGGCTCGCGAGATAATCCAATGCAGTCTAATACAAATTCGAAATGATGATCACTACGTAAAATACGCCGTTACGCAAGTTAATAGAAATGTCTAAGGTGGCTTGGCACGCCCGTTTTTGGTTATGTTATACTTGACAAGGTTTGTACTTGACGATTAAAGGTGCCACATGCTTTTCATGCAGACGACCTCGTAATATTTGCAAGATCGCGAGTGCACGTGCAGTTGTACCTAAGCAAATTGAAAGACAAGCTCGTTATTTATTAAACAAAAAAAGAAAATCTAACAATGTATTAGGCAGTCGCTAATCATGGAATCAGAAAATAAACTCGAATCTAGGAATAAAAATCGAAGCAGCTGCAGCCACCATAGGAGTAAAAATTGCTATATATACATAGTGTGTTCAAAACGTATCGCGACTTTTGTGTTTTTTTCAAAAATTATTCATTTATTCATGAATATCTATTTTGTCCCCTTTAAAGTAATCCCCATGAGATATTATACACTTGTGCCAACGGTTTTTCCAATCTTCGAAGCACTTCAAAAAACCATTTTTTTTTATCTTGTTCAGCTCCTCCTTCGATGCCGTCTTTATCTCGTCAAGCGTAGCGTAACGTCGTCCTTTCATGGGCCTCTTCAGTTCAGGGAACAAGAAAAAGTCACAGGGGGCCAGATCTGGGGAATACGGTGGCTGTGGCATCATTAGTGTGTTGTTTTTGGCCAAAAACATGCGCACAAGCAACGATGTGTGAGCAGGGGCGTTATCGTGGTGCAAAAGCCAATTCTTGTTCTTCCACAAATCCGGGCGTTTCTGGCGGATTGCTTCGCGCAAATTGCGCATAACTTGCAGGTAATATTCCTTATTGACCGTTCTACCCTGTGGCAAGAACTCATGATGCACCACGCCCCTGCAATCGAAGAAAACTGTCAGCAAAACTTTCACATTCGACCGAACTTGGCGCGCTTTTTTCGGTCTTGGTTCGTGCGGCAGCTTCCATTGAGATGATTGAGCTTTGGTTTCCACGTCATAACCATAAACCCACGATTCGTCACCAGTTATGACCCTCTGGAGCAAATTTGGGTCGTCGCGGACAGAGTCCAACATCTCATTAGCAATGTTCATGCGATGCTGTTTTTGGTCGCAATTGAGCAATTTTGGTACGAATTTCGCGGCGACCCGTCTCATGCCCAAATCATTGATAAAAATCGAATGGCACGAGCCAATCGATATGTTTAGGTCCTCAGCAACTTCTCTAACGGTGATTCGACGATTGGCCAATACCATTTTCTCCACTTCATTAATTTTTTCGTCTGTTGTTGAAGTGCTCGGGCGTCCGGCACGCTCTTTGTCGTTCACATCTTCTCGGCCTTCTGAGAACATTTTGTACCACCGATAAACGTTGCTTCGGTCCAAGGTAGCTTCTCCGTATGCCACAGTCAACATTCGGAATGCATCCGCGCACTTAATTTCGTTTTTCACACAAAATTTGATACAGGTTCTTTGATCCATTTTTTAGAATAGGTAAAAATCGAAGACGATCCAAAACACGTGCAAGCAAAGCAGCTGTTAACAATTAAGTGAACATTCAAAATGGCCGAGCTTGTCGGCATAAGTGAGAGACATGAGTACCAACATAACGCCACAAAAAATCGAATTTCGAATATACGTAACCCGCGAAAATTCAAAAGTCGCGATACGTTTTGAACACACCTCGTATATATATATATATATATATATATATCTGTTACAATCATTTAATGTTGTATTACAGCGATCGCTTTTTGTGTGACAGTTTGAGCCGTAATTGCTACTGTTGTGTTGGTTTGGGACATGACCTTCGATCAATCAATCAATCAATCAAACGTGCGCCTACGGCTACTAAAAGAAGACAAACGTCCTTCCAAGAGATATCGACGGAAGTGGTCGTGGTACCGGATATCCCACCTTAAAGTTATATATATATATATATATATATATATGCTTAGCCGTTGATGTATTTAGATACACTCTGTTGCTAAGGTCGTTACCATATCCTACAGGTAAATGTCTAGGATCCTCAAACTCACTAAAAACCTAGACCCCTAATCTACGTGAGCGGGATATATGTGGTATGTCTTCAGTGCACGTGAGAAGCCCCGGGTGTTGGCTTCTAACGACTTTTTTTTATTGGTCTTAAGGCTAACGCCTGTATACGGTTTTGTTGTGTCATGGCCGATTTTTTGTCCACTCCGGCATTTACCTTGTCTAAATTGGAAACCATGAAAACCAATTTATCAGTGGCCGGTCTGGGTCTCGAACCCAGGCCTCCCGAATGCAAGGCAAAGGCTTTTCCACTGAGCCATCTTGTTCGGGACCTCCGCAATATAAGAATCCCGTTCCAGCTCTTTTTCGAGCAGAGCATAGGGTAGAAATCTCGCCGCGCTGCACGTCTTGTCGTGAATGGATCGTCTGCTTCGTGCCGTCAATAGCCCTGCATGCGAATAGCGTGTGATTGACGTTATTGGTCTCATTAGCTGCCGTGACCGGTGAATACAGAGGTTAGGCGTTACGTAATATCTGAGTACTCGCATCGATACCATTTCCTGAGATCTAGAATTATTAATTTCGTCCAACACCCTGGTGCCACTTGTTCCGCTCTAGCCTACCAGGTCCAGGTTTAAGACCTGAACCGAATTACCAGCTTTTTAGAGTCTTCTTTCTTACATCGTCATTTCATCAGGTGCTTGATCCCCATAGAAAAAGACGCTTTCCTCTACCTGTTTTGGCCAAGGTATAACGCGGAAAATTACCAGTAGAGTGTCTGCGAACGCTGTACTGTACGCTCTAGTGACCCTTATGGCCGGCACCCTCTCTGCTCTGTATAGCATTATTTCTTATTTTTCTTTCAGTGCAGCTGGTTTCTTCACTGATGCCCCGTAGAGCAGAATTAAGTCAGCCACTTGTGCCAAAAGATGGCGCTTTTTCTCCAAGGGCTCCTTTGTTCTTGGCACTAGCCTGAGTACTTATTTTTGTATTTTAGTACATTTCAATAAAACGAGTTGTTAGCGCCTTCTGGCCGAAAGGCGTGAGTTTCCGGCGCTGGCTGGGGGCTCCGCCGGCTCAGACTAGAGTATGCGAAGAGTTTACTGACGGGCATGGTTTAACAGCTAGACAGCAATGACGCCTCCTACCAAGGCAGCTGCATGCTACTCACAGCTGCAAATTATTGCTTTGGAATTGCGAAGGTTTATCTGGGGCTTTACAGCTAGCACCAGAACGTTTGTTTGAAGGTGTGGACATTGCACTCTTGACGGAGACTTTCATGCAGGAGAAACTGCATTTCAATGAGATGCGAGGTTTTCATCTGCTAGCGAGTCTTCCAGACGGAGGGCGGGGAAGACCAGTAGGTGGACTTTCAATCTATTTACGAACAGGGTCACCGCAAATGCAATGTGTGTGTCGAGGTAAGTGTTGCATGACACTCACCTCAGGTAGTTTCAACCTCGCATTGTTCTACCTGCCACTGACGATGATGTTGAAGTTACCGATGCGATCAGTGCTGGTCTAGCGGGACTAAACTTCCAGCTACCCACTCTGGTCGGCGGCGACTTCAACTGTCGTATTGATAGCGGCGCCACCGACAGGAAAGGTGATGGGCTTCTTAAGCTTCTGGAAAACAGAGGCCTGCATTGCGCAAATGAGCGTGATAAATTCACATACGTTTGCCGAAGTGGAAGGAGCACTATCGACCTCCTGTTTCATTACCTTCATCATCCGACGAAATTTCAAGGATGCGAGGTTCTTAATATTCCAGCACGGAAGCACCTGCCGGTGCTAGCGTCTCTGTGTGTGCCTGGCCAGGGGCGCGCCCCGCGTCGGCAGCCGACAACGTACTTGTCTAGGCAGCTAGATTTGCGTGTACTGACGCGCAAATTGCGGCTGTTGAGATCAACTTCTGACACTGAACAAAGCAACCACGCTTTAGAGGCCACTGTCAAGGCGGCTGTAGTCAAGAAAAAGTACAGACAAAGACGGGCGCGGCCCTGGTTTACACAGGCCTGCTACCTGAAACGTCGGGAAGTGTTGGGGCTCCTGCGCCGAGCACGGGCTACATCCCGACCTTTAGACAGTTGCTGATCGTAGGGAGCTTTATGGCCGACATAGGGCAACCTACAAGAAACTGCTTGTGGAGACTAAGCGCCGGTATGATGAGGAGGAAGAGTTTCGTATGCTTGAGAGGGCAGAGCGCGAACCCCATGTCAACATTGTTTGCCGGCTAAGCATGCACATCATGACAAAGGAGCAGTTGCGGCAGCACTTCACTGCCCTTCTGCTCGATGCAAACGCCCCCGCGCCAAACCCAGTTATTGAGCAACCGCTCACTTTGGAGCAGCACTACATGCATTTGCCGTTTACGGTGGAGAGGGTGGTGCAGATCTTGCGCGGGTTGCCCAAGAAGAAGAGTAGTGGTCCTGATGGGATCTATTACGAACATTGGGCTGAGTCGTCCGATGTTTTAGCAGGGGAGTTGTGTAATCTGTTTAATCAGATACTCAGCGGGGGACACATACCCCAGGTTTGGCACGGGGCCAGGCTTACTCTGCTATTCAAGGGCAAATACGGTGACAACGTGGACAATCCAAATCTCTACAGGGGTATCGCGTCGGAACGCACTCCTAAGAAAATCTTCGCTAAGTTGATTATCTCGAGGGTGTTTCCAACTGTGGAGAAGACCCTACCTCCGGAGCAATTCGGATTCAGGAAGGGCCGAGGTACACAGGACGCGATCCATGTACTCCAGTCGGAAGTTGAGCGGGTGTTGGCTGTGCCCGGGGGTCACTTGTACGCCGTCTTTATAGATTGTCTCAAGGCCTTCGACAAAGCTCCCCGCCACTTACTAGTCGATTCATTTCGACATGTTGGGTTGGGTGGTTCTTTTCTACGAGTGCTCTCCAGCTTCTTTGCTGAAGACCGCCTTGAAGTAAACATAAGGGGTGAAGACACCTTGCAGCTGAGTCAAAACGTAGGGACCCCTTAAGGGGACCCTCTCAGTTGCATGGCCTTCTCTTTGCTTATCGCAGACCTAGCCCGCCATGTGCGGAAGGAGTTTAGAAACGCCGTCGTCGTTATGTATGCGGATGACATCGTAGTGGCCCACCGGGACCGCGGTGCCATTCGTCGGATTATTGGCGACGTGGAAGTTATCTTCACCGTAAGGGCCTACAGATAAATTCGCGGAAGACGAAAGCCATTAAGTTTCGCCCTGCGGGTCGATTGGCTGCAGCAGACGTAATACCCTGTTGTGGTCAACCGCTGGAGTTTGTAAACTCCTTCCCGTATTTGGGTCTACGACTGCACTATACGGGGACGACCTTTACCCAGCACATCGGCGACAGGTGTCGAGCGGCTATTGCCTCTATTTACACAGAGGTGAGAGACCTTCGGCGACTGTCATTGAGTGCCGCAGTGAGTCTTTTTGAGCTTAAGATTGTACCAATGTTGAGCTACAGCCTTGGCAGGGTGTGGGGCCATCTTTCGGCGGCAAATTTTGCACAGCTAGAAATATGCTTCACAATATATATGAAGCGCGCTCTTTGCTTGCCGCGGACGGCAAGAAACCGCATTGTGTACTTGCTAGCGGGCTGCGGACCGGCAGTGGAAACAATCAGAGTCAGGCTTAGGTCACCTATTACTGAACCACTTCAACAATTTTTGTTAGAGTGGCAGGGAAAAGTGACCGAGGCCTCGGCTGAGGTAGCGCAGTTAGACGTGTAATTCGCCAGGGAGCTTTAGGATGGAATGGCATGCACTAGCCGGCACGTGTACACAAGGTACATTGTGCATGGCTATCATCAGCTGATGTCGTTGCCGGTTCTGCTCGCAAATATGCGCTAAATACCACGCAGCGAGCTGCCAGACGCAACGGCGGTCTTTGCACTTTGTCGCCCGGTGGGACGGTCGCTGAAATGTTAAAATTGTATATACTGATGACTGTATTGTAATTATGTACCATCTTGAAATGCAAAGTTATTGCGAAATAAACAATATATATAATAAAACGAGTCGTTTGACGCTTGATGTGTTTTGATCGATACATAATCAACGTGGGATCTACCATTTAGTTTTCTGGTCTTAAAATTAGATGGAGAGACTTTATCCATCGACTAAGATCCCCCTCAGAGGCGTTGTTTGCTTTGTTATCCAACAGTTCTGCGTCTCTTGCAACAAGCAAGCAAGACTAAGATGGTCAGCTTAGGCGACGAACTCAAACCCGCAAGGCCTTTCCATCCCTAGCACTATATATATATATATATATATATATATATATATATATATATATATATAACCTATTTCACTTATTATATATACATACATATATTTGATTATCACAAGTCTGCGTCGATGGACGCTATAGCAGTAGGTGACACTCGCAGAAGGACGAGGCTGCCAGCCAAACAACTTTGCTGCCAAACCAACAGACCAGTCAGTCCAAAGGTTTCCAGTGCAGAAGGCAGCGGCGTGTTCTTGCGAACAACACGATTGAACGTCGCTGCCGGGCAAATCCACATAGCCGGACAGGCACGCAACAAGAAGGCAAAATCAGCTTTACACAACGCAGTAGCAGCAGCAATAGCATCATCATGAAGTTATAAACGAACGTAGTGCTGATAGCAAGTGCAGGACGCTGCAGAAGGAGGGAACTGCTCGTTAGTAGTTTCTAGAGAGAGAAGAGACCATGCGCCGGGAAAAGAACGAGAAAGAAACGGCAAGGGAGAGAAAAAGAGACTGTGCAAGGGAAAGAAAGAGAGACTGTGCAAGGGAAAGAAAGATTGAGGCCGAGAGAGAGAGAGGGCGCTGTATAGTATTGCGTGCTAGACGCGCGCATTTCAAATCGCCAGCGAAACTTGGACTGTTTGCACATAGCAGCCAGCCGCTTGATTTCTACTGACGCACTCCCGGTCGGTACTGATGACGACTCCACTGCCACCACCACCGGCGCCGCTGCCACCACCACCATTGACGCCGCTTCCAATGCAAACTCTAAGAACAAACGTCGTAATGAGAACAACAGAGCAGAGAGAGCGACAGACATGCGACACGGCTCAGCCAGCGGGTGCATTTTGCGTCCGGCGTTACGCCGCAAGCAAAACACAAAAAGCTCAACATGTGCTACCTTAGTGGAATGCATTTTGCAAAAATTACTAATATGTGATGCTACATAGTAATGCTAATCAAGCAGTTCCCGGAAGCTTCTCTCTCTTACGCAGTTAACTCGATAATATTTTGTTACTTATAGGTATGCATTTCTTATTATATATATATAAATATATATATATATATATATATATATATATATATATATATATATATCGATGTAATAAATATTAAACACCATAAAAAGTAGACGCATACGCATGTGTATATAAACGTGTGCGTATAACAGTCAGTACTACTATGATTTCTAATATTGGCTCGATACCTGCTTTAAAACCTACAACTAAATTAATATTGTTCATGTCTTTTGTTTATTGCACTATTTATATATATATATATATATATATATATATATATATATATATATATATATATATAGAAAATATTGTGATGATTTATTAATCATTTACAATACGTTTGCACACTCGGCAGTGCTCGCCTTAATAAAAATGGTAATAAAAAGGTGTCACGTGAAGTTAAGAATCAGTTGTCCGTGTCCTTGCTTGATGGTAGCCCCCGCTCTTATGGATCCGGTGCGAGCGATATATCCTCAAGGTTCCTTGCAAAGTTAAAACGGTGAGATCCATAAGATTCCTCTTCGTGACGCCGAGCCCCAAGAGCGTCCTCGCAGATTCGGAGTCCCATACACCACTCATAGAGATAGTGATGGATCCGAATCTGCGAGGTTTTTGCGGGTAGGGGAGCGCCGCTCTTAGGAACTCGACGTCATATTTGGCGATCTTGTCTTGCCGTGCTTTTGCCAGGTCCCGGTTCGGGCCGCAAACCTCGGCATAACAAACATTTTACACACACTGTCCGACGTCGTGCCTTTAGAGAAACACCTTCCACTGAAGCGCGAGTATCTAAAAGGCAACAGCGACGTCAAGACTACGCAACCACTCAAAAACTTTTTAGCCAAAACCGATCCAAATGCGCTCATGAGGTGCTGGACGGCAAACACACCATACACAACATGCAGGCCACCGAAGTTGTAGAACACTGGGCCAACACGATGACACAACCACCCCCTGAACCACTCCCTTGCCCCGTATACACTCCCAACTCTGATCTCTTTGAGGTTTCCCTCCCTATCTCCCTAAAGGAAACCCACGCAGCTCTCCGCGGACCTTCTAAAGCACTAGGCTTGGACGGGATTTGTCTTTCGTCCCTCCGTAAACTCCCGTTAGAAGTAGTCTGTTGTATTCTTAACATACTAATAATTAGCGATATTGCCTCAGCCCATGAAACTGCTCGCTTAGCGTTCATCCCTAAAATTAACAATGCCACATCCCCAAGCGATCTGCGACCCCTATCTATTAGTTCATACTTACAACGAACGCTTAACAAAATTCTCTCTAGACGCCTCCAGAACTCTATTAAGCTTCTCCCAATCCAGCGAGCGTTTCTCCCCTATAATGGTACCTTCGAGAATCTTGCGGTTCTGGATGGTATCCTTAACGATGCCAAGTCTGCAGGACGTGAGCTCAGACTTGCCTCAATCGACCTCCGTAAGGCGTTCGACATGGTGAGTCATGACTCCGTCCTGTGGTCACTCCGGACTCGCGGATACCCGGAGGTATTCATTAACTATATCGAACGCTTGTACCTCTCTTCTAAAACTCTCATAGAATTTGGACAAGAATGTCGCACATTTCGGCCAACTAGGGGTGTTAGGCAGGGAGATCCTCTGTCCCCCCTCTTATTTAATCTAGTTCTCGACGACATTCTTTCAAAATTAGACCAAACTAATATCGGGTACCAACTTACTGATGACTTCCGCCTTATGGGCTTAGCCTTTGCGGATGATCTCATCCTCCTAGCCTCCACGAAATCCACTCTCCAACGGCTCCTTAATATTGCGGACCCACTTTTAAAATCCCGAGGCCTTGAAATTAATACTAATAAAAGCTTTACTATCTCCCACCTATTTAATAGGAAGGAAGGTAAAGGTTTTATCAATACCGTATCAGAATTTAACGTTGGAGATCGGCAATTGCCAGCTAAAGGTATGAGCGATCGATGGAGATATCTTGGAGTCGACTTTGACAGCAATGGCAGAGTTGACTCCACCAAGGATATACTCCTTAACTTACTCAACAGACTCACGATAGCTCCCCTTAAACCCCACCAAAGACTCATATTTTTGAAAGACTTTCTCATTCCCCGTCTCCTATATAAACTGGTCTCCGGTCCCAGACCATCTTACGCACTCCTTAGTGACCTAGATAAAGAGATCAGAAAGGTTGTTAAGTCGAAATGGCTTAAGCTCGAAAACTCGGTGCCGAACGCCTACCTGTACACGCACACAGCACACGGCGGTCTGGACATCCCCTGCCTCCAAACATTCATTCCCAGAATCCGCCTCTCCCGCCTGACAGCACTACAACACTCCACGCACCTTGGGGTCCAATGGATGCTAACCACCGAGCACTTTAAAAAAAGATCTTGCGAAAACAAGACTTCTTTGCGAGCGCTTGGGAACCTCCATTGAGACCGCTACACAAGAGACCGATTACTGGTCTCAACAACTACACAACACGTTCGATGGGGCACATTTTAAAAAAGCACACGAAACGCCCTTTGTACATTACTGGATTAAGGGTATGCCCTACCTATCTGGTAAGGAGTATTTAAACCTACTAAAGCTCAGGATCAACGCACTACCAACGCGTGCCAGATTGGCCAGGGGACGCCCGGGCTACAACAAACGTTGTAGGCACGGGTGTCATGCGCCTGAGACGTTGGCTCATGTCGCTCAGATGTGCGATATAACACACAAACAAACCATAAAGAGACATGACGACGTCTGTGATCGCGTGGCGCGTCTTCTCCGCGAAAGGGGTCATGAGGTGGTTCGTGAGCGAGTATTCCGTCGACCGGGCGCACCGGGTCTAAAGCCCGACCTCGTAATAACAACACCTACCGAGGTCTGGGTTTATATATATATATATATATATATATATATATACATATATATATATATATATATATATATATATATATATATATATATATATATATATATATATATATATTGTTCGCTTGACATGTACACCAAATTACACATGTCACCCTTTTACATCAGATGATAGATATGGTGCAATAACTAAATAATAATAAACAATATTAAATATAGTAAAGAAGTTGTAATCTTAAAGCAGGTAGCATGCCGACCTTATTAATAATAATATTAATAAACATAAAAATTATTTATTTTGTTACCAAATCCAGCCGGTAAGTGTACAGATTAAACTTCTTATAGAAACTTCAATGCCTTCAGGGCTTCTCTCTTCGGCAGCGTGTCAAAAAGCAATCTTGCGTTGCCGCGCAAAACTTCTGCGGCGATGCGCTGCCTTATAAACGCTGTGGATCGTTAATCAGCGTTCAACTTTTCGTTGATTGTCGTATAGCTCGCCGCATACGTGTTCCAAATAGATGCGTCCCAAATCAGCAATTTCCCTATGGCCCAGGGGGTTAGGGTTCTACCGTCTGATCGTATACTTTATTTTTCGCATAGATGTGCCAACTCGACGCGCACGGCAAAACTCGCCCGTCCGAAGGGTCTATCAAGTACATCGTTTACGACGTCGTGGTGTGTCTGCCTTATGTGTGCCGCCTCTTTGCAGCTTAGCGTATGGTGGCCCTTCGCATCAACCATGTTCGTGCCACAAGAACATGGAGGAGTAGCAAAAACATTACGGCCTAGGCGGAGGCTACATGCGGTTTTAAACTCAGGGATTTGACAGTACGGTGTCAAGGTTATCATCCGCGCGGACGTTCAGCCAAAGACCGCTCTCCGGTCTTGATGTGTGGGCGAAACGGGTCGAATCCATCAAGCTTGCGGCTAGGGAGCCTTCAAGGTGGAACTTAGCTTGCGCCTGAAAATTTGTTCTACGCCGATTATTTGCCCCTATTTTGTTCTTCCGCGAGTGAGTCGTCAAAGGTGTGCGGCCACTCCTGAGCGACCTCGCCTTGGTGAGCTACTGGGGCAACAATTCGAGCAAAAGTTGACAAGGGAAATCCAAGTAGGACAAGACTGAAGGGGCTCCTTAACCCGAAACCACCAAGGCTGACCGGCAACTGGAGCTGAGTTGCCGCAGCACAACCAAATCAAGCTGCTAGAAGTCTGCGGGCATCTTGAAGGCAGGGTCTCAAAAAGCACGTACTGCCTGTTGATGCAGTTTATTTCCGTACGGCTCGGAGATCCGTAGCTATCACGTCCGGAGTTAGGTCACCCATGGTGAGGTCGTCTAGGTGTGATACGACAAGACGCCTCTTCAGACGGAGAAGGATCGACTGGAGGAGTAGACTGGAAAACGGAGATGCAGCTGGATCTTCCTGTCTGCAAAATAGAGCGGCGTGGGTCTCGTGTGCGAGAAGTGGGCGACATTGTAAGACCAGGCGCGTGCTTGCGGATCTGAACACATCGGGCCTCAGAAGTGCGAAATAAAGGCGTTCTTGAAGTCAACTTTAACAGCCGTACACCTAGGCATCATCTGGAAGAAGCAACGCTTATCGTGGAGGGCAGCCTCGGCTTCTGACTTGGTGCCGTATACCAACTAGCGAAGTCGTAGCTCTAATGCCAGTCAGCTTTGAATGCGCTTGAGGGCACATTTAATTGCCAACCGACAGAAGATGGATCCTATAGCGATGTGTCTTAAGTTATCGATCTTTTTCATCTGGACAAGCAGCTGGGCCCCGAATAGCTTTTTCAGGCACCTTCGTTGCGGCGAGAGTGTGCAGGTCTTTGCTAGAGCGCAGAGGAGACGGCGGCCGAAGGTCTGACGAGAACTCGGTGAGTGTGAGGAGATAGGCGGGCGTTATGCCATCCAAGTCCCCAGCTAATCATTAGCTGGATCATAACTTCGTAAGGTGTGCATGCCGAGGTGAAAGTGTTCTTGGGCAGAAGCAGATCCCTAAGACTGTCATCGGGATGGGGAGGAGGATGCTTGTCGAGCGTCTCCTCAAATGCTCCAACGGCGTCGGGCAAGACCAGCCTAGTGTCCGAAAACAATATCCTCACGGGACCGGTTACGTCAGCGAACTTCCAGGCGGCGCTCGGTGGCTTCTGCAATTGATTTTGTCGGTCTGCGGCCATGACGACGTGTAGGTGCGGGTGGCATCAGTATGATGATGATGATGAAAATAATCATATTAATAACAATGACTCTTGTACGCGTATATATATATATATATATAATAAGTACGATAAAATTTATCGAAATGATTACGCTATGCGTCGATTTCAAGCCGACTAATGATAGCAGAGTCGCACTCTTGCGCATGCTGCCCAACTAACAATACATGTACATGGCGTTGATAATTAGTGCGAGGTGAAAACGAGAGTTCTGATTTTTATAAAAAAACAATTAACCATAAATTTGACTTTTGAAATATTGGCGGCGTGATCTCAGGGCTAGTGCGCTAGCCATGATTGTCATCTACTGGGATGTCGCTGGTACGATTCCTGTTGTTGGTCGAATTGTGTTTAAGCTGCATTTATTGAGAATAAGTTAACCATCGCGCGGAGAGTCTAAGACCATGCTTCTACAAGGACTGTTAGGAAAAACCCTAGATATCTCAACATGCCTGATATAAAGGCGTGACATGTGAATTTACGTTTACATGTTTAATATTAATGATAATAATAATAATAATGATAATAATAATAATAATAATAATAATAATAATAATAATAATAATAATAATAATAATAATAATAATAATAATAATAATAATAATAATAATAATAATGCGTTTCGATATTAAATGTCTGGTCCATTTAAGTCGGAATTCTCTAAAAAGGACACCTTCGAGCGCTTAAAGGGTATTTTTGCATCGAAAAACAAGACACTCTGGATGGATAGACATTTCTCATTTACCATTTGTACTACTACCCTTCCACAGCGTTGAACGAGCGCTATAAAAAGGTAGTAGTATATATATGGTTTTGGCTGAAATAGCACACCTCATTTGTGATTTATATTTATTTCGCCATACACTTTGATAGTTTCACGTTTCACAGTACACCATTTCAGTCCGATGTTACAAATTCAACTTTTCAAGAACTCTGTCTGTTTCGACTGCTCTCCATAAATATAATCGTAGTAACTTTCAATAATGTTATTATTGCTTTTGCTGACGTCGAAATTTATTTTTTTTTGTCGCTGTTATCTGATAGTTATTTATTCCGCGTCTTGTTATTTTTCCCGTTCTTCGGTTTCCACTACTAACTGAATTGCGGTCCTGTGAATAAACCTCAAACTGAATTGAAATTAAACTACTCGTACGACTAGTACTTTTTGTGCTGCACACATCAATAATTACATATTGATATTGCTGGCGGGCGTAGACTAGAGTAACTTAATGTCACAGAGTTTTTCTCGCAAACACTACAGACGCAATCAATTCAACGTTGAAACGGTCGGACCTCATACAAATGAAAACCGATGACACTCGCGCATCACATTGCGCCACGATAATTGTTCGGTTCTTTTATAGACGGCCTTCAGTGTAAGTATCTATTGCAAAGTTTAAGTACTACCAATAAACGTTATTTCTGTGCATATTTCTAAGACGTGGCGATTTACGACGGCAACCCCAGTATGCGCTTAACATAGCACGTCTAGCTTAACATGTCTAGTGCTATTTAAAATATTTAAAGTCATGCTACAATTGCAGCTATGAAGTTTGTTACTATCGGTAACACTTTTCTTTTAGAGCAGTTAAGGTTTGTCGCCGGTTTGATTCCTGCCGGTTTGATCGAAATCTCTTTGAGCGAGACACATTACAACAGCGAGATTAAGCGTTAAGTCATAACGCTGCGAGTCAGCGGTCGTGCTGCCAAGGGCTGTTGGAAAACTTAAGCTTTTTTAGCACGTCCGGCTCTTTAAAGGCAATTTTTCTAGGAGTTTGCGAATTAGATTCAAATTACTTACTAGCTGTTGATACCTAGATATGAGCAGGTAGCTTTCTGATTAGGCTACACACACACACACACACACACAGATTGTACGGATGGATTGCCTACGTAAGCGTGCAAAAGCATTACTCACAGCTCCACTGCGCTTGACTGGCTAGTGGTAACTTCGTTGAACAATTGTTCTAACATAATTTAGCTTCTGTTCCGGCGCGTCCTCGGCGCGCCGCGGTTTTCCCAGTCCGCGCATCCATCTAGTCTCGAAGCGGCCGAAATTCTAAGTAGGACGTCTAAGCGCTGTCGGCATCTGATGCTAAAAATCTACCGCCTCATCCAGCCACAGCGTATTAAGATTGAAACGCTTTGTTCAAGGTAGAAAGTAAAATATACACTCTTATATATGCATGCATGTCATGTGATCAATATGTACTTATAATCTGCAAGTAGTGCAAGGTGTTGGCGGCCTCTAACACTCATCAATATGCCTAGAGAACCTCCATGGGTATAGATCGCTGATGTAGCGCTTCCGTGCGATGAACACAGGAACCATGTTGCTAGCCCGACGCGTTGTCGTTAGCCTTTCAACGAACATGTTATTGAATAGACGCGGGTTCTGTCTCAGCTGGAGCAGTATTCTTTGATCAAGCTTCTTAACCACGTCAATTGTGGGGGGAACGTCGACATGGCACCGGTCAACATGGCAGCGAAATGCAACCCGTTTCGTGAATTTCCGTTCCACTCGTTCCAGGCAAACTTTGTCCTTAATTTGACCTGGAAACCACGCCGGTGCTGCGTATGTCAGTAGTGGCAGTACGTATGTATTATGCAATTGGACGGACGGTTTTGGAGAGCGTACTACAAATTATCGGAAGATCCAATTTGCGCGTTGAGAAGCCCTTGTGGCAACATCAGTTACATGCTTCACAAAATCCGATTTTTATTCGCGGAAGAGTAAACCGTCGATTATTGATACACAGCTTAGCTCCAATCGTTGCTGCAGTTACCACTATAGTAACGACAACTAAAACTATACATAGTCCATGTGGTATTAGGACATCGACGGGATGTTGTGGTGGGAATGGGTGTTTTGAAGAGCCGTATTTTCTATCACGAAACGACCCATAACATGTAAATGCCAATCGTTTTTTTAAAAGCCGCCAGCACTTCTAACAAGAGCAGAACAAAGCCACGCCTATTATTATAATAATCTTTTTTTAAAATAATAATACAATTCCTATATATGTTTGGTTGTCAATATCGGCCGGTAAATTTACCGATTGAGCTTTTTATATATACATCAGTTCATCCGCTAAGCCTCTAAGCGTGCCGATATTTGTTCTCGCGTTATCGCGCTGCATTTCTAAGGCGATGCTTACAACAATATATGCAAGTTTTACTTTTACGATATCATTAGCAATATAATGTAGTTATCTGTTCGTTTTCGCCTGTGGTCATAAAAATGAAAACATTCGACGAAGATAATAATTCACCAGGCACGGGACACATGTCCTTCATATGGACGTTCACAATGTTCGGTATCGGAAACAATCGACAAACGAAATTGACATGAATGGCAGATATGCTTAATTTTTTGTTACCGCCAATTGGAATGAAATATCTCATTCGTGCGTTCATTGACACACGCTTCTAACTGGGCACACAACATGTACTCGCGTGGCGATATCTTTCAGGCTCAAGGCTTTGCCGTTAAACGGCAAGCTTGGCGTTTCTTGCACCCCCATAGAATTAGCGACAACACTTCAGCTCCAGCTAAGCGTGTCGAGTTTTTATTGTGGGCCTCAATGCCGAATGTTGGCTTTCACTTGTACAGCGGATAGCATACGGCGGATGGGCGAAATCGGTGATTAGAGGCCAAACCTGAACAGGTCCAAGACCATTTGCAGTCGCCCTAGATGGCACTAAACCTAGTTGATAAAACCGCTTTTAATCAGTTTTTGCCGTGGAATGACCAAACATTATTTATATACGCATAGTCCGTCGGAGCAATTTGACAAAAACGCCCTACGGCCAAGGCTAGTAAGGCTAACCGTTGGAGAATTATCGTCCGTAATCCTGGTCGAATGCTTTTTTTGTTGATGTTTTTTAAAATACGTGTATATATTTTTTCCCTATATATATGTATATATATATATGCAGCGACGAATATATGCATCTAGATGGGAAATTTAGTACACGCGGACTGGGTAGGTTTGTATTCGACTATTAGTAAAATAAAAGCAGTTTTGGTGGAAATGCTGCTTAAATATATGAAAAACAAATAAATACATTATATATATAATTATTATATAATAATATTATATATATATATATACTAGACGTTTGTTGCAATCGTTAGCACCACTGCAGGCGTACGCCATCTCATAACCACCAACAAGATGACGCGCGTCTTGCACGGACTGGCGCAAGACGTCAAACTAATCACGAGATCTATCGCAGCAGCAGCAGCAGTATATAACTTGTCAGCATGGATTGACGACGACCTTAGAGCGGAATGGATGGAGTACATTTATCCACAATGCTCACCATTCCACTTGCACGCTCTCGCTCGCCAGACTCTTTAAGCGCGCCGCTCGATCGTAGAACGAAGCTGTAGTCTAGTCGATGCGCATTAGAAAAAAGCAAAACAAAATAAAGTCCGCGTATGGTATGCAGCTGTGTTGTCGCATGATCATCACGATGCTGATAATGTTCCTGTCGCTGTTGTTGTCGTTGTTGTTGTTGTTGTTGTTGGTGCTCTTGTTGTTGGTGTTGGTGTTGTTGGTGTTGGTGTTGTTGGTGTTGTTGTTGCTGCTGTTGTTGCAGCTGTTTTAAAGCGGCTTTTGATTGCAATTGTATAAGGCGGCGCACACATATTTCTCCACATCATCAAAAGTCTCCGCCATACAAGGCCAATGGTCCTGCACGAGACGCGCTCAGCCAAGCCGAGCACATATCTTTGTCGTCGTCGTCGTCGTCGTCGTCGGCGTCCTAGTTCCTCGTGTACAGGCGGGAACGACGTACTCGAATGATGTTGCAGGCATTTCATTCGCCAGCAGCTGTTATTGTTGTTGTTGTTGGTGGTGTTGTTGTTCGCCAACGTGAACAATGTGCCGCCTCTGGGACATGCAGTGCAATACGTGTTGTGTTACTGCAGTCTGATGATGGTTATGATTAGAACTATGGTGTTGGGTTGGTGAGTAACGATAATCATGACGATCATGACGATGATGGTGGTGGTGGTGGTGGTGGTGGCGGCGGGGGGGACGCAAATAGCTATACTACGCCGTCCACAGTTCCCCTAACGATCAGGGGCTGTTTCGTCAGAGAGCATAGCGAACATAAAAGCATCAGCCGTTGTAGAAATCGTCGTCGTCGTTGTCATAGTAGCAGTAGTAGTTGAAGTTATGTCTATGGCGGGAGGTGAAGTAATAGCAGGAATTGTAGAAGCAACCATGATGATGGTTGGTGGTGTTTAAGCGCCTCGAAATGAGAGAGGCGTTCAGGCGGCAGGTGTGTAATTCGCACATTAAGATACACACGCGCATATACACAGCGCATATATATATATATATATATATATATATATATATATATATATATATATACATACATACATATACAACTAGCTCCCCCTCCCCCCGCACATTGATCTCTCTTAATCTCTCTTAATTACGCGTTCGCCTATCCGTAATGCCTCAGCATACCGCCACACAGAAGCAAGCCCGTGTATGTCCTTCGTGCAGGGATCTATCTGCCTTGCTAGTCCGTTTGTATGCGTTTCCACTTCAAGAAGCCCGGACCGGTGGCGGCAGGAGAACGCCAGTAGCGTGCAGGGGTGGCGCTGGTAACCGTCCCGCAAGCCGCAGGCCGTCGAGGCCGTTTGCCCCAGGGACACGCAAAGCGATGACGGCACGGCAGATGTGGATGTGTTGTCGTAACGTCGCACCGAGCTTTGGGCGATTATGCCGCGACGGGCGCGCCTATCCTTGATGAAGGACTCATCACATTGACAAGGACAACGACAAGAATGATGATAACGACAACAACAACAAAAGAAACAATAACATTAACAACAACAACAACAGCAACAGCAACAGCAACAACAACAACAACAACAACAACAACAACAACAACTGTGACGATGGCGATCGACAGCATTAAGAATAACTCGTGCCCCATACCCGGGTTAGTGCAATCGGGTTTGCAAGGACCTTTCTGGGGTTTGTTCGGAAGATTCATAAGCATGCATACGCTTTACCATCACAGCTGTTTGTCATCTCCGCATGTGTCTGGTGTTTCGTGTCTAGGGTGCGAGATGAAAATTCAGGTGCAAAGGTACAAGAAACGAGGAGTGAAATGCATGCCTTCGTTACGACAGTCGCCCGTGCAGGGGCGGCTGCTCCGGTTGACTCGGTTAAGCATGGCGTTGGTCGCTAACCCATTTGAATTCCAACAAAAATGATTATCTTTCTTGCCCCAATTGTCACAGTTGCCAGCGTGGTCGTCTTAACTTCTCTTTTTGCTTCTTTTTCCCGTCTGCACTCTTTCTATTTCTCTAGCCAGCTCGTTTATTCACGTTTGCTGCCTATTTTCTAAGTTTTTATTTACTTTTTCCTTTCTTTCTAGCCGTTTGCACGTGTCACGGCGCGGCCTAGAGTGTTAGTGTGCTAGTCATACTGAGTATCTACCGCGATATCGCATGTTCGATCCCTGGTGCGGATCGAGAAATTCTACTTAAGCGATGCTCATTGAAAATAGATAGTCAACATCTATGCTACCGCAAGGGCTGTTGGGGAAACCCTAGATAGTTTAACGTGCCCGTTTATGCTGCCGCTGTAAAGTCCCTGATATAAGAGGATGCCATGTGTATTAGGGTGTACATGTCATGCAAATCAATGAATCACACCTTTCTCTGCTGCTTTTTCGTGGAATAGTAAAGGACACCAGACCAACCTACCGCATCATATCAAATACAATGAATGTTGCGAAACTAACAGGGTGCAACATACGTGGCGCCCGGAACGAAACTCACATCGCAGAGCATTTAATTGTAAGAGAAGCAGTTGTCAACACAGTGATGTGTTTTACGACTATATATATATATATACACACATTTGAATGAGTGTAAATATATACAAATTGACAAGTATATTTATAAAGTTGTGTGTTTATGTACACATGTACCTAGATACATCGAAAAATATCTTTGAAAATATAGTAAAATGTTCGATATATGCTTTATTGTCCGCAGATGGCACTGTACTCTTGAAACGACGTCTCGGCAAGTGCAAACACTTGTTAGGACTAACATATTGCATGTTGGGATGATTTCCTATTAAGATTCGATTGATCTCAGTAACGACATCTCAACGTATTTGTGATGCAGCAGGGACCCCTACGATGGGTTATATGAAGTTATCTAGAAAAGCAGGAGGCCGTCACGAGAAGAAGAGCTAACGAACTCGAGCATTAGGTACATCGAAACGCCTTCACGGGTTTGATAGGCGTGAAAGCATGACATCGGCCGGCGTCTTTGATAAGCAAAGTAGCAGCATATTAACTTTCAGTTGCTAAAGTACGAAACGACGCCGAAAATCAATTTTTTGGACGATCATCAATGGCCCAGGTTTGACACACGTTATCTGCCTATAGCAGCTGTACCGGTATGACTAAACAGGTCTGAGTTGGTTACTCGTAAGGAGCACTTTGCCCGTCTCGTTGTACAAGTCGTTTTTTTGTGATAGATTTTGATTATAACAAAATTAAAATATGTATACTTCTCATTAGATTTAATGCTCTCAATGCAGTAACACTTAGTGGATATTCGTAACTATTTTCAGTTGTGTTTGCTGACACAAAATTGCTCAATCCTTGTTTCACTATCATTTGACTCGAGTTTTTAGGCAACAAGCTTTATCAACGTAAGTTGGCTCTGAAATTAGTCAGTGATTCGTTGTTGGGGTAGATTGCTACGTTTACACAGAAAAACATGCACCAAATGTCTTTGTTTGAAGAAAGCGTTCATTTTATTACCTACAAACGCATACAATATATGAAATAGGGCACGGTGTACGAAGAAACAATAACACTCTAAATATGCCGCAATGTAGTTGCTGTCGTTGCTTCTAGTATGTATTGTAATCGAAAGCGCAGCCAGAGATATGGCCTCTGCTAATCTGCTGCTGAGTTTACCACCGCCAGAGCGCCAGGCTCAAATTCGAAGCAACCACCGGCCACGCTAATCAACATCTTGCTGATCTCTAAGCTTGAGCCTGAGAAACCATGCGCATTGCCGCAGCTACAAGCCAACTCAAACAATTTCCATCTGTCTGCATCTTCTGTTTTCTTATCGCACCCTTTTTACTTCATCCTTTGACCCGCGCGTGTACCTTACAAGCACTAGAGCATCCCCAGCATCGAGTGTCTGGACGCCACAGTGAACGTGCTCCGATTCTGATCGGACGAACGAAATCTTCACAGGGCTCTTTTGCCCATCACCCCGTACGCAGTGAGGTAGGCACACACAGAAAATAGGTGAGGCCTCTAATCTCGAACGAGCTACCTTTGTGTCGCGCCCATAGCTGTAGTGGTGCTTGAGTTAGCCGTGTCAACGAATGAGGATGAGAAGTGGCCTCCCCCCATACCAATAGGGAAGGGTTGAATCGTGTACCTAATCGCTTCCAGGCCCTCCACCGTTCGATTAGCGACTGTCTATATATGTGTGTATATGCGCGTTAATAGATATATATATATATATATATATATATATATATATATATATATATATATATATGCATCTGTATGTGTGCATACGTTCATGTATTGTGTTGCCACGTAGTGTTGTTTTACCTCAATGACCGTGCCGGTCGATGGCCGTTGTTAGCTTGTACTTGGCAAGCTAGTACTTAAGTTGTTCTTGCTGTAGTAATAGCAGTGCACCTTTCCCTCCTAAAAAGAAGTCATCTTAGTAAGAATAATAGTGGTAGTACTATTTCACGTAGCCAATTTCCTGCTCTAACAGCAACAACAGCAACAACAAAGAATTTGCTCCTGAATGGGCCGACCTCAATGGGTCAGGCTACGATCGACGGCTACAGCTGCTGCTGGCCCGCGGTTAAGTTGCACCTGTTACAAAGGTAATGAGTTGTTGTGTCTCTGTCCGTCTTCCGCAACCGCCTTCCTTATTTACCCACCCACGTTTGGAGTGGCAGGTCATCGCCACGGGGTCGTCGCAGCGCCTCAGACGAATCACAGAGCACAACTAGGGACCGCTAATCGCAGGTGTTCAAGGGACTGGCAGGGAAATCGAGAAAGCAAGAGGAGAAGAAAAAGAAATCACGTTTTCCGTAATTGAGGCAACAGCACGGATGCCTTTGCAGGTTTTCTCCTGTCGAGCGCAAGGTGAGCGCAAGTCCAGCATAGCTTTTGACGGAGAACTCGAATGACCAGTAAACATTACCCACACCCCTCCTTTCTGAGTGTCGGTAAGCCTCTTGAGTTTGTTCTGATTGAGCAGGCCGCCTTTTAGACATATATATATATATATATATATATATATATATATATATATATATATATATATATATATATATATACTCTCATTTGTTGTACGTTAACCTGCTAGAGGAAAAAATAAACTCAGTCGCAAGGAACTCATGCCGTACCTGGATGCCTTATTGCTAGCCGGTAACAACTGCATTGCTCCTATTCGACCCCAATGTTACTCTGGTGACCGCTTGCGAATGACATGTGGGGTCATGCGAATCTGACTCAAGAATCTCAAACAAATAAACTGCACTAAAGCGTCTGTTTTGACGAACACGCTGGGGCTATTATATTGCTCAGCACGAAGCTGTCCCGCGTACCTCTTCGCGACATTAACATTTCTGCCCATCGCGAATTTGAAAGAAGCATATAGCCTTTCGACATATAAATAATGAAATATGTTGTATATAAATTAGGAACAGAAGAATAAATATTGCAGAACGCTAGGTACCACTTCATTCGGCGACTGTCTTAAGAAGCAGAAGTTCATGTTTGTGCCGAAATCGACTTCAATGTTTAAAAATACGGGAGCTGTGTAAGCTTAGGCTTGCAAGGAACTGAACCGGCCAAATCGCCACGTTGCGCACGTTACAATAATATTTAAGCTGTACAATAAAGAGCCCCCCATGGAGTGCAGGGTTCCTGAGGCAGATGCCCATGCCGTCCCTAGTAAGCTTAGACCATGTTCGTTCGCAATATAAGATTAGCTACTCCTCGACCCTAGCCAACCTCACAAATCAAAATCAGTTCGGAGAAACCTGATTGCGGTATTTGCATATATTTTAATATTCCGTTGTGAGAACCTAACTCAATGCTGTTACTTCAAATTGAGGACCGTTGCCAAATGCTGTGCAAATTTGAATCGGGAAATAAATCGAAGGAATTAATGCAGAGTGGTTAGTTAAGTTAAGGAATCAGTATCAGGTAGCGCTTTATAGTGATCGCCAACGTGTGTAAATAGTTCAATGTTATCTTAATGGAAAATCCACAATGTTCCCCTAATGGAAACGCCACAGAAGTGTATTATGTACAACATGTTAAGTGCAATGTATGTAAATATTTTACAGTTGTATACCCTGTGTTAACGCTATTATAAAAATCAAATGTAAAATTAAGAGAGCCTCAATTTCAGCTCAGTCCTTTAACATCCAATTCCCTAGCCCGCGCATTTTATTCTAAAGTCGCAGCTTGCGTTGCGCAGTAATTAACATGAACCCGGAGCCTCGTCGAACGCAGAAAAAGCACGGCTCATCAAGTATGTGCATGGTAAGCTGAGGTTTAGACAACTTTCTGAACTTAATGGTGCTTCAAAGACTTGAAAGTTGCTTAAAATAAATAACTGTGCTGGACTGTCGAGCGTTTAGTTTACAGGCTCAAGCCTTACTTGTAGTAAGTATTTGATTCCTAGCTTTTTGTAAATGCGGCTGCTAAGCAACGGAAAAGTTAAGCCAAGATAAGAGCTTAGAGACAAAAATCGTAAATGTCAAAACTTTGAATGCATTTTAAACGCCGAATTCATCTCTCATCAGAATAAAGCGGAATCGTACAAAGAACGGTCTGACAAGCGTGGATCAGAGAAACTCTCTGAAGTTTTCACGAACATATAGGAGAGAACGTCCTTTGCCTGCGTGTGGTAATCATGCGTGTTTTATTGATCAGTGTGCATATTATACATGGGCAAAGTTTTTTGTTACAACTAGATCTACGTGAGTGCAGATAATTTATAATTTCCTATTGCTTGCCTTATGGAAGGTTGGGCTGGATCTTCATATATATATATATATATATATATATATATATATATATATATATATAATATGTGCATATAGTGACTTTAGGAGCCTCCAAGATCCTGCGCTCAATGCAAGGCGTGGACCTATATATATTTATATCTGCAATTGTGCATATATTAACTTTGATAAGCTCGTAAGGTCATGCGTGGCATCCGTATAATTCCAAGATCGCTAATATTTGTACTCTATCGATAAAGAGTGCTGCATTTTAACTGTAAGCGCACAACGTAGTGCAAAGTTTTTATATATATATATATATATATATATACATATATTTTTTTTTTTAAACACACTATTTTATTCATGAGTACTTGCAAATACACTCTGTGTTGAGGCTGTATGCTTTTAAGTGATATATATATATTTATATATATATACTTCTCTCGCCCGTAGCGTGAAGAAGATAAAGCATCAAAAAGAAACCCTTATGGACTGTTTGTACTCAGTTTGAGTGAAATAAACATAACTTAATTGTTTTTTTGCAATTTGTTTGGCACAAAGTGGTTGCTGTATTTTTATCTAGATTAACATATTACCTACAATAATATTCAGGCGCTCGTAATAGCACTAAAGTTCCTACCGTCGGTACCGTTCCATTATATATATATATATATATATATATATATATATATATATACAGGTAGTTCAATAAGTTCTTAGAATGAAAACCGAGAATTTTCCAAATCATGTTTTTAAATTTTTCTTATTCGATATACTCCCCGAGAAGCTCAATACACTTTTCCCACCGAGATTTCAGAGCTTTCATACCTCTTGAGTAGAATTCCGCGTCGTTAGACTGAAAATAGGCATTGACAGCAGCCTTAACCTCTTCATTGCTGGAAAAACGCTTTCCATCGAGACTATTCTTTAAATGTCCGAAGAGGAAATAATCAGAGGGGGCCAGGTCTGGAGAATAGGAGGGTTGTTCAATAAGTTCGAACCTCAGTTGGGCCAGTTTTGCCGATGCTTGCCGGGACTTATGTGCAGGAGCATTGCCCTGGTGAAACGGGACAACCTTCTTCTGCAAAGCGGGCCGTTTCACGACGAGTTCTTGCTAACGGCAGTCCAACAGTCTTGCATAATATTCTCCTGTGATCGTTTTACAGCTCTCAAGGTAGTCGACCAGCATTATTCTACGTTGGTCTTAAAAAACTGTAGCCATCACCTTTCCGGTCAATGCCGTTGTCCGCACCCTCTTCGGAGGTCCTTCATCAGGTGCACACCATTGGCAAGATGCTTCTTGGGTCTCGGGAGTGTAGTGATAAACCCGGCTTTCATCGACGGTCATGAATCTGCACCAAAAATTCGACAGATTGTTCGACATCTTGGTCAAATTTCGCTGTAAGGCCAAAACAGGCGCGTCTTTTTGGCCTTGGTTGAGCAAATGCGGCAGCCATTTTGCTCTAAGCTCTTTCATCTTCAAGTTTTTGTGTAGGATAAAATGCACACTGTCTAAACTAATCCCTAATGCCTCCGCTATTTCCTTAATGTTCATTCGCTTATCTGTGCCAAGAATTTTTCGCACTTTCTCTACGTTTTCCTCATCAGTTGCCGTTTTTGGCCTCCTGGACGTAGTTCATCCTCGGTGCTCCTGCGACCTTTTTTTAACACATTAATCCAGTTGGAAACAGTGGCAAAACATGGCGCAGAGTCACTGTACGTCTCGTCTAACTCAATTTTTACTTGGGTCGCATTCCAACCTTTGAAATAAAAATGCTTGATAACCACTCGAAACTCTTTTTTTCTTTCATTTTTAAAAATCACGCCGATACGTTGCACGGGAAAAGCTATCAAACGAAATCGCAACGGCCAATCACCATAATATATTGAGTGCTAGAAGTCGAAAAGTTGCAGTTCCTATTAGCGGTGAAAGCGTGCCAAAATTCGAATTCTAAAAAGCTCATTCTAAGAACTTATTGAACTACCTGTATATATATATATATATATATATATATATATATATATATATATATTTAGAATAGTATAATGTTTACACATGCTGGCGCTCAGACATCCGTAGATATTCAAATATTTGAGATTGTGTCTGCTAGCTAAGGATACACAAGCGAGGTTGCAATGTCCTCTGCTCCTAGGGCTAGGAAAAATGCTGTAGGCACCCTACGACATATTACATTCATCGTGTGTAAACACGTACAACCCACACACCAGGTAAACAAGTAAATACACCTACGATCTGAGCTCCCCATCTGAGCCAACCAAGAGCAGCCCACCTTGCCACCACCTTAACAGTTTGTCGCTGTGCGTGGATGTGCCTGCCTGTGAACGCCTGGGTATGAATGTCACATAGGGGTCATACAAACATCACATATGTCACTCATAAACAAACATCACATATGTCACTCATAAACAAACCTATCAGCACATTTGGATTTGTCCTCGGCGGTGGTCGCCTTTGACGCTGATGTCAACGGCGGCGAGGATTACCACCACGATGACGACAGTCAAATGTGCATGTTTTCCCACCTGATGCACAGTTACCCGTGTAACACAACCCCCCCCCCCGGCCCCCTCCCATCTTGCAGCGATCGAGTGATGGGGGAACAAGGGTGCACGAGTCTACCTACAACAGCAGAGCAGAGGAATAGGCGTGTCTCGTGTGTTCGACAGTTTAAAATCAAATGTTTTAGTTTGAGTCGTATAAGCTGCGTTAGTTGTGACACAATGTAAGCACACTTCGCGGTGTGTACAAAGTACGTGAAACTCGAAAAACGAAATCATATTATTACAACAACAACAAAAACGACAGCGTAGACGTAGACTTCGACGATTGGGAAAGAGTGGCGGTACCATACGTTTGAGAATTTCTTAAAAGCGCGCCTCTTGTTAGCTGCCGACATTGAACAGAGTTTACGAAAGGGGGGCTCTGCTTTCGGTAGTTAGATACAAGGCATTTGTCAATAGGCGGGGTTAAACCTTGCTTACGTAGAACTACTGTTTACTTTAACAAGAACTGACGGCGCTAGCGAACTTGAGAAAAAACAATTCTTCATCAATACCATGCAAATTCTTGTATATGAAAGCGTCGATTTTACGATGTGTTCTGTGGCTACTGAGCTCGGGAGCTCTCAAAAAAACGTCTGGTTTGGGAGTGAGGATGCGTTTTTTTTCTCCTACATAGTTGTGCAAAATCTGCGTTTGTGGGAGAACCAGTCAACACATGAAGGAACTGATTGCACTAGATCTCAGAAATATTAATATTGCACTAGATCTCTTCTTTATCAAACTTAAAATTTTATTCTAACAAATATGTACCTAACTTTCTCATACACCCTCTGCAAGTATGCATGCCTTTGCTTTATCTAGGGCTGTCGAAAAAGCTTGGTTACTCGGCAACTACGTCACGCAGCACCATCACTTTGGTACATGGATGGCCATTAATTTGCTATTGCCTGAGAAAAGCCTTTTGAGCGTATAATTTTGCTCGTAATGGCAACATTTTACTGTTCTGCACGTGAAAGCGTCTACGTACGACATAACAACATATCGATTTTTTATGGCTTTCCTTATTCTGGCTATTCGCCTTTCTCACGCAAGCTAGCGAAGTGTCTTTCCTTTTGCAGAACGCCGGTAAGATAGGTTCCTTCGTGCGTTGAGAGTCTTGGCGCAAACGTAGAATGTAGCACAACTATGTAGAAGAAAAAGGCAGAATAGCTACTTTTCTAAATTTCATCACTCCTTAACAAGACGTTTTTGCTTCCTCCTTCTATTGAGCAATTTTTTTTTGCCAAGTTCTACCAAACCTTAAAATATATACATATTGTTATGAAAGACCCTGTATATACCTAAATAGCTGGCGCTAACCGACATGTCTCATA
This sequence comes from Dermanyssus gallinae, assembly GCA_003439945.1. NCBI lineage: Eukaryota > Metazoa > Arthropoda > Arachnida > Mesostigmata > Dermanyssidae > Dermanyssus > Dermanyssus gallinae. The sequence goes on from QVRM01006354.1 coordinate 204,322, forward strand.
ATGTCATGTCACGTATGAGATACTTGGTGCAAACAAAACCGCAAAATGTAGAGCGACACTCATCGGAAGGAAAGAGTTATTTTCTAAATAAATGCATATATTATGTAGGTCAGAACATAACAGATCTTTTCGATGATTAAAATCAATCTAAAAATAGTGAGTTAATCAATGTTATTCATTTAAATGGTACTCTTCATTGTTAGCCGCAACCTTACATCACCCCTGGACCAGACTGTCGATTCACATGACAAGGAATTCTGGTATCTGCATCCGAGCAATGCCTCCACGTATGTTATCACTGCTTCTGCTGCAAAGCATTTCTCTTCCTGTAGATATAGTTAGATATAGTTCTGAAGACATCTGAATAGGTGATAATTCCACTGTGCGATGTCCCGCGTTTTTTTTTTCGCATTAGATTTGCAATGGAAACTTGCTATCTTGCAGAGACACATGCGACCTCGCGTTGTCTCGGTTGAGCTGGACACAGTGCTGAACAAACACAACGAACCTATCTCGTCGAAGACAGCAAAATCTTAAGGGAACCGGTTAGTCTTAACCTACCGGATCGGAACTTCGCGAACCAGTCGTAGCACGTAGTCTTTACACAAAATAGAACAGAAGAAGTCTTTAAAATGCTTTCCTAGTCGAATACACTGCAAATACTCGAATACACGTTTGGGTTGTTTCCGCAGGTGTAAAACCCTCTTTACACTCATGCTATATGGCCACCCGTAACTGAAATGTGTGTAAGCACTGCAGACTTCTTAAAGGCGTGGCGGGCATATAAGACATTAAAACGACAAGTGTAAAAAATCCTGTTTCATTCTGTCGAATCTAATACGAATGCAGTCTTCTGAACTTAATAAATACGTATCTTGTAATTAAAAATGTGTAAGAATGTCAATTCGCATCCCGACACACAGGTAACGCGCAGAGATTCGTAAAACCAATTTATGTCCCCTTTGTCAGTTTTTGTTATTACTACTCGCATTATTGATAGTCTATACCCTAGAGCAATTTTTAAAGTTTTGTATGATGACTTAGTACACGAAATGTTTCATGGAAGCAGCATTTATTTTATGGATAGCCAAGGAGTAGTAGAGGTTTCCTTATGAACGGCTTTCTTCTTCAAGCCGCCGTATTCTCAAAAAGTATTGCAGTTTTTTATAAAATTGAAAAAATTTATAGTACGCTTGCACAGAGCCTCTAAATTGTTAGGCACAGAACTTTTTTCGAGAGAAAAAGGGTGCGCTTTCGTACCTATATCCATGTATTTTACAAGGTTTGCGCCACGGTTATTGGATGGAATATATACATGCGCTATAAGTATATATACATGCGCCGACTACATATATGTGAGAGAGCTCTATAGGTGGATAAATAATGTACGAACAAATAAGGCCAGTTTTCAGACAAAGAAGCAGTGCCACTGGAAGGCCTCACTTCTTCGATTCATGGCTGAAACTAATACGGCCGGACAGTTCGTTTCGCACCTTGACGCCCACCTTGACGATGCGGTTGGAACAGCGTCGATGACGAGGGGTTGGGCATGTCAATGCGGCAAGAGACAGCAGGAACCTGGCGTGGGAGCAGGATGTGCAGGAATCCTTTGCAGGGCCGCCTATGCGACATTGTTGGCTGTGTCCTTGTTTTGCCTCCCTTTCAATCTGTCGGACTGGCTATTGCAGGATCATCGCATCACCGTTGTTGACGACGACGACGACGACAACGACGACTTCGGGCTCGAGGGAGAAGCGGAGTGTTAAGGGGTGAAGCAGGGTGGCGTGGGGGGGCTACAACTGGGGGTAGCAAGCAACCGTTACAGTTGAACGGACGCGCAACGATCCCACGCTGAGTGGATCTCGTTTGTCGAGAGTCATGCGAGCGAATCCGATGATACCTGGTGGCTGTAAAATATTTACAGCTAAGGCTAGCCTGGCCGTTTGTGCTATCTGCGTTTCGTTCGGCCACTCTGCGCAATGAAGAGGAGGGGCGGAGGCCGCCGGACGCCCCTACGTCTATCGACCACACAGCTGAACGCTCCGGCGTAGGCAGGGGCGTCGGTCGAGCCGCCCGCGTTCTTCTTTTCGACGACGACGACGATGATGATCATCTAAGGGCGACCTTCGTTGTAGGCAATATCGCTGCCGCCCGTATCATCAATATAATCATAATTTTCGTTTCTCTTCCGCCGAAAATTAACCCATACGTATGGGCGGCTTCATGTATCGCAGTAGCACTGATAACAGCAGCAGAGTAAGAACCAGCCGGTGGCAGCTCGAGCAGCTCTGACTGAAGTTAACTTGGATTTGTCGTAAGTAACTGTCGTTGCTTCGGATCGCTGCAAAGCTATGACGGAGGAGGTTGAAACGTGTCGGCAAGGGGTAGAGTTCACGTCGTAGTAGATTACGCCTGTTCATTGTTTCACCCCCAAGTGGTCGTACATATATATATATATATATATATATATATCTTTTCTTTCTTTTTTTAATTATTATTTGCGTTCAACAGGTGTTGCACTGACCTCACCAGTGCCGAGATCACTGGTGCGGAAGTCACGCACTAACAACACACACATACACAAGTTGATCATTTTCCAAGTCAATTGATGCCTGCAGCTAGCAGGTGTTAGTCACTTTTCGTAGCAAGTTAAGCCAGCATACCGACGATATCTGCCCGGTGAATCTTATGTACGATTGACCGTTGCCGAGATCGCCGGCACGAAACTCCACATTTATTCTTTCACATTGCATAAAACACACTATCGGATTTCGCAGTTGTAAACCACAAACATATAACTCTGTAACAGCAGTGTAGCTGATAGCCTCTGCTATGGCCTGTAGGTAAACCTACGTAGCCGCAACCATGAATGAGTTAGCGTTGTACAAGGGCCGCCAATGCCGAAATTACCTTGGCAGAATCGTTCATTATACAAGCGCAACGGGTCTACATAATGCACAAAATACTTTACTTGACAAATGCGCTAATACGCACCTCACTTCTCCGTGTGAAAGCATTCATTTTATAAACCACATCAGATGCATAAAATTAATCTTTGTAACTAAAAGCACGTTTGATGTCACACTTCTTTAGTAAAAGAGGTAGCTGTAAAGGCAGCTATTAGTCAGAAGTGTTATACGTAGTTAGAGTTTTTAAATGAGAACCACAAAATAAAAAACGCAAACCTAAGATAACGAAACATGCATGTACATACCGAGGAATTTCTGCCACTGCGGCCATAAAACAACCAAGAGCTGTTCAGTTCAAGCCAAGGACGCGCTGGCACTAAAAAAAAATATATATACAGGGTGTGACTGAAAGGTTTATAAAGCGATGCATGGAATTGTAGAGCTCGTTAAAGCCAATATTTTTTTCCAATAAAACATGGTCTCTAAGACGTCATGTTTCGGAGTGAGAGTGAAATTACTACAATTTGTGACACTGGTGTTTTTGCCCGACATAGGAGCACAAAATGTGCTGTTGCGAGACAACCAGTCCCCCTAGACATAAACTAAGCACACCTTCGTCTTCTACTTTGGCAAGAAAGTATTTTTTCCCACTAAAAAAAGGACGCGGAAACGTCTTGTTTAGGAGAGGGAGAGTAAAATTTATAAAAGTAGTTATTCTGCCTTTTTCTCCTACATAGTTTTGCAAAATCTACGTTTGCGGGAGAACCCGTTAACGTATGAAGGAACCCATTATACCGGCGTGTTCGGAGACACTTTAGGCGTTGTTCGGAGACTAACTTGCGTAGCGAATACCCAGATTGAGGAAAGTCATAAAAAGTCGATATGTTGTTATGTCTTGCGTTAACGCTTTTTCGTGAAAAATCGTAACATTACGACCAAAAATGTATGTCCAAAAGACAAGTCTCATGCAATAGCAAATTTAATGCCTACCAATCTCGTACCAAAGTGATGGTGCTGCGTTACGTAGTTATTAAGTAACTAAGCTTTTTCGATAGCCATATCGAAAGCGAAGGCATGCATACTTGCATAGGGTGTATGAAAAAGTTAGGTGCATATTTTGAGGTTTGGTAGGTTTGGTGGAGGGTGCAAGAGAAGATTTTTCCTAGTGGAAGAAGAAGGCGGAAACGTCTTGGCAAAATTTTACGGTTCTGAACGTGAAAACTTGTACGTAAAACATAACAACTATGACTGTCGAAAAAGCTTAGTTACTTGACAACTACGTAACGTAGCGCCATCACTTTTGTACGAACATGATGGGCATTAAATTTGCTAATGTATGAGAGTGTTTTTTTCATGAAAAGCGTTAACGTAACATATCAACTCTTTATGGCTTTCCTCAATATGGTTCTCCCGCAAAGGTAGATTTCGTACAACTATGTAGGAGAAAAACGAATTTTATAAAGTTCATCCTCACTCCTAAACAATACGTTTCAGCGTCCTCCCTCTATTGGGAAAAATTATTTTCGTGCCGAGTTCTACCAAACCTCGAAATAAGTACATACCGATTTGAATGAACCTGTATATATATATATATATATATATATATATATATATATATATATATATATATATATATATATATATATATATATATATACAGGATATGTTTAATTTTAGTACAATATATTTTGGGGTGGTAGAACTCGTTTATATATAAAATATTGAAGAACCATAAGAATGTACATTTTACAGGGATAATTTGGGTACCATAACGATGGTGGTTCGATCCGTCAATGCTTTGGCGGGGCAGGTCAGACGAGGAACCGAGGGAGGAAGGCGAGAAGGTGCAGCTAGACTCTCAGCCCTTCGACGCATCCCACAGGCAAGGCGCATATAGCGCTGAAAAAAGACTTCACTCTCACGGTGTCGGAGAAATACTACGCGATCCCAAGCCTGAGGGGGTGGGGTGCAACACAGGTTTAGTAGGCTTGTAAATCTCACACTAGTTACTGATAGATGCCGAACTGCAATTCCGAAACCTCCTCTATTTTTTGTTTTACAAATGCAGACCGTAATGGCGTGATTTTGGGGGCTAGTGCACTGGGCATGGTCATTTTATACCGGAAATATATTAATAACCAAAATCATGTTACCGGCTTTATCCCTGTTGTTGATTAAAAAAATTGGATCGATGTTCATTGAGATTATAGAACATTTTCCTACACACGCCGGTATGTTCAATGTGACACTCTCCTGCCACATGCAAAAGACCCGTTTTTTATAGCAGGTTACCAAACGATCCATGAACGAAGCAGGTCCTTTTGTAGATTGAGTTGTCTTTGATGGTGGGAATGCTTCAACAAACTACAGCGATTATTATTATTATTATTGACTGTTGGGGACCCCTAGATACCTCAATATGCCGGCTCATCCTGCCGCTCTAAGTGCCCTTGATATAAAAAGGTAATATATATATATATACATTTGCGATACTTCACGCCAGTAGCCTGTTACATTTAAATATTATAATTCGATCGATAACTGTCGTGCTAGTTACCGCAGCCTAGGGCAAGTTCATTAGCCAGCCTCAGCCTTAAAGGCGATGGACAAACGGCGGCATCAGCAAGCCGTTCCTATTCAGATGCGACATGCCGGCTTACAGCTATTGATCGCAGATCCATCAAAGAGGATAACGGCAAAACTCTGAACATCTAGTTAGAGGACATACACGGCCAGCCTAATGGATGTCTCCTAGTCGAGCAAGCGAAGTGCATGGTGTCGTTTCTCATACGCCCCCAAACATTAGCCGGTAGGTCGGGTGATGACCAGCTCAAAGTAGCAGGTATATATATACACCATATACAGAGTCCTAAATTAAGATACAATGACATCGCCTGGTGATGAGTCTGTCTCTAAGTGAAAGCAGATAGTTAAACAAAATGTTCTGTACGCGCCGGCAGGAAAAGCCCAAATAGGTAATTAGGGCAAACTATTTATCAGTTGCCTATTTTAATATTTTTGCCTAGCAACAGCAGCAATAGTAGTAGTCGTAGCAGTGAGAATAATAAGGAAACTTGGCTAAAGAGCGGCTAGTAATAGAAAATAATGGAAAAAAAATTGTCAAACAACGGTTTCAGTCGCTCGCCCTGTCGTAAGGTATTTAGGTGAGAGGTTTTTAGTGGGCAATATGCCAAAAAGATCGGCATCGGGTTCCACACAACTCGTTTAGGCTGTACGTAAAATCATTTTTTCCTCTCAGCCAAAAATGAAGTAATAGTAATAAAAATACACATTGAATAAAGTATATTCTGAAGTGGCTGAAAGATACATTTCCGTATTTAGCGCGACGGAGACTCGGTGGCCCACTTGTAAGGGAACTGATTAATTTCTTAAAGAGCTAGCTAAACGCATTCAATATATTACAGGAGATCGACGCGAGGCACACATTTTTAGGCGGATGCTGTTTTTAAATGCATATTGTTTATTTTGCAAAAACATTGCACTTCCTGGGGGTACATAATTACAATACAGTCGTCACTATATACAACTTTAACACTTTGGCGATCGTCCTACCGCCAATGCGTCAAGCAATCTAAAATTCAAAATAATGCACTGCCGCACTCAGAGACAGTCGTGGAGGGTTTATCACCTCTGTGAATGGAGGCAATAGCCGCCCAACTCCTGTCGCCGATGTGCTGGGTTAAGGTCGTTTTCGTATAGTGTAGTATCACTTCTTCCCGTATTGCGTCTCAGACGCAAATACAGGAAGGAGTTGATCAACTCCAGCGGTTGGCCCCAACGGGTTATCACGTCTGTTGCAGCCAATCGACCCCCACAGCAAAACTTAATGGCTTTAACCTTCCGCGAATTTATATGCAAGCCCTTGCGGTCAAGGTAACTTTGTACGTCGCCGACAATTTGACGAATAGCACAGCGATCCCGTTGGGCCACCACTCTCTCATCCGCATACACCGTGTAATTAAACAAATATTACCGTATTAAGAGTCTAGACGAGTGGAAATGAACCGAATGCAACGTTCGTTCTGCCGCACACGCAATCTTGTCGTTAAGCTCACGAACATCCCGTGACTCTGCCACCGAACGTGAACTAAAGAGTAAGCACCCTCGGTCTCAGATATCTGCATTTTTTTTAATGGCCAACAGTTGGGAGCTACGAAAAAGATGCCGACTCCACTGATTTTAGCAGCAGTGTGTTTCTTCTCCTTTAAAACTAGAGCCGGTTTGAACGGTCTCGGACAAGCCACTTGCGTGACATGCCTGATCAGACCTTTTTTTCATCAGAACATTTTCTGAATGAACTGCGCATTTTCCTGAGTAACGTCTGGAATGAAACTTTGCATCTTTTCGGTCTAACATATTTGACGTCACGGCTCTCGCCGTCACCATCAAGAGAAATAGCTCTACTCGACCAATAGCTTGCAAATTAACCATGCGGAGAAGGTCTGCATAGATATCCTTGACTATACATAAAAGGAACAATCTGGTGGTCGCTTCGTCGAGTTAGAGTAGTTTGAAAGGTGGTGCACAGACTATCGTGCATAGCATGCACGCGTTTGTGCAAACAGAAGAAACTATAACGGACGGAAAGTCATTATCACAGCGAAACACCCTGCTGCCGTGCTGGTGCTGTGCCGGTCGTCAGACAAGACATTTCGTCGTCATCAATAAAGCCATCAGTAATGACACAATGTGTGTATACGTTTCGTTACCATGAAGGTCGTGTCGTAGTTAACACCGGTTTCATAAAATGTAATCACTCTGCCAAGGTGTTCACCACTCGACGCAGAAAACTGGGCGGTACTAGCTATGAGATGAACCAGCGCATGCTTCAGTGCTCAGTTCAAACAAGCGAGTTGCAGCAGCTAATCTAATAGACATAGGAAAGTGATGCAGGAAGTGAAGCTACGCACGCGGAAAAGCCACCGAAGACATAAAAAGCTCGCTAATAAGAATATTATATTTGGCATCGTTCGTGTCGTGGCTCTTGGCTGCGATTTATTTTTGCAATGATTAATATACGCAGGGTGTCCGGATAATCTCGTCTCAAACACTGGGACAGGATTAAGCTCGGTGAGAACATCACTTTTGCCAATGGATTGGTGAAACGGAAATGTTTCGTACAAGATTGAGATTATTATTAAAGCATTTTAATACAAGCTGTAATTATATGGTGGCTGTCCGACATAAGTTTACGAAAATGCACGATTGTGAGAGAATGCGTTACTCATTTGCAAACCGAGTATACCGGCGCATTCGGGAGAAATTTTACGTTGTCTAAACTTTTGTGGTCTTAGTTAGAGCAGAAACTATGGTATTACGAAGAGTCTTCAAAATTATGTTATTGTATATAGGGTGTTTGCTCTGGCTAAGATCAATCATACTTTAGACGATATATAATTTTCTCGCCCGTATGCTCGGTTTTTCAATTAACTAATGCATTCTCTCAATCGTGCATTTAATACACTTATGTCGGAAAGCTGCAATGTAATTACAGCTTTTCTTTCATCCCACTCCTATACGAAGCATTTTTGATTAAAACGCTCTTTTATTTATCATAAAAGGGGATATAATACCATTCACAACATGTACACAAATTATTCCACGTGTACACATTTGATTCGCACCATGTACACAAATTATTTCGATTGCACAAATTTGCTTCACAATAATGTTTGTTGTTAATTTGGACAAGATTATTCGGGACACCATGTATATATATATATATATATATATATGTATGTATATATATATATATATATATATATATATATATATATATATATATATAACTATATATAGACATATATGCATATATACATATATATATATATATATATATATATATATATACCTATATATAGACATATATGCATATATACATATATATATATATATATATATATATATATATATATGTGTATATCGTATAAATTGCTTAATAACTATGTTTATATATGTTTATATGCCAAGTCTCCGTCTGTCTGCCATTGCTCGGGGTTACACTGTCCTTAAAGGTTGATCAGCCTAATGAACTTGTCGTCGTCAGGTTATCGCGCCGTTTGTCTTAGAAAAATGTGTGTATGGCAACACAGGGACTGCTAAGACATTTCCGGCAGTGTCAGTTACACGAACATTTGTTACGCGGGCTACAACCGTATATTCATTTAACAACATTTTACCCACCAAATTATATACGAGGACGTTTTACGTTCGAGACAAAATTCTATATAAAAATTGAATATAGACAGAATGTTATAGAAATAATTGAAATAGTACGAAAAGCCCTTGGAGTAGACAGTGAAAAAACATTTGGGTGGCTTGGTCGCTTTTTCCAGTGTTATCGAAGGAAAAATCTGATTTGGGAACCCCAGTTAAGACGGTCTGTCCGCAAGTTTGCCTAAATGGCAAAATCTTAGGAGAAAACGCATTCGCTAAGAGTTATGCCTGCAGTCTGGCAGTCACAGAAGGCTACTAGTACTTTAGAAAATTGCCCGGACTTCAACCCCGCCACGATTTTGTGGCCACAAAGTTTACGACGTTTCTCTGAGATGGCCTGAGTTTATCTGCCGCAAGAGACCGGAACTCTGAAGAGTTCTCGTCAGCTCTCCATCCTTTACCGCGACAACGCAATAACCCAATTGTCGCTTTTTAAAGCGGATTATATGTATAAGAGTTCAATCACGACCCTCGTATTTATCCAAACGTGAAAGTTTTGTTGTTTCAAGATTTAAAAAGAAGTCCGATACATTAGATGGAATCACAGAAAATGCATTGACCTTAATGAAGGGTATCCTAAGAGTCTAATTTAAGTGAACTGTTTAGATAAATATAACAAAAATGTATTCTAAATAAGACCGGCATAATTTTGGGTATCAAATAAACACTAAATCCAGTGCAAACTCCAGGTCTGGAATTTTTTGAGCAGACCTCGCTAATATTTATCAGATAATAAACAAGTGTGACATGAACTGTAGCGTATGCAAGCATAGTTGAAAAGGCCGATAGGTTTTCTGCATAAAAATAAAGGAAGGGAGATCTTGTACTTGATCAGCAAATTCTCTGTTGCAAGTTGCTACAACAACAACGACGACAACAATAACAACAACAACGACGACGACGACAACAAAAACAACAACAACGACGACGACGACAACAAAAACAACAACAACGGGAAAGCCACTGGAAGCAAAGCATAAACATTAAAGTATAACTATTTAACAACAACAATACTAGCGGCAAGACCAAGCTAATAGACGATATCACAGCGTTTAAAACATCTAGAACAACTGCTGCGTCCATCCTATTGTTGTCGTCGTCGTCGTCTTTTGCGCAACGTGTGATACGAAAGAGAGAAAGAGTTCCATTTGGCAAAGGACCAGCTTTGTTCGCCGTTCTGTTCAGTTCGTAGTGTCTGCCCTGGATGTGTATGTATACATATGATGCGTTTCATGGACGAACCGTTTCATGGACGAGTGGCTTCCAGTCGGCCAGGCGAACCCCTCGCACATCTCCCCATTGTAACCCTATCTGCTGTGTCCTTTCGGCCGCCTTGGGTGTTGTTGGCATCATTGTCGTCGGAACCGTTACCCGCGGAAACATCGCCTATACTACAGCCAAACCCCCACAACCTCACACGACAGCCCTGCCAAGCGGGAACGAGATAACCGCCCCTGGCGCCTCACCAGTGTGATCACAATGTGATCAAACTGCAAACGTCACGTCACGAGCCATGCTATTTCTGCTTTTGTTGTTGCTGTTGTCGTTACTGCTGTTACTATTGTTGTTGTTGTTGCTGCTGCTGTTACTGTTATCGTTGCTGCTGTTGCTGCTATTGTTGCTACTGTTGACAATTCGGGCGTGCGGGCAACCGTCAGTTTCACCATCGTGCAGTTTGGCCTGATGCCAGTTTTTGCCCGATCCTCCAACCGGGACCGGGCCTGGGCGACAAGGCGATTGTCTCCAAGAAGGCCGTCGAGCGGGACCAGCAGAAACAAGAGACTTCTTGAGTTTGTCGTCACATTTGTGTGCCTCTATCATCACCATTGTCATCATTGCCGTGGTCTTTGTCATCATCATGACCACCATCACAACCACCACCACTACAACTATCGCATGACCTCACCGGTGCGTTTTTCGACAAACTCTGCTTGACTGTGTTAGTATGCCGAGCATGCGCCACGCATGATCCATGATCAACGATGCGGTGTCATTTCTACTGTTGCTGTGCCTGCCTACCTACGATCTTACTGTGACCGCGGGGGACAAAGGAGGCTCGCGCCTTTCGCTGTGCAGAGTCCCCAGCTAGATGTCTATTTGTCGATCTATCGGGCTATTTGGGCTGTTTACCGCCACTGCTACCGACGGATCAGACCGACCGCGGATATCGGACTCCGTAGCAAGTTTTGATTGTGCTTTCGCAGCTTGTATGCCATCTTCTTTCCTCCCGTCTTCCTTCTACCCCCGTTCCCATCTTCTTTCTCCGCCGTAAAAGCAACGTTTCTTTGTTCCCTATAAGAGTTAACATGTTTTCTGCGCAGCGATACAGCGATTTTTAGATTGGCCTTCACCACGAACACTGCTTGCCTTTGTTTTTAGACGGAGAAAGGGAGAGAGAGGAATAGAGCGCGCGGATGTGGGGAAAAAGAAGACACAACAAGGAACACGAAGTGCAAATAGGCCAATCGAGTCACGGAGCAGAACTGCTTTCATCATTCTCACGAAATAGAGGATTTTACGTCTAGTTAGCTCTTAGCTCATCGTGCTTCCTCGATGCTGTCAAATCTCAAGGGACAGTCGGTATCGACAGTCATATATAATACAATACAAATATATCCTTTATTTGAAAAGGAGTTGAACACGAGAAATAAAGTGCTCGCAATCGCGGGCTAGGCGAGCCGTTTGCCAAAACAAATGAGTGGTTAACGACAACCACACTGGTATCCTCAGACGATTGAATGGCATTGTCACTCTGTAAGCTGCTTAATCTTGCGTGATAGAACGTATAAATCTGATCATTGCGTATAAGATTTTTTGAGAACACGGTAGTCAACACGACGCTGGTACTCCGCAACAATTGGGGGTACGACTCTGTCGCGCGTTAAGTTGCACATTCTCGAGACTCGTTTTAAAAACTTGTCCTGATCTTGCTGCAGCATACATGCCTGTATATCCTTGTCGTAGAAAGGTACCCAGCGAGGTGAGCGCAGTATGACTATTTTGGCACTACCAAGGCTTTATCAAGACAAGTATCAGGACAAAACGGCATCTGGGGATATCTTGTGATGATAATACCCGCAGCATAAGATTGGTCAGTCGAGAAGCAGCTTTTGCTAAATCGGCCATTTGTGCCCGAAACTATAACTGCCCATCGAACGTTACTTCTAGATCCTTGTAGGATGTGACCTCGGGTATACGAAAATCGATTCGCTGATACGTAAAGACGTCGGGAACTGTTTATAGGACTGCGCACGGACATATATAATTTACCTCAAACGTGGTAATATTAGAAATGGCTGCTTGAATATTTAGGCGATCCTCGTTTCGTCTGATCTGGGCATATATTTTTAGATCGTCCACACATATTTTGTATGTTATGTTTAGGTTGCGCAGACAAACGCCCAAGTCCTGAGCGAACACTATATACCTTAGTGAGCCTAAGCAGGTACCTTCAGGAAACCCAGAAGAACGTAGGGAGGGCTCCGAGTCCGAGTCACCCATCTTTACGGCGAAGCTGCGATGTGTTAAATACAAGTGGCACCAAGCCATGAGGGCCGATTTCAAGCGCCTTTTTAGTTAAAGAATTCTATGATTTACCCTGTCGAAGAATCGTGAGAAATCAAAGTATATCGCGTGTGTGGAAATGGCCCTGTTACGTGCAATAGCCCAATCATGACAGAAGCTATCCCTGCCTGTAGATTTAGCCGTTTCTTAGCTTCATAGGGTTCCGGCCTTTTTTTTTCAAAACGGCGTAAACGAGAAGTTGCGCGGTCCAGTTTACGGAACAGCCGTAAGGGCAATCCTTCACACAATCCAGGCAAATCACGGCTTAGACGAGCGGAAAGTCAAGCGATGCATTCGTGGAGGGGGGATGCTCGGGCACAGTGCTGCGGGGATGAACGATCACGAAGGTTCAAAGAGCTGTTTGCAAAGGTTTCGTTCTGATCGTTGCCGGAAGAGAATATGAAGATCATTGGTGCCAGTCGATAGACATGATATTCGCACAAATTGCGTCGTGGCCATTGGCCTTTATGTAATTAACTTTTGGTTGCAGGGGTATGGAGACCTGCGACCGGTTCAAAATAGACAGCGTGTGTTCAGTGTATGTAATCAGACATAACAGATAAAGAGCGAACATCGATGTTAGCCACCATAACCTCGTTGTTAGTGAGGATGGCTTGCCACTTCTAGGACGGATCGGGCAGGTTACAAACAAATGCTCATTGCCTTATCGGGTGGTTGAGTTTGAATCAGCGGTTTCCAGTCAGCAGACAAAGGATTCATATCTCCTAGCAGAAGAACAGGGCGATCGAACAGAGTAACTTTATGCGCTGCCTAAGATCAAATGTTGCCCCACTTAAAGACAAATATGCACAGGTGACGCAACATTGAGTCACACATAACGTCCATAGCAATAACCTCGGCAGCTGACTGAGGCATGTTAACCTCGCAGCAGGCTAGCTCAAGATTCACAAGTATGCACAAGAAGCCACCCCGGATTCGTCTAACTTAACTTTTTCAAAAGACCGAGTAGTGACCACCAAGAGAGAGTTCGGCCGACGACAGGTTGTTGATAGCTCACGTCTCAGTAATACAGATGATGTCAACTGTGTGGAGTGCGGTGTACAAATTTAGAGAATCGCCAACTCCCCTCTTTGTAAGCGATGCGGCGTAGATACATTGGAAGGTACTTGATGGGCTGTTTTGTAGTTGAATACATAGCTTAGGAAATTATCCTGTCGAAGTCCAACGTAACGTAAGCCTAAGAAGGTGCTAGTCAGGGTGCGCTGGGAAACTCTTCAATTATATTAATTGCCCCCCCCCCCCCGCCCTGTAATGTCCATTACTGTTGTTCCGTGAGTCCATGCCGTATCACAAAAGAGTTTGGGGTAGTTAATTCATAACACAGTTATTATGAATGATGCGTGAGTGGCAAATCAAGGTTGTACTCTGCGCATCTTGAGAGGGCTGATGGAATGCGATGTTAGATGTTCATTCATATTTGGATACAGGATTGCCATTACTGTTTTGTCTAGATTAAGTTGAAAAACTTTTTTGCTTGCGAGCATTTGAAAGCGAGCTACGTGCAACTAAGAAGCGGCTGATTGAGTTGGCTTATCGCTCTCCCTCTCCACCCCTCTCTCATCTCTCTCTCTCGCTCTCTCTTTCTCATTCTCTCCCCCCTCTGATTGTTGCCGCTGCAACGAAAACGACGAGGAGAAAGACGAATCGTCAACGTGAAGAAAGCGTCGGTTGCCCCTCTTACCGCTAGCCCCGCCCCGATTTGTCCTGCGTCTTGAGAGACTAAGTGCGCCAATTGCGCTGTCTGTCATTCCACTAAAGGACACCCTGGGCGCCGCACGTTGCGAAGAGGCGAAGCGAAAGGCAGAACGTGAAAAAGAAGAGGGAAAACGACGTGCGCGTCGTCCACACATTCTCGGCACGTTCTCACAGGAAGTAGACGACCCTTCCACTTTCTCTGTCAGATCACACACACTTGACGTTCAAGCCGACCAGCATTCGACCTGCGAGGTGCACGCATGCCCTTGAGCAGGAGTACGAAAGTAAGATTTTATCTGTCGACACTTTGCCACTGAGAGATTCTGCATTGTCAGCAGCGTCCACATAAAGAATCGACATTGCTGCTGGAGTCATGGTCGGGTGGACTGCATTCATACACTGTTGACCGGTGAACGCAGTGGCTTCGTTAACAATATCATCCGTAGTTATTAGAGTTCAGCGAACATGCACGCATTGCTGACAGGTACTGCACTGTATGCAGTTCGCTGAACCAACTCGCCGATAGCAGTTGGGGCATTTCTCGGTTCGTGGGAAGACCTGTGTTTCCTGCCTTGAAAAGCCATCACTCATCACTGAGAAGTCACAGACGGTAGGATAAATCATTACACCAAAGCAGGAGACACAAAGGTGGCGTAAGTAAGCAAAAATTGCACTTAATTTATGGGAACACTATACACGACGAACTAGACACCCGCCTGCCTAGCAGACGACTCGAATCTGATATATATTCAATTAAAAAAAAATAAACATTCCGCAGGCTATGTAGTAACAAACTTCGGATTATAAGTGTGTGGAGTAGTTGTGCCACTTCTGTTCATGCTGAACTGCTTTTTCTTATAAAGTTGGAGTCGGTAAGCTCTGCATATACGTGCGCCCAACTAGGCACCCAAATTGAACCCTTGCTAAATGTCATCTAGGGCGGCGTGGCCTGGGTAGCTAGTGCGCAATACTGCTCTGGCCTCTGGTATGCTCGATCCCGGTTATAGACAATTAATGTTTGTGTTCAGATATGCCAGCAGAGTGCATATCAGCACTTCGAAAAAATGATGATACAGTTCAGTTACGCACTTAGGTGTATACACACTGTGCTTGACCATTCCACACTGTCTCCCAATTTGTGGTCCTAAAACAGCCTACATAAAAGTAAACATTTTTTAAACACAACCGAAAAAGATCCACCTAAATTAAATAGCAAACCAAATAGCGTCCTAATAAGTAGTATAGGGCAATTAATATAGGTCTTAAAATCTCTTCTCTAGCCCTCAAAGAAATTACCTAAAATGTAGCACCGGTAGAGAGGGGAGGGGGCACACCGGAGAATGTCGATTAAGTCCGATCGCAAAAGATGCCATGAGATAAGTGTTACTCCGTAAGCGTACACGACAGTACAGACGCTGAGTCTCGCTAGCAGAAACATGCAGTGCCTAAGCAGAGAACCTTATAGTCGATGCGCTGTGCCACTTGTGCTCATTCTGCCTCGACAGCTCTACATGTAGCCGAAATGACCGCCAGTCTACGATAGCTATACCAATGTAGCCGTCGAAGGCTGGCGAAACCCCCGTAATGGTTTCAGTACGCTCAGAAAGTCGCCCAGAAGTCTACTACAAGATTCCAACCACAAGCCGATTTGTGATCGGCATTTTCCACAACGTCCACATCTAGCAATGTAGCCAGCTGTGGAGGGTGAGGTGATCTAGCCAAGACTAGCTGACTCAAAAGACTAGCGAACTGCATCGAGAGTCGATGTTCCCCCCGTTCTCCTCCCCACTCACCCCCCACCACTTCCCCCACCCCTTAGTGTCTACACTAGTGCGGAACACGGCGCAACAACTTCCAATCGCTTTAGTCTAAAACCCTTTGAGCTTTTTGACAGACGAACGGGATATTGGTAGAAACAGACCAACTACTTCCTACTTCAATACTGCCTCGTCAGAAAATGCAACAGCGGGAATGGCAGCAGCAGCAGCAGAACTAGATATCGTTGTCATCGGCATAGTTGAACTAGAATGGCAATCTCTATGATTAGACGCAAGCCTGCTTTGATGGGCGTACGTGTGTGGTATTCTCCCAGCGCCCAGCAGACATGCGTAGCAATAGAGAAGCTCTTCATAATTGTTTGGATATATATTTCACTAAAGGTTCGGGAGAACGCCAGGAACGCGTGTAGTGATGCACCAGTGCCAGATTCTGCAGTTGTATGTACGTATATATATATATATATATATATATATATATATATATATGCAACAACAACGAAGTTAGGCGACCTGCGCATATGGCTTCATTGGCATTGTTTTATCCTTACCGTAGGTAGCTTTACGTTATTGTATTTAGTAAATTGCGGGTCGGTAATGACGAACAATATGTCAAAACTAGACAACTGATAGCTTTGTGCGATACACCGTCTATGAAATGCGAGATTCACCCCTAAGTCTAGTATATTGAAAAATCGCTTCTCCTTCTGCCGTAAAGGTCCGTTTGCCCATGTATATTGACAGCGCTTAATATTATAAGAGCATCCGTGCGAGTATCACGACACGACACTTGTTTTATATATTGTCCTATACATGGCATGCACTTCGACCTCCCGTCTCTTCATGCACACCACCCACCTGGCCACCGGGATGGTCATTGATCTACGCCGTCGCATCGTCTTCATACTTTAATCGCTGATCTCACTTAGGAATTGACAAGGAATCCTTTAAAATCAATAATAATAATATTAATAATAAAAAACGTACACATTTATACAAATACATTTCTGTGAACGATTGCTGTTGTCCGCTAAACAAACAATTATGGGTCCAGGTTAGCTGAGGCTAACAAATGCAGAAAAACTCTAGCGTTGATTATCCGCACAAATTTTGTCCGTTGACGCTCGACATTATGGGAGATGCAGGCCCCTTTACGCTCAAACTAATTCAACGCGTAGGAAGCGGCCTTAATCTTTCAACGGAAGACTCAGGGGCATCCGAATTTTTGCGTTAGAGGCTATCGCTCGACATTTTACGAGGAAATGCAGCGCATGTGTGGGGCACATTGTTGAACTGGGTTAACCCTGGGTTAGACAACCCATAGTCACATGCTCGCGCGGGGATAATTGTCCACTCCAATGTGCTAACATAGCAAAGTGATATAAATAAATGCATTATATAATTAAAAGTATATATTGTTCTTATCGCTGCCTTCTTTGCAGCTATCGCAAAACCTTCAGCCTCCCTTCAGCAAAACCTTCGGTAAAACATTTACGCCATAATGTATAATGCTACGTATGCAGTTGTCGCATCTTTGTGCATGTTACGTCGTGTTGCTTATGTAAGGTATCTAGACCACAGCTGTTTGTAATGTTTCTACGATTCACATCATAGTTTCAAATCAACCTGACGTATATATTTATTTCGTCTGAATCTTTCGAAGTTGTTCAAAGGTCCGCTCGAAAATAGGCTTCCAGAGAGTACCTGCAGGTAGTATATACGCATCAAACAGGTTATTTGGCTTTAAAGCTATGCAATGACCAGTTTGCGGGCCTAGAAGCGTTCTTAACAGATTTCCTTACTTTTCTAAATGTTTCAGATTTGAGCAAGTGATCACTCTAAGATCACGAACAGAAGCCACGTTCTGTAAAAATTTACTAAAATGAGCCTATGCAATAATTTGCGTCATCATTTTCATGGTGGTACGCTATTACAGATTGAGTTTATGTAGTGGAGGTCCTGAGACTAAATGTGGGGC
>QVRM01006354.1:227500-384528 GCA_003439945.1 Dermanyssus gallinae
CCACACAGAACGAGGCTTGTCACAGAAACAAGGCTGCAAGACGTTGAAACGTTATAAGTTTCTTACTCTCGATACTTACCACTTTAGTTTAGCTTGCAGACCCGGGGTCAGTTGCGACGGGAACAGCATGAGTAGCCAAAATACCCGATCCGGCGTGATGCTTTCAGACGAGTCACTCGCGACCGGTACTTGTTCGTCACAACGGCAACCCGTGTTCACCATAGACAAATGTCACACACAGACACATCAATAAGTGCTCAGCGTTCCTCCTTTAAGGTTCTCGGCTATCTTCCGAAAAGGAATAGCAGCTGCAGCAGCAGCAGCAACAGCAACAACAACAGCAGCAACAACAACAGCAACAACAGCAACAGCAGTAGCAACAACAACAACAACTGCGATAACTCGGTTGTCACTTGCCGTCACCGAAGCTGGCCCGACACGGTCGACTAACCGCTGGCAGTGCATTAGACGTGACATCCTCGGACCGTGGGAACATCCGTTGGGGCTGCTGCCAAGCCCAAGTCGAACTGGCCATACAAGATCCAGGCGAGAGTTCTGCAAGAGACGGTACGTGCGCGCCGTTCTTATGTCGAAACAACAGCACCATTGACAAGATGGAGCAGGTCCAGCTGGAATGACGTAACTGAACTTCCATCAGGAGGGCAGTTTAGGTACGCAATATACACACGATGACACTGACGTGTTTCAGAGCGTCAATCAGCTAAAATTGCCTGGAATGTCTGAGAACGATACTTAACCTAACAGCAGGCAGCTAGTCATTATTCGAAGCGAACGCGGGAATAGGGAAGCTAGCTGTAAGGAAGCTCAACGTTATGGTCGTTCGGGCCGGAGCTCATAGCCGCCCGTAAGCTAATTTCAGCGGGTAAGCGAAACAATTCTGCTCAATGATGCTCCACCTGCAGCTACGTGGATCTCGTACTGAAAATTACACGATTGCCATTATGCCGAACACGTTCCGTCCACTTTCACAAGAGACACATACACACTACACGGCACTAGATGGGTGATTATAGGATTCTACTCTTGCTATCGTTTCCGCTACAACCACGTTGAAGCTTGCTTGGGTACAGGATACTACCGGTGTTTCGTTTAGGCAGGAAAGTGCACCGTCGAGTTCAGAGATACACAATATATCTAAACTGTATCCACTTTCGCACTAGGCGACAGACACTTTTGTCGACACAGTCAGCACTGACAACGTAAGCAAGTACTTGTCACTTATCTCGTCTAACATACAATGCTCTGCACCCAATGTGATCACCTATACGTAAAGATATATATTCAACAGCCTCACGTGTAAGCATATCAGACGGGGCCGGGCCTTTTATACCAGACCAGTGATTCGCAGGCTCCTGTCTACAAGTTCTAGCTATGCAGCTTACGAAGCTATACGGAAAATAAATTTTAAGGATAGAAAAAATCTAGCTTATAAACGCAGTTTTTTTCCCACTACAGTTTGTCATTGTCTGTGGCCTCGTAGTGGTTTCCGCTCCCATCGCACCTGTAACAGTGTGGCAGATAGTTTGTCTCGTAGATAGTGCGTTCTTTAACGCTCAAGTCGCATAGAGCAGACCATCAATGGTCTTTGCCATGTGGGCCGAAGAGAGGCTCTCCAAGCGTATTCTCGCGAAAGCCCAGACAGTTTATCGACCAGAAAGCCTTATCAGTCGCACTAAGTCTATTAGCTGCCTCTTCACAGCTCAGCGTCAATGCCGTTAAGATGGTTGCCTTCTTGCTAATCGTTGGGGCTCTGGCTAATTATTTTCTTTCCTCTCTACGAGCAGATACCGCAATACAAAGCTAAGCCATCTTCTGTTCAAATCTCAGGTTAGTTCCTTCATCTTTCACATCTTCTGCTTTCCTTTGATCCCCATGTCATTATATTATCGTTAGGTTACAAAAGGGGCAGTATTACATACGATGCGTCGCATCGAAGCTTATGTTTTTCCACATTGACAAAAATGTCAGTCTTCTTCAAAGTTCTGCAATGATTTCAATTCAATGTCGCTATGTTTTTTTAGAAGACAAAGGGTCTATTCTGACCAACTACGTTCCAAGAAAACAGGTTATTTACCAAATTCGTTGGAACGCACTTTGATTGAGAGGAGGGCCCTGCCCTAAGGTGATTGTTTACAGTGTTAAAAACACTGCTGCTCTTCGACGCCTGCGGCAAGAGAGTTGTCAACACAAATTCATACATCAACGGGATTTAGTAAAACAACTGCGGTAGGGCGTATACCACAGCGTTCACTTACATGTCTTATGAATTGACGCCGAACATTTTCCAGCATGACAAGATATCTAATGATTGACTAAGTGCCGATACAGCAGAACATTATACTATGCCTGGTTTGATAAGCGTACTGTGCAGTTTCACAATGAGTGTTCTAAGCGCTAGGTTGCATAGAACAACCACGTCATCTGCGCAATGTGTTCTCTAAATTTCAGGTCGTGTGCCGAAAAATGAGCTTCGGGTGTAGACTCTTTATTTAGAGCATGCACATAGTTTAAACGGACTACCTTAGGGCTGCACGTTTTTAAACGGAAAAGTTCGCGCCGTTTTCAACAGCCCAAGGGATACACCACCTATGGTGGACTGCAGTAGCTCACAAACGTTGATGCTTTTACCAGTTGCATAAATCTTCAATTGGCCCGCATACAATGTATAGGTACACTCATTCCACTCAGGTTTCCAAAACAAAAAATAACCAGAGCAGAGGGACAAGAGCGCTTCCTTAAGACAGTCCAGAGGTACAGCATGACAAAGTTAAGAAAGTATCGTCCACCTGGGCGATAAAGTGACAATTCCGTAGAAAGGCGGTAACTAAGTGCAACTAGAGCGTTCCTTGGTAAAACCGTATTCCTTAGTATCGACGAATACAGCACCCAGAAAAAAAACTTATGTCTACGATCATTTTGTCCATGTTGAAACATGTCATTCTATCTTGCGAGGCAGGCTAATAATTAGTGCCAAGCTTCCGACCGCCTCTCTTGAACAATGGTGTGAAGACCGAGGGCGGAAAGCTTTCGGAAAATCCGTCTCTGCTAGGCTATGCACGAGGAGTATCGACAGGGCAAGTGCAAAAGCTGTAGACATCTTCTTAAGCAGAATAGGACAAAGCCGATCGGACCAAACGAATGCCGTCAGTGGAAGGAGAAGCTTTTACGTTTAGGTAACTGTCACTGCTTCAGGGCCGATGCGGTAACACCGTGGGCCTCGCCGCCACTTGGAATACTAGTCCGGAGGCCTGCCGTCTTGGCTTATTAGGCATAGAGCGATGAAAGTAACGCCACATAGAGCAGGCCATCCGCAAATTGTCTGCGTCTACCGCTGCCCTTCGCAGCGGTAGATGCACTCTGTCATAGTGTGGGTCTAGCCGCCCGAAAGAGTGTGTGTTATGCTGGGATGGAACACGGAATCACAAAGTGACTGAATTTGATCGTAGAGTTGGAAGCGTAGTGAGGTGGCTCCCTTCTGGTCCGTAACAGTAAGTAAGTAGGGGGTTACGCTGGCTTTTCAATTCAGACTGGCAGAGCGCTCCTGTCAGACCGGTGCGTACGCAGTTGAAGAAATCGCGCGCATTGCAGATGTTGACAGACTGTTCTCTAAGGATTCGCTGTCGGGCAGCGATTTTGCAGCGCTTGGTGATGAGACATTGTCGCAGATGTTCGCGAGTGGAGACCGAGTGCTCACCAGTAGGCGACTGTATGCAAACATAAGCCGTACAGTCCTGTTGTAACATATGAGGTTACTGTAACAAGCTCTGCAGCAGACCCATGTCGGTTACTCGTCTATGGCTGTTACTTGGGAACAGTTAAGACTCTTCCACACAAGAACACGAAGTACCACCACTACCGTGAAAAGCGGTCGCGACGAAACGCTCAGTAGTTGTAATCGTTGCTGCAGTTGATTGCAAAATGCACATATGACCCAATACAACTTGCGTCACACGTCCAAAATAAAATTATTTGCAGAATTCGTTCATTCATTCATATTTATTCAACATAAATAGGGTATGCACTATTATATGTATTTTGGCTGTATATATGTGTATATAATTATATTAGAGGTTGTGCCCATTTAAACTAAGCTCAGCCAAATCCACTTTAATGGACGGTAGTTTCGGCGCGTTTAGGCATCTGCACGGTGACCGGGAAGAACCATGCTGGGGCAAAGTGCATAGCTTTCTAGCTTTGCGAAGAGGATAACGTACTGCTTGACATAGTCCGGCGCAAGAGCATTGCTCTAGCAGGGAGCGCAATAGCCTGCTGTAGATCGGCGCACATTTACAACTGGCATTATTGATTTTAGTTCGGGGCCATATATGGTACGCACACACTAAGGAGGGAGCTAAACTAAGCAGAGGGTTCTATACCAACAGATACAGACGTCATATATATATATATATAGCTAACTCCACCCTGTATAGCTTTGCTTCGACCCCATTCTAGCAGAGTTGTAATTGCTAGTGCCTCGAGAAGTATCGGAAACGTGCCGTGCTGAGCTTAAGAAGAAAATGACCCCATCAGCATCATCATTATCGTCATGCGCATTGTCCGCTCAATGGAGGATCTTAGTAAGCGGCAGACAAACCTCGTTGAGATGCCTTCCTAGAAGAGCAGTAGACGCCGATGATCGGGCCCGCCCAACTGGGGCGGTGTTGCCCTAGTCTGGATTCGTGCTTACTTTGCTTGGGGGTTTGGTTTTCTGTCTCTCTCTATTTCTCTGTATTTGCCGCTCATTCTACCTTGTTCACTGCCTCCCTCTCGTATCCACTCCTTCTGATTCGCTTGCTACCGGGACAAAAGACGTGTTTTGCCTTTGCTTGAAAGCCAATTACACCAACCAACTCCTTATATTCCTTTCCCTCCTCCTATCTCTTCCGGTCGCACTCTCTCTCCCAAGCCTGCTTTGTAGCCTGGTCTTATGTGCCTAGCTTTGTTGGACATATGCAAAGGGGCCTTGTGTCCTTTAGCAGACACGGACTGCTTCTTCCCCTCTGTGGACCACTGAAGGCCAACCTCGCCTTCGTTTTGCCCAGAGCAATCTCGGGTGAGTCATTTTCGGTTCTCTGTTTCCAGAGATCGAGGTCCTGTCTATTCCCTTTTGACGTCATCGTTGCCGTCAGCCCCGCCGAGGATCAGAGCTTACAAACAAAACTATTCGCTAAGGGCTTTTCTCGGCGCAAATCCGGCTTCGCAGTGAACCACATATCTATTCTATAAACGTTCTTTGGTCGTCTTTCTCGTTTTAGCAGCCTGACTTGTCGATTGCTACAAAGCTTTATTGGTGTGTATGAAGGTCACAAAACTTCTTTGATTGGTCTTTGTTTCTCCCACTCTTTGCTTTATATATACATGCATTTATTACGAACACTTGAACATGATTTAGTATAAGTACATATAATGAGATGCGGAAAGTTTTGGTGGAACGTACAAGTCTGCGCCATAAAGGTCCATCGAAACGTAGTATTTTCCGTACGAAAGTCGTACTGCTAGACACAGCAGACTGCTTGGTCCACGGTTGTGTATGACTAGTCTACAGTTGAGTAATCTAATCCAATATATAATCTATTTGCCTTGTATTTTCAATAATTTGTAAGGGCAAAACAATATTCCCAAACGCGTTACAGGCATACAGTTAATAGCTGGCTAGCTACAAAGCAAGCTGTCTCAAGCTCTGCAAACGTCGAGGTGATTTAGTGTACGCACATCAGCGTGAAATTTGCATATGAAGCTCTCCTCTGACGTATGAAAAAATTCTGGCGTCTACGAGCTTGTGATAAAAGCCCTGAACAGCATATCCCGCATTGTCTCAGCGAGGTACGTTTAAAAGTCCTTAAGAGCGGGGTGAACGACAGATGAAAACGCGGTCCTAGATTTTGAGAGTGCGTAGACCAGACGGTTGTGGTAGTCCTTTTGAGAGGAGTTGCCTTGACCCTTTCGAGATATTCCTGTTGTTCAATTGCCAAGTCATCCCAAACCTGGGTGATGCCGTGCGCAGCGACTGAGGCCACTTTGATGTTGAACAGGGCTAATTGCCCGGAACATTTTCTAGGGGCTTGGGATAGTTGTCATAGCCGAAATGCCTTGAGTGATTTGTTCGGCGATATGAGTTCGAAAAGCTGTTGCTTTACCATTGAGTTCAAGCAATCGTGGGCGGCGACTCGCCCTCCTGCTCAGAAATTAATCGTTTTTGTCTTGACGGCTTAAACCTAGGAGGGAATTGCCTACCAAAGGACAAAGCCTTATATATAAACACGTTTACCACCAGGCTCGCTGCCTACCTCAGGGTATCAAAGTGTCACCATTTGCCACCAACATGTGCACGATACTATACCAGGCTTGACTTACTAATTATTTTAAATTTGTATTTCCCTCCATGTCCAACGACTTTGTCTAGCATCGCGATCGTCGTCCTTGAACGGAAGTAGCAATGGTAAAAAAAAGGCGACGGCGATGGTGGTTAAAGTGTTGGCGTTGTGGCTTCAAGTTGAGAGGAAGGTCAAGAAGCAGACGTGGTGACACCAGCGAGCGACTTTAGGCCGCCCTCGAATCGAGCGGGCACCCATTGCTGCCCTCGTCCATTTGGGGGCAAGCAAGCATTTTCGCACCGTGAACCATTGGGATAGGCTGAGCCACAATTGCCGACAGTTCAGAGGCCGTAGTTGTTGTTGTTGTTGTTGTAGTCGGTGTTGTTGTTGTTGTTGTTGTCGTTGTTGTTGGTGTTATCGGTGTTGTTGATATTGCTGCTGCTGCTGTAGTAGCTGTTGTTGCTACTGGAGCTGTTCTTGTCGTTGCTGCTGCCGTTGTCGTCATCATCATCATTATCATCATGATCGTTGCCTTAGCAGTCGTCGCCTTCTACCGCGCTTTGCCCCCACTTCGTCTTGCCCTCGTCATGAAGTCGATAACGGGTAAAGACAACAACAACGACGCCGCCGACGATGGCGACGGCGACACCAGCTTGGCAAACTGTTGGCAAACGGAGGTCGACTTCCGCTCGACGCTCGCTGGTACGCGGCAACGACTGCCGGCAGAATGACGTTGACGTGACGAGAACCACAACGGTCGCAACAACGACAACGACGACGACAACCATTTCGATGGCCTTCACGACGTCGTTGCTGTGGCCGGTCGACCGGCCACTAGCTGACTGCTCGAGGAGGTGTTGTGAAAGCAACACTGCAGTAGCACACACAAAAAGACGACGACAACAACAACAGCAGCAACAACAGCAGCGACACCAACAGCAACCAAAACCAACAACAAGTACGACACCAACCTCAACAAGGACACTAACAACAACAACAACGACATTG
This sequence comes from Dermanyssus gallinae, assembly GCA_003439945.1. NCBI lineage: Eukaryota > Metazoa > Arthropoda > Arachnida > Mesostigmata > Dermanyssidae > Dermanyssus > Dermanyssus gallinae. The sequence goes on from QVRM01006354.1 coordinate 234,844, forward strand.
ACAACGACAACAACGATGACAACAACATCAACAACGACGACAACAACAATATCAACAACGACGACCACAACATCAACAACGACGACGACAACAATAACATCAACGACGACGACGACAACAATAACATCAACGACGACGACGACAACAACAACAACAACGACACCCACAACAACAACAACAACGATACCCGCAACTTCTCGAATCATATATATGGATCGTGAAAGGCTGCTGCCGAACTGCCAACCACCATCGCCACGACCTAACGGCAGCACCATCGTCCGTTGAGCAGCACACGCAACACGCTCTCTTCGCTCAAGGTCTCAAGCACTTCAAGGCTTCTTTGCCATCTCTCTCCCCACTCTCCGTTCTCGCTATCTCTCTCTCCACCTTCCCCCATCTCTCACTATCTCTCTTCACGTTTCCCCATCTCTCACTATCTCTCTCCACCTTCCCCATCTCTCTCTCTCTCTGCCTCCTTGCCGTGTGCCGCGTGCCGCGTTTACGCCATCTGGCCGCCCCTGCCCACTTGTACTGTGCTGCGTTCCGGCGTTCACCACCGCCATCATCGCTGCCGCCGCCGCCTGTGCAGCTCACTGCGCTTTGTTGCGGCTGCTGTTGCAGCTGTTGTTCCCGGCGTAGCCGCCGCTGGCCTTGTTTTGCGCACTGGTCTGCCTAACTGTGACTCCTCGATCTCTGATCGTAGCTGGTTTTCTTCCTCTTATTCTTTTACTACTGGTGTCCTCTCAGTCGCTTGGTATATACGTACTTGCGTGCGTGCGTGCATACGTCGGTGGTCGTTCCTTGCCTGCTCCTTGTTTAGCTAGTTGCTTGTTGCTAAGTTAGTTGCTTCTTGCTGCTCCTCTGCTCATCCGGACCAGCAAGTTGAACCAGCGCTCCACCCACTGTTCATCCACTGACGGCTGACTTGATTTGACTTGGTAGTGAGACTCACGGAAGCGGACTGCTGTAACTGCACACCAACAGCCAGTGTGCAGTTGGGGAGAAATGGGGGGGGGGGGGGGCGATCCGTCCCACGTGGGGCAATTCAACCCCAGCATCGCCCGCGCGCCACCCGAGTGGACCTACCTTGCGGAGGCGGTCGTGCTACTTACTGTTGCTGTTACCCACTGGCTGGCTCGCTGGTTACAGCTGCCACTGCTTCTCTTGCTGCTGCTTCTGCTGATGCTGTCGTTGTTGTTGTTGACGTAGCCGACGTTGCGGCTCCGACACCCGTCGTCAATGGCCGGAGTGGACCTGTTTGCCTCGCGTTTGCCCTGCATGTCCGTCTGTATGTCTGTCCAGCACTGGTCAGGGGCGTTTCTTTGGCCCTTCGTGGTTTTCCTTCTCCCCAATGGCCACCACCGCCCCTCGTTCTCTCCATAAACTTTACGCTCGACGACGGCTCAAGACGGCCGAACGCAAATATTCGATAGGCGTCCCCTTTCGTTTACTCTTCTCACTCTTGGTTGGTTTCGTCAGGAGCGATTGAAAGCTGGGGAAGCAGAAGGAAGCTGGGAAAAGACTCTCGCGTGCGCGCACCCGCTGTCGCTACAGTCTATAGCAGCGAAACGTTTCGCAACAGGCGTTGCTGCAGCAGAGAAACCGCAACAACAGCGACAATAGCAGCAGCAGCAGCAGCGGCAGCAAGAGCGGCTGAGGGCCTTTGGTCGAAGAACTGGCAGCTAAGGTTCTTAAATATGCGTTCAATTGTTGTTGTTGTCCCATTGTTGTTGTTGTCGTCAGTATTATTATGATATCTTAGTGAATACAGTGGTGGAAGTTTGAATGCGTGTATTATTATTATTCAATCCATAGAGCCGATGATAGCGGCGGCGTTTCCCCTACACACTGCGAGCGAGAGTTGCTGACGCAGAAACTCGCCCTCGCGCTGGTCACCCGTGTTAGCACTAATTTTGACACCTAGGTCTTTGAGGAGGTGTCTGGGAGCCCTACCAGCGCTTTTAGTGCAGCTCAAAGAGTGCAGTCCGTCCTCATCCACTGTTTTTCCACACGCCTTACACGCGTATGGCTCACAAATGGGAGCGCCTATTCTCAGAGCGGCCACCATGCGGAAGGAGGTGTTGTCCAGCATGGTGCCCAGCTGTGATGAAGGAAGTGCTCTAAGAAAGCCACTGCTGAAAGTGTCACGGGCAGCTATGAATACCGCTCTCTCTGTCGGGGATTAGATGTCATCTAAGATCATGCGAGCGGTCGTTTGACACTTGTAGCTGTCAAGCATGTGCTGTGTAGGGTGTTGCTTCCAGGGGCCAGGGCCTATCGATTGTCTAGCTGCCAACTCAGCTTCGTCCCTCCTTCCGCGCAGCACAGAATAAACATCCGGTTCTAACAACGTCTCCGCAAGCCCCGAGAACTCTATGATAGAGGCCGCGTAGCACAACGAAGCAAGCTCTGCCACGGACCTTAGTCTCAATCCTCCTTTGCTGAGAGGAAGTGTGGCCCTTTCCCAGGAATTATTATTATTATTATTATTATTATTATTATTATTATTATTATTATTATTATTATTATTATTATTATTTAATTCAGAAGCATTGCTTTCCGTCGGTCACCCGTAATATCCTCCGTACGATTTACAATATCTCTCAAACACTTCGCTGTGTTTAAGAGGATCCTATATGCCGACACTTATAGGACTTAGCTTCTCCAAGGCCATGGGCATAACGTGGTAGCTCCTCGACAGATTAGGAATCCTCGCTTTTTTAAATCTGCGTGTTCTGCGACCCTTCCACACTGGACAGAGCTATGGAGAAAGTATGATAGCGTCGCCGTACATGAGACAATACACTCGTACATCCCAGACAAGGCTTTTTTCGTGTGACTATAAAGACATTGTAACCTTATCGGGTTGTCACGAATTGTCTTGGCTCAGATCTTTGGGCTTGACTATTGATTGTATTCCTGCTTTTTCAGTGCCTCTCTCACTATCCCATTGAGCGCCGCATGTCTTGAGTCTGCCGGGTCTTAACGGGTGTAGACTGTCAGAATCGACCACGCAACGTGCATAGGAAGGGCTCACAGACAGGTGCGCCTATCCTAATAGCCGATACCATGCGGAAAAGCTTAGGATCTAGCATGGTGCCAAACTGACGGGAAGACGGGGCTTGAAGCCATCCCCCTCTAAAGAAATTGTCGATTCCTCACTTTAAGAAGCGTCGAACGAATGTTGGTTCACGTGATCTTCCCGACGGCCGGGGTCAATCTGACGCCCAAGTAATATTTATTGGTAGGGCGTGGTGGTTGGGGCGTCTTTAAAGGAGTATACAAGGGCGGATTGGTAAGTTCTAGTAGTAAGAATTTTGACGCCAGACAGAAACCACCAATGTTTTTCGGCTCGGTTTGCTAAGAAGAGATAGAAGATTATCTCCATTTGAAAGGCCTTTGACGTCAATAACAGAAGAAGTAAAAAAAACATTCACGATATCGTGCTCAACAATTGCCGAATTACTATCAGAAATATGGCTAAGGAATTGGAGATATTTTAAGATCAGATGTATCAGTCTCGACCGATATTTTATGCATCAGAAGACTGGCAGCGAAGTTCCTTCCAAAAATGTTGAATTTCCTGTGAATACACGCCTCCCGTGAAATGTCAAAATTGAACCTTTAAGCGGCAGCACAAGACCCTGGGATGCCTCTGAAAGTGATAGCAGGAGACAAGTAATTGGTATATGGTTACGACATCGGAACTTAAACTCGATCTTCCCAGTAGTGCTTTCAAGGAGAGAGTTTATCGAAGAAATTCAGACAGGGCAGATCCAACTCCAATGCGCTCTTAACTCTGTTACGTTTAACTACAAGGGAACCACACAAATCTACGAATTTACGGGAGCGATTTCTTCCACATCCCCTATATAGTCGTGAAATCTTGACTAGATTCCGAATGAGGCGTTTAAACTTTTTTTTTGAAGAGTGGAAAAGAAGGTGGCACAGGTGCATTGCAGTGGAAGGGAGCCATTTAAAAGGGAACACAAATACTTTGAAATATTAAATAAAAAAGATTTGCCTATTGTATCGACTGCTATCTGCATTTAGAATAGTTGCATTATGCAGCATGCTACATTACGTTGCTGACATTACTGCTAGGCCAACAACGTGAGATCTGTATGGTACAGTTTTAAAGTATCAAATAAAAATAAACGCAACCTTCGTTTTCCAGTCAGAAATCCAGCAAGCTGTGGCGGAATCCAACTGTCATCTGTATGCAGTCCTTATTGAGTGCGTCAAGGCCTTTGACAAAACCCCTCGTCATCTGCTGGTTAAAGCATTCTAACAAGCGGGAGTGGGTGGTTCTCTCCTGAGTCTAGTAGCAAGTATCTTCAATGATGACACCTTGCTGGTAGGCGGTGAGCATGGTTGTATTGGACTTTAAACAAAATGTGGGGATTCCGCAAGGAGACCCGCTAAGCTGCTTCTCGTTTACCCTTCTCCTTGCTGATTTTGGCGGTTACGTCCGACAGGAGTACCAAAAACCCGTGGTGGTGATGTTCGATAATATAGTGATGTTTGATGATATCGTGACAGACGATATCGTGGTCGATCATCGCGGGCTAGGTGCCATAAAGCGCATTACTCTATGAGAAAGGCGTTTCTTGTCTCAAAGGGGCTTGAGATAAACACCAGCAAGACCAAAGCCATGCGATTCAGGCGTGGGGGTCGATTGGCTGCCAGAGACATTGTACGTTGCTGCGGCCAACGATTAGAGTGTGTTAACTCTCTCCAGTAGATTGGCCTTTGGGTTCATTACACATGAACGACGTTTGCAGCCAATATAAATGAAACTGTACGGAAGGCACTTGTCTCTATTTACGGAGAAGTTGACAATATCCGAAGACTGTCCGTTTTCTCAGCAGTGAGGCTCTTCATGCTTAAAAGTCGTCCGAGGTTAATATGTGGTTTTGACAGGGTGTAGAGCCACCCTCACGCTGGCGAATTTCAACCAGCTTAAAAGGTGTTTCTCAATATATATATATATATATATATATATATATATATATATATATATATATCGCGAGTGTTTTGGTGGCCTATCCGAGCAAGGGGCCGTTTTGTGTATCTGATGCTAAACTATCCATTAGTTACTAAAACAATCCGACTAAGGTTGAAGATGCCGTGTACAGTACCTTACGAATGTTTTATTTCGGTGTGGAAAGTTAAAGTCTAACTGGCCAGGCGGGAGGTCAGGGGTTTGGACGTTTTTATTGCCTTGCACCTTTGATCTGGTCCTGCATGTGACAGTCGCCATGTATAAACCAGGTTCATAGTTCATGGTTATCACTACCTGGTATGTTAAAACGCCGCCTTTCACCAGAAGTATAAGTTGTGCACGTGCCGGTTCTGCCTGCAGAGATGTGCCAAGTACCTTGCAGTGCAGGAATGGACAGCTCTGGAGCGAAAATGGTTGCAATACTCCTATCGCCGGAAGCGTAAAGAAGATAACGCATTACGAAGAAATCTTATGAACTGTATATTATACTACAATTTTAGTGAAATAAGCAAAATTGAAATAGAAATAAGCGTTCCAAGTATCTTAAACCGAAGCACGCAAGAGCAGCTCTAATCCATCTCATTGGTCCAGTAATATTTTTTTTCTATACCCATTTAGGCCTGCACGTTCATTCTCGAAGACAAATCGGGTAATCTAGTCTATAATGACCCGTAGCATAATAAGGCAATTAAAATTGCGTATTGCACAATGGGTCTGTAGTTGCCTGGCCCTCCCCGCATGCTTTCACGGATACTGCTGCGACAATTGATAACCGGAAGCTGGAAGATAGTACTGTGTTAAATTGCCAAGTACAAATTGGTTCTCTAGCGGTTCCGCGGGAACGTTGGCTTAGACATCAAAATTAACCGTGTTGTGGAAAAAAGTCTATCTAACCTATTGTTGCACTTCCGTTCAAGGCATCTCAGTTCTAACAGCAGCTTATAGAATTAACGGCAAAAATCGTTTATTAACATGTCAGCTCAATTTTTGGCAGTTGACAAGAATAGAGGAAGTTTAGTCTATAGGCTAAATGTAAGCGCTCGTTAAATCATTGCAATGGGCTTATTGCGTTCGTTTTTCAAAAATGTTATGACTGTTTGGCTCTCGTCGTTTTATTCATTAGGAGACGTTTAACGTCGTACTGCACGTAGGCAATGTAAAGACGATCTTTACATTGCCTACGTGCAGTAGATTCATCGAGGCATTTATTACGTGGCCCTTTGTAAGAAATGGCATATCATTTGCTGATACTGCTGAACGTGCTTGGTGCGCGATTACTATTAAATTATAGTTTCTTTCGAAAATCATACTTCAACGGGCGTGATGTGTGTGTATATTTTTAAGTTTGACAAATTAAGCACAAGTCTTACCAGTAAATCATATGGGCGGGTACACTTTGAGTTAAGACAAACTGAAAGCATCAAAATTATATATAAATAACGGGATAGCCCACTAGGCTACAGGGTAGGTACGCACGGGTATCGTCATACAATCTCCTTGAATAGGAATAATATCGACGAATAAACGTGCAGTTAAATAGGTATCCTTTACTGAGTACATGCAGATACACTCAAACGCATACGGTATCTGTGCTGAGGAGTTTTCTTAATAGAGGCAGGCTTATGTAAACAATCATGAAATACACCAAACTATTTTAGCATTCGTTCAAACAATCTCATAAGCGGTAACACCATTTTGTCAAAACAAATTGCCAAGACATATCGTGTGAATAATATGTTTTTGTGGCGGATGGCCGGGACACTGAGAACTTGAAACGGCAACAGCGCAAATGTCGGCACATAATTTAAACTGACCGTTGTATGTACCTAGGTAACAAATGTAAATAATGTCCCCCTGTTGACAAAATAAAGGTGCATTTGAACTGACTTGATTTAAATTGAACAGCCAATAATGGTAATAATAATAACAATAATAACAATAATAATAATAATAATAATAATAATAATAATAATAATAATAATAATATATATTATTATTAATAATAATATATATTATTATTATAAAAATATAATTCGTCTGCTACATGCCGACGAAGGTGGTCGCACGTGTCAAAAGCTCCGTAAAATTGTGACTTTTTGTTATAAAAAGAAGCATTTTATAAGCTCGATCCCAGTGCGGTAACCTCTTGGTGACTTTGTGCTTCGTTCAGAACTTGTTGCAGTGCGCTAGCGATTCCACTCGACCTATAGTGGTCGACCTGAAGAAACATTCCAACGATGACCAAGTGTTCCATTTTAAGAGCGTAGGTGAGCCATTAGCTCACCCAGTGACTGCGGAAAGTCATCTAGTGCCAACTGACACGCGGAAGTCGTCATCTCAGGGATCTTGTTACCTAAGCAGTTTACGTTCATCAACACACACAGGTGTAGGTGAACACAGGCGCTCGGTTAAGTGTCACACATCTACGAGAAGATCAGCAAAAGCCGTATTTGAAACAAAACAAAGCGAGCGGAGAGAGGACAGGCTCACAAAGCTGATGGAAAGTGCGGCGAATGACGTCGATCACGGAGGTGGTGAGGAGGATATGGAGGAGATGTGCACGGGCACGTCGCACAGCTCTCCCCCGGAGAATGTGACTGCCGAGTCTGAGTCACCTCCAGACGATAGCAGAGCTTGGCAGACTGTCGCTACAAGGAAGGAAAAGGCGGTAAAAGCTGCTATGAAGAAAGTAGCCAGAGAAGCAACAACAGGAGCTCCTGTTAGTACAAAGAGTAATAGTCGCCTGACTGTCGGCGATAAGGGGAATGAATGGCGACCGGAAATCATTTTCGAGAGCCCAAATGATCCTGAGGGTCTAAAAAAGTTGAGTTTACTGAAGATTTATACTGAAATAAGAGCAACGATACCTGGCGCGCATGCTCGTTTCACAGCACAGGGTAAACTTGCGATTCGGATCGCGCAGCCAGAGGACGAAACGGTGGCTAGGGCACTTACAAGCGTATGCGGAATAACAGTGGCTCCGCTTACCGATACGAGTGCATTCTGGGGACGCATCAGCGGAGTAAACACACAATTCCAAGAAGATGAGCTACTAGAGTGCCTAAAAGAGCAAGGCGTAGGTGAAGTAAAACAAGAAAAATACACGGCCGCAGACGCCAGCGACCAAAATAATGTTGTCAAAGTATGGAAGAACTCCGGAAGGGTCCGACTCCGATTTAATGGACCCCCTCTGCCGGAGGTGTTTATAGCAGGTGAACGCTTCCAAGTTACGCTATGTGCAGGCTCGCCTCTACAATGCCTTTCATGCCACAAGTTTGGTCATAAGGCTGCAGTGTGCACTAAAAAAGCTAGCCCGACATGTAGGCGATGCGCTAAACCAGGACACCAAATGTGGCAATGCCAAGAGAAAGCACACTGCGCTAACTGTGGGGGTGCCCACTCAGCCAACGACAACAGATGCTCAGTAAGGCAAGTCTACAGCGAAGCTCAACGGAAAAAGCTGTACGAGAAAGTTTCTACGCGTCTGCAGGTCTCAACATCGACTGAAGACTTTCCCGCAATGAATGCGGAAAGTTCCCCGCCAGCAAACCCAATACGGCCGACAACAAAGCAAAACAGGTTTGTGGAGCTGAACCCAGGCGCCAATCTCCTAAAGGTGCTACACAACAACAAACGCCGCGATTAATCAACGGCTTCTTAAAGATACTTGGATTATTTAGGCCACTCATTTCTGAATGGCTAAAGAAGAATCCAGTTGTCGACAATTTACTTCATTTTCTAGAGTCTGAACCAGGGAAAGCGTTTCTGACCTCTGTGTTCGAGGGCTCAGACGTAAACGCCCTTCCCCCTCTTTCAGAAACTAAGCCAACGACTAGTCCATCATCGAAATGACCAGTCAACCTTTACGCCATTCCGAAAGCGTAGATAACCGGGATATTCAGCAAATTCACACGTGGACACAGCCAACCCATACATGCGATCAATGTGGACGAGTGTTACGAACGTTGCAGGGTCTACGAGCACACACAACGCGGATTCATAGTCCAAATCGTTTCGCACTCACCTATAACAGAACAGAGCGTCAGACAAACCAGGCTTCGGCAGATCTCCCACGTGACTTGTCATTCAGCCCTGCACTGAACAACGATGCCCTCCTGCAACTCCTGGTCCAAACGCGCAAACACCTTCGGCTGATACGAATAATACCCAGGGGCGTCAGGGAACCATGCGCAGCAGCGTTTGCAAGAGCACTGAGTGACTTCAACCGAAAGAAAGACGTAACATCATGGGTGAAGCTCTTGTCGATACCAACACTAATCTTTGCCCTTCCGAGACATAAAACTGACTCAACGCTATGCCAGCTAATCCGACGTAACATAAGAAGCCTAGAAAATACTAACCTTAAGATGTACCTTACAGAAGATACATATACAACAACGCACAGAACGAAAAGCAATAAGGACCACCGCGTAGGCCTCGCAGAGCGCAAGCTGGCTGAAGGCGACATACGAGCCGCAGTACGTGCGCTGATGTCTTCTGACGTTATCGCCCCCGTCGACCATAACACAGAGGAGGAACTTAAGCGCAAGCATCCTCCGCTTGATAATAGTAGCAGCGATAATATAGAGGCAATGAATGAGCCTTCAATGGATGACCATAGACCCGTGTCAGACCTTCTAGTATTGGAGGCAGTGGGATCTTTCGCGCTAGCTTCAGGAGCAGGGCTGGATGGCTTACGGCCACGACACCTAAAAGATATGCTAGACCAAACGATTCCATCTTCAACAAGATTGTTGGAGGAGCTCAGAGTTCTTATGGAGAACGCAATTAATGGTAGACTACCACCGTTCTGCCTCTCGATCTTCTACGGAGCAAACCTTACTGCCCTTCGGAAGAAAACAGGCTCCATACGCCCAGTTGCATGCGGACTGACTTTAAGAAGACTGGCAGCAAAGATAGCTTTGGCCACAAATAAGAGAGCAATACTCGCAGCGATAAAACCGCACCAGGTCGGTGTAGCAGTCAAGGGCGGAGCGGAAGCGGCAGTTCACGCCGCCCGAGCCTACGTTGAAGTAGAAGGACCGACGCGCGTAATGGTTAAGCTGGATTTTTGCAATGCGTTCAATTCAATCCGAAGAGATTTGCTTCTGCGGAAAGTAGAACAGCATGTTCCGGATCTACTGCCACTGGTCTGGCAAAGCTACAAAGAACCCTCACTGCTATCCTGGGATACGATGACGCCTATCGGTTCAGAAAATGGAGTTCAACAGGGAGACCCGTTAGGACCCGCGCTCTTCAGCCTTGGTATATCAGGCCTGGTCGCCCAATTGCAAAGCCCGTTCAACGTTTGGTACCTAGACGACGGAACACTCGGAGGACCGGCAGATATCGTAGCATCGGACATACGCCAAATTAGAGAATTTCAACAACAAGGAGGCCTAGCTCTTAATGCAGAAAAATGCGAAGTAACTGCTTTCGGTGGATCCCACGAAGACAGAGCACGCGCGATGACCACAATATTAGAGATTCTACCTTCAGCGAGACAACTAGACAAAGCTGATATGGAACTACTAGGGGCCCCATTAGGCAGACGAAGAATCCCTCAAGTGCTAAACGACCAAACAGTCTTTATTGAGGGCGTATTACCTTTGCTCAAGCAAATGCATCCACAAGCGGCAATGTGCGTGTGGAGATACAGCCTGGGAGCACCCCGTTTAAACTACATACTTCGTAGTGCACCGACAGATCTCTGCCCAGATGAACTTGAGGCATATGATACTTCTACCAGAGAGATCATGAGCGAGGTGCTGAACGTCAAGCTTAACGATGAGATATGGAAGAGGGCAAGTTTACCTATCAAGGAGGGTGGACTTGGCTTAAGGAGTGCAGTAAACCTGGCTCCAGTATGTTACGCTGCTTCGCTGAACCAGTTCGGAGCTCTGTCAGAATCGTTGGTAAGCCACGATGTGCAACAGCTAATTCACAAACATCAGGTGGAGGCTGAATGTAAGATCAGGATGAAATTGGACCCCGGCCCGTTGGAAGAACATTTATATCAGCGCAAACTAGACGGATATAGTACCAGAAAGCTAGCAAGAGACATTCAAGACTCTTTGTGTACGCGCCGTGAACAGGCGGTTTTCCGAGCCGCCAGAGATATTTCTAGTGGAGGCTGGCTTAAAGCCCTGCCATCTCCACAATTAGGCACCATGCTGGACCCAACCACTTTCCGCATGGCTGCTGCTATCAGGATAGGAGCTCCAATTTGCGAACCCTTTCCTTGCGCAGCATGCGGAAATGAGGTCGATGCCTACGGTCTACACCCACTGAGCTGTCCAAGAAGCTCTGGAAGGATTTCACGGCACATGGAGTTAAATGAAATCATCAAAAGAGCTCTTAGGAAGGCAAAGTTGCCTGCAAAACTAGAACCACGGGGCCTCGGACAAGACAACGACAAGAGACCTGACGGCGTGACCATACCATTATGGTCTCACGGCAAGTGCTTGGCCTGGGATGCTACAGTGTCCTGCACAGTAGCTCCATCGTATCTCAGCCATAGCTCTGTTAGCACAGGATGGGTAGCAGAGCACGCCGAACAAGAAAAGAGACGCAAATACGCAGACCTTGAAAACAGTCTTCACTTTGTACCGGTGGCTATGGAAACATTAGGACCCATCAGCAGTGGAACAGCAAAATTCATTCGGGATCTGGCCAGGAGAATGACAGCAACAACGGGGGACCAGCGCGAAGGCGAATATCTGAGACAGCTTCTGTCTCTCGCGGTGTGTAGAGGCAATGCCGCTTCTATAATCGGCGCCATGGGATGAGCAGCTAAATACGTGCTTGAATCGACGCGACACGTTCGAACCTCACAACTGTATTCTGATAACACAATTACGAATTGAATAAATAATAATAATAATAATAATAATAATAATAATTATTATTATTATTATTATTATTATTATTATTATTATTATTATTATTATTATTATTATTATTATTATTATTATTATTATTATTATTATTATTATTATTATTATTATAACTAAACTAATATTAATTATTTGAATATTGTCATTCAAATCATATTTAAATAGGTTGTTAATAATAATAACCAGTCGAGAAAGATGGCCTCTACCCGTTGAGCTGATCAAGAGTCAACGCCGGGCTTCTAGACACACCGAAATAAACGCAATAATTTAAAAGGCTCTCTGGTGGGCGAGAATACTTAGCATGTGGGAATCCAGACTGAGACACCATGACGACAAAGGGCCACGCGGTGTCACCATCTCACCTTGGAATAAAGGCAATTGCCTGGTTTAAATAAAAAAAAAAGTGACGTAAATACACAGAGGTAGAGCTGAGATATAATTTCGTGCTGATTGCATTGAAGACAGTGGGCCCGGTCAGCAGAAGTACAAGGACATTTGTTAACGAGCGATGGGCTGAGAGTAGCTAGAGGGAAACCACGAAATAACCAGGATCCACATGCACCTCACAATTGTATTGCAATAATAGTAATAATAATAATAATAATCATTTTCGCCTACTAGACGGTTTCAGCGGGTGATGACGTGTATAGTCCAGATGATAAAAATGGTGCTAATTTCAAAAGATTTTCGTACTAGTGTCGAGTGTGAAGTCAGGGGCTGTATCCTGATACAGTCGTGATCACTTTGCTGATTTTTTCATTTAAGTTGATTATTTTTGTAACTAAAAACATAGACCATACTGCTTAATCTATTGGGAGGCGATCAGGTACGACAAGATGGTTCTATAACGCAGCCTGATACACAGTCTGCTCCCAAAGCGCCGATGAATCGGCGCAGCGCAACGTCAGCCTTGTCAACGACAAGTTGTTCACCTTACACATCTCGGCCAGGGTCTGCTGTGGCAGGTCGGACTACCCTCCCCGCTATCATCTCGTGCTATCTCGCCGTTCCTCTGACGCGCACCTTGTAGACGGACCGGCAATGGCGAATGATGGAAGATCTTTGCGGCGAAGCTGTTTGAGCCCCTACTGTCTAAATGGCTAGATGAAAACCGAGACTTAAGCAGAGCTGTATCGTTTTTAAGTCGAAAGCCGGAAATGCCTTTATGATAGCCGTCTAAGACGACTCTAAATAATAAGTGGCATTAATTCACACGGAAGCACGGAACACTCGTCATCAGCCAACACAGTGACAGAAGCCCAAACTTCAGCGCAGGCACGTCGAGATCTGAAAATTGCCAGGTTCATAACCCCGAGGGCCGAGAAAAGCCTGTGCCACGGCTTTCGCGAAGACGTTGAATAATTTTAACTCAACGCTGGATCTTGCAATCTGGAATAGCCTTATTCCTGCACCATCTATGATACCGGCCGTAACAGATAGAAAATATTATGAAGCCACACTAAACAGGATAAGCAAGATAATGTGTCAGTGCTCGAACTCCAGACTCTGGAAAAACTCCTGCAGTCAGTTACAAACGCCAGCAGAGCGTGTATATGGCTGAGACAAAACTAGCCGAAGGCAATGTACGCTCTGCCGCAAGAACCCTGCTATCGCCAGACACATTTGCACTATGTAACCCCTGCGCAGAGCATGTATTAAGAAATAAACACCCACCACTCCCGGCCGTCCATCAGGCGCGCTTAGAGATTTTCGAATAACCTACAGTCGGGTCCTGCGAGAGCGTCGAAAATTTGGCGTCTGTAGAAACAATTCGCTTGTTCCCTATTGCAAGCGGAGTCGGACCGGATGGACTGCGACCACGTCATCGACGCGAGATGTTGGATCAAACTGTTTCTTCGCCAGACTGCCTGCTAAACGATCTGAGCAGATTTCTCGGTAGCGTGCTAAATGGCACTTCACCTAACCTTTGTCTACCAGCATTCTATGGTGCAATTCTTACAGCTCTTAAGACAAAATACAATTCTATAAGGTCCATAGCTTGTGGATTGACATTGCGTAGGACTGCTGCACAAAGAGAAAAGGCGACAAATGAGAAGGCAATTTTGACAGCGATCCTGCTACATCAGGTTGCAGTGGCTATAAAAGGCGGCGCAGAAGCACTAGCATATGCTAAACGCAATGCCCTCTTTTAGAGTAAGTGCCAAGTAAGGGTCCAAGTTAAACTTAATTTCTGTAATGCATTTAATATGTTAAAAAATAACAGGATACTAGATGCAGTGATGAAGAAAAGTCTAGATTTTTTGCCTATGGTCTGGCAAAGTTACAGAGATTCCTCACTATTAACCTGGGACACAACTTCAACAATGCGTTCGAAAGCACGCATTCAGCAGGATGACCTACTGGGTCCTGCGCAATTTACTGGTCACTTCAGGAAAAAGGAAAGCAATTCAGGAGGTTATAGATGTACTCTCTGGTATCACGCGTGTAGACCTAAATAACTTAGATGTTTTGGGGGCCCCTGTGAGGCTAAACGGAGTTTCACATACAATATCTATAAAAAAAACCAGAGGTCCACTAGGTCCACGACTGACAAGCGTGCATGGGGTGCTGATGGGGTGACCATTGCATTATCGTCACATTTGAAATCCTTAGGTTGGGATACAACGCCTTCGTGCGGCTTCTTCTTACATCACAGCTCAATTGAACCGGGTGGGTAACGAAGCACTCGGAAGCCAGAAAGCGAAATGAACACGCTGAACTGGAAACAATATATATATTTGTGCCCATTGCCATATGGGCACCAATATAAGAACCAATCAGCAAGGAAACCGAAGTATTCCTTAAAGAATTGAGTAAGCAAATTTAGAAGGTCACGAGCGATCAAAGTGAGCGCCAATTCTTAAGGCAAGCGTTTTCTTTGACCGCTTGCAGAGAAAAGACGGCATTTATTTTAGGCGCCATGGAGTAAGGTAATTCTTTAAAAGAATTGCGATAATACGCTCAGACCTCATAACTGTAACATTGCTTAATATCTAATAATAATATTAAACCGAAGCGGGATGGGTTGTCAAACACACAGAAAATAAAGGTGGCATAAATACGTAGAGTTTGAGCCAAGATACAATTTCGTGCCGATCGCGATAGAGACAATGGACTCGCAGAAGTACAAGGTAAAGCTTAGTCATTATGACTTTTCTTATTCTGACTATTTGCGTTTCGCTATGCAAGCTAGTGAAGTGTCTTCTATTGTGCAATATTTTCCGAACGTAGATTTTGCACAACTATGTAGGAGAAAAAAGGCAGATTAACTATTTTTATGAATTTCATTCTCTCTCTCCTAAACAAGACGTTTCCGCCCCCTCCTCCCATTAAGAAAAATGATTTTTTTGCCAAGCTCTACCAAACCTTATAATAAGTACATCTTGTTATGAATGACCCTGTATATCAGTATATGGGGTGGTCAGCTCGTTGAGATACGTCCAAAGCCCCAAAACGCCGTTGCAGTCAGAGGTCGGTGACTCTGATACGGCATAAGGTTCTAGAACGTTGGTTAGTTAGTTAGCTTTTAGCTGTCTTTGCGGGTAAAAGCTCAAAAGTTGGCTTCACCGTTCCGCCGACAACGATCGCGTCTCGTCGCCTGACGTTCTTCTTGCTCGGTTTTCATCTCGACATTTTTCCAGTACGGTGAGCTCAGATTTCGGCCCCAGTCGAACTCAGCCAAAGGTCGCCGAGGTCTGTCCAACCCTCCGTAGCAGGGACCTTCTGCGAAATCTCTGCTGACGGCGCAGATTTTATAGTTGCCATCATCCACCTGGAAACGCCGGAAGATCGGATATCAATGCAGTGCTAATGGAGAATTGTTGATCTTTTATCGGATCAAAGAGACCGAACACGCTACCCTGTCTGTCAAAACGCGTCTGTGTGTCTCCTACTGTTGTGTATATATGTATGCGTGTGTGTTTACGATGTTGTTTGACGTTGGTTCGATAGCCGAGTAAAGCTAGGCACATTTCGAACATTAACTATTTGCGCTTTCATCTCTTTGATGCAGACTGCACAAGAAAACCCGGAACCGTTCCGATTTGTTTAAAACCATATATATATATATATATATATAAGAGAAAAAAACATATATATATATATATATATATATATACACATTGATATATTTGACGTCTCTTTGTAGGCAATATTTTAGGCGACGGCTTCTTGTAAGCTTCTTAGAAGATTGGAGCTCAAAGCACAGAGTTTTACAGGCTACAAGAAGTATCAACTCCAATGTCCTTATATATTCTTTTACTTATGGTGTACGCACTAACATTTTGGTAGCAAAGATGGGTGCACTCAAGCTAAGACGCCCTCAAAATAGAAATATCTTAATCTATTCCTCATTTAAATAACATTACTATGTTATCTGAAAACGCGTACTCGTCTATACTTTGCATATATCTTATAATAATAATAAAAACCATTATATATATATATATATATATATATATATATATATATATATATATATAGCAAACTTTCCGACCTTTGTAAGTTGTGCTTTCAGGTTGCACATTCGTATCGATGAGACCAACGCCACTGTTCCGTGAGTATTGTAGATGTTTCAAGTAGTCTTGTAGCTCGATCACCGTTTTCTGTTCACGACTATTGACTCACCGTTTGAGTAAATGCAACAATTCTGTTTTCGCTTCTAGCATTTTTTTTCATTATTACTAGAATATTATAGCCCTGCTACTCGTATAGCCGTGCGCAAGCAATCAGCCCTGCCGAAACCGAATTTTGAATAGTAGTAAATTCGAATGTAAATGCATTCTCCAATAGAGGAATGCCTAGAGCCTTCATTTCAAGAATCGAGCGCTGCAAACGTTAAGCGTTTTGCGAACGCTCTTCAGGTGAGTCAGTTGGCGACTTTATAATGAGCAACCTGTCGCGACTTACGAGTGTTTATTGTCGCTCAGTCTTTACGATGCTGCAGTTTAAAGCTGAAAACACAAACATAAGTACACGCCACATCGTCGACTTGTATTGTTTGCGACGAGGTGTTCCCCAATGAGGTCACGTAGGGGAGCGCGAAATAGCCGTAGTAGGTAAGCCCATCAGTTCCAGTAGCAGTCCAACGGCGATCCTCAATCTAATTCTTAAGGTAGCGCAGTAATTGCAGTCCAGCAAAAGCATCGAGAATAACGCCAATAACCGTTGGTAACCACAGTTTCCTGTGAATGTTGAGGCGGGGGTTACACTCTGATTGAATGGAGTTAGGAAAAGCTGAGCTGGCGGGACTTGCTGGCGGTAGTTCAAGCGGTTGCGGCTCCACCCACTGCTGGCGTCTCCAGACGATGGCGAAACTGCGAAGCGACACTGGTGGAGCGCAAATACTTGATGCAAGCGATGCCCCCCCCCCCGTTACGCGTTTAGAACGCGTTAATCACCTTCGTCAGGCTCCTCTTCAGTCAGAGTCTAGTCAGTCTATGCTAGATGATCCTAGTGTGTGGAGAATATGTTGGTCTAGAGTCGACTTCATCTCATCTGACCTCACTTCCACCACTGCTAATGATTCCGTTAGTCCCGGGAATGTCGTCTGGCGTCACAGACTGAATGGAACGCACGGTCCTCGTCTCCGACGTAATGACAAGATTGCAAACTCTAGTGCGCTAGCGGCGTAGAGCGCTGATGTTAGTTACATCAGCTTACTCATCAGCCACTATTATTAGTAGTGCATCAGTGGGGTTAGTAGACATGTAGATGTAAACAGTACTTCACTGAAAAACACCAACGAGGCCGGGGACACGCACAAAGCATTACGTCGGGTCTGTTCTCTACACATTTTTGATAAACTCACGAGCACAAACGAAGTGCTCGAGTATCAGAGAATTTTGAAAACTAACGACTATATATATATCCTTCAACAATCCAAACTGAGAAACGATTTATTTTCCGATTAACACCTTATACATATGTTACGAAGGATTAGCTAAGCTAATGTGCATATCGGGCATGCGTTGTGACTATCACATGTCTGTTTCATTTAGGCTAGGGAGCCGAGACCACTTTAGAAGTGTGTCTTGAACGGAGGCAGCATTTGTACATATGTCAGTGTTACGTATGTCAGGATCCAGGCGTTGTTAAAAGCACGGCGACGGTGTGCTGTCACCGGATGACAGGTTTAACAAAGTGCCGACTTTGCGGGTCAGCTGCCTGGTCCGAACTCCAGTAGCACTCAAGATTTCAAACGCGAGAGGTCAGCACTTGTGGGGATGAGACCCGATTGATGAGTATTTTCTTAGCTTTCCCGTCTCGGCAATATGGGCTGCATAGCCAGCTTTGGATGCGCCGCCACCTGAATATGTCGGTTATATAACGCATATAGCTAGCACGGTACATACTGGCGGGCTAGAATTAGAAAAGGTTTAAAATGCTTGTTGCTCAAACACATTTTAGGGTAAAATTCAATAATTTAGTAATTCACAGTAATATCACAAAAAAAAACAAGAAAATACCACATTTTGTGCAGCGTCTTCGTATACACACGTTTGTCTCTTTGTGTGCACATGACACAAAAGACGCCATCGGTATGCTTTTTTTTAACTAGAAGTTTTTAAAGGTAAGCTTTAAAACCATTACGTGCAAACAATAATACGTTGTACACGTAGAGAAAACGCACCGAATTGCAGCAAAACGCAAGCCTATTTTTCGTTCAGCCAGTTTTTTGGTAAACAGTAACAGCAGATAATTCACTAGTATGCGTATGTTAGCACATCGTGATGATTTTTGATGGACGATAAGGGCCATTCTTGAGCTAAGGAAGCAAGCTGCGCGGAAACAACTTACTGTAACTGCACCGGTACTGCACTTGAGAATGAATGCGTGGTCTTGCAATATCATATCGCACATGTTGTCTGCTGTTTTTTACAATTATATTAAATACTATTATTTATCGATTTTTTTTATTTTGGCGGCTTGTGAGAGTGCAAAATTAATGACAGCGATCGAGCACAAATTAGCGCTGACTGGAAAGGTCAAATTTTGACGCTCTATACGTGTTCCTTCATTCGTAGAGTTTTCTTTTTTTCTGGAGATTGATTAGGTTAAACAGATCTTCGTTACGCCGTGTGTCAGTTCACTTTAAATAGACGACGATACACAAGCCGAGATATGTCAAACGTGTACCAGAGGCACAAACATGTTGGCTAGGCACAAACTAAATGGTAGCTAAACAAGCGCCACAGATCTTATAAATGTTCTGCTTTCTGCGTAACTAGTCGGCGCCTGCTGGACGTTCTACTCAAGATATATTTTTATAATCAATAAAAATAAAACTGCATTACACTGTGAGTTCAACAGTACTAAGTAATTAAAGCGAAGTTGCTTATGAAATAAACATCCTTTGCGCACCCAGGCAACCGAAACTGCATTATGGCCTGACAAAGATGCTACAGAATGTTCAGCTATAAGGCCGCAAACGAGATTAAACAATGGCATCCAAACATACATAAAAACAAAACCAACCGTTTAGACTTTGCTTAAGTTTCTCCCTAAGGTGGAGGCCACTTCGCACCACTAGAAATACTTTGACAACGTATGCTAGATCGCCTCAATATAATAAAAATTACTGCACTTTAAACGTTTTAGAGTGCATTAATTAATCGTTAGATAATTTGCTTTGTGCTTGCTTTAGATAGGCAACGCATCGCTCAACAACACCCTAGGTACAAAAATACGAAATATATCAGGTCGCAGTCGACGGAGAGGCATGTCAGAGGCCAATTTCGCCGTTGTCTCAAACGAGGGGATTTGGCTTTTGTCCTGGCTAGCATTGTCGTTCCTTGTTAGAGATATTGTTTCGGTGATAACACTAGATCTACTCTGAATTCTGTGACATACGGCATCATGACGAGTTATGCCGTTGTACCGGCTAGGTTAGAACATCAGTGTGCGAAACCCCTTAATGAAACCAATGTTGTCATGTTGCTGGGTCATGCGTTGAGCGTCGAGCTAGCGGCACTCTGAACTATCCTTCCACACAAACACCCGCAAATAGGACCCCATAAACCTAGAGGACAAAAATTGTTCTCCACTTGGATAGATTCGTCGCTGTCTATTCACAGCCCGTAGCGGCTACTAGAACAGTTTACCGAACCCCCCTC
The DNA here is from genome assembly GCA_003439945.1 of Dermanyssus gallinae. NCBI lineage: Eukaryota > Metazoa > Arthropoda > Arachnida > Mesostigmata > Dermanyssidae > Dermanyssus > Dermanyssus gallinae. Next base: position 254,859 of record QVRM01006354.1, read on the forward strand.
TCTTTCTCTCTCGTTTTCTCTCTGTTTTGCTGGTATCCTTGTAGTCTCTGTATATTCTGTCTGTATCCCTCTCTTTTTCTCTCTGTTCTTACCAATATCTATGTTGCTGCATCTAATAAACAAATCATATCGTGCCTAATATGGTGCGCCTTTATCGTACGCTCTATCGAACAGCATCAATTCAGCATCTGCATAGAGAAGGATGATAACTATGTGTAACGGCAGTCGATGGGATTTTCTTCTAATCTGTCTTGTTATTAAATATGCGACGGCTAACAGGGGGAGAGGATCGGCGGAGGCATGGAGCAAGATAGAGCTCCGCGCTGCAGTGCAGACGCGTGCATGAGTTCAAGTACGTGGGGGAGCTCATGGGAGAGAACTTTTCCTTCCGCTCCGGCCGTCTCGATCTTTGAGTTGCGATGTGTAACCAAGCGAACTTGTCCAGTCGCGCACATCTTTAGCGGATGGCCGCGCGTGCGCTTAAGAGAGGAATAGCAAAAGGGAGACAGAGTGCACGTTCAGAAGATGCACAAAGAGGCGGAAAAACGTAGAACGACAGATACATGCAGATTGGCAGAGGAATAACGTCTGTACGGACAAAGCGCACGAAGAGCGGAGTAAACCCGTCGGGTTGCTGCCAGCAGATGCTGACCAGCTTTCTAAAAGGGCGATGCACAGTGAGATCTGGTCTCTCAGCACGCGGGCGGTCGATGGGCATTGGCTCCTTGCGGTCGCTGTGGGCGCAACAGTGCAAGCGGCGGGTGCGCATAGACCGATAGGACAGTGTTGCTGCCAATGCCACCGTTGTTGTTTCGGTGTTGTGGTTGCGGTTGTTATTGGTCATTGTAGTGACCGGCAAAGTCTGCCAACAGCGCAACACGAAAAAAATCGGCTGGCTGATCAGACTAACGACGAAAACAAAGGTAGTTAGTGCAGCCAAGACTTCAGCTACGATACTTTGAAGAACTTACTTAATAGTACTACACCGTGCACAGCAGTGTAGATCTTTAAAATGGGGGAAGAGAGTAGCGCCAAGTCCTTTAACTTAAAAAAAATCCTGATGCAAAGTTAGAAATGGTTTCGAGAATATTTCCAAAATTCTATCGCGTATCCCTCACTTAACTGACACTGAGAACAATTTAAAACAGAGCTTAGTCAGATTAACTGTGGCACTGTAATGATGTCACCAATACAAACAGCGAAGTCATAAGAGCTGTTGAAAAATTACATGTCGGCGTAACGCTGAGATCGCACGCTGTATTGTAGCAAAAAAAATCAAACGTATTATTGCGTACGTTGGCATGGTAGCATGCTCAAGGGCGGTGTCAGCACTTGAGAGAGTGATTTGCATTGTAACGCGGATAATAGATTAGCAAATCTAAAAAGCATGCAATCGGATGCAATTAAATAGACGCCGAATGCTTAGAGAATGCGAGAAATACGTTTAGTATTAGGAATAAGCAACACAAATGTTTAAGGTTATATTTCATATTCATGAGATTTATTTCAAAGTTGATAGTTAGGCAATATAACTTGAAACGTAATCTAGAAAATATATAGCAAAAGAGTGTCAGTTAAATGAGCATGCAAGTCATTGATTATAATATCACACAATTTTTCTTTTGTTTTGGTGACGAAGTGTACAGCTAGCTGGACGTAGCGTGCAATAAACACAGTCAAAATGTAAATAATGTAGGCGAGAGAAATCGAAATAAAGGAGGACACCGTTAAGAGGTCATCGAAATAAGTGGTTACAATCCGAATTAGTTTAAATTGTGAAATATTCAGGAAGTTGCCTGGTGACGGTTCCCATCGCCATATCCCCCTGGGACGACCAGGCGGGCAGGCGATTGTAGTGGAGCGACATGGCATCTCGTACTCTTCCATATTGCCCTACGGCACTGAGCTGTCAAAACGACAGGTGAACCAACGAACACACTGAACACACGAACATACAGAAAGACACGTGACACGCGCACACATGCATAAATACACTCTACGAGAGATAATGGGTATAGCCAAGCATGTATGCATGGGGCTCATTAGGATAACGGTTGGGTCGAGGGCGACCCTTCAAGGAGAATTAATCATTAGCATCCATCAGCAGCGACCCAGCAGTATAGAACAGCACAGAATGCCAGGCGTGTAACGCACAGCACGCTCTCCCTCATAGCGGCGGTGCTGTAGAGATGCATAGCGGCGGTGCTGTGTATAGATGCATAGAAAGGGAGTCATCACCACGTAACCTGCAAGCGTAGAGCTTGTACCAGACTGATACTATTCTAGTATACCCCCACCCTTCAATCTATCTATATACTGACAATTGTGAGGTAGTTTTTGCATGCGCACACACCACATTTCGGTAGCCAGAACTGCTGCTTAAAAAGAGTCGTCAAGAAACGTTTAGTGCCGTACAAGTTTAGGAAAAGATAGAGTCAACTCAAAAATTGCTCTTATATCCTGTGGCAAAACCCATGGGTTAAATTGTAGAACTCTTAGTTATTATAACCAACACTTAGATATTATAAGCCAAAAACCTTGCACTTATCGACTCACTAAACTCACACTTCGAATGTTTTTCATAGAGGAGTTTCCTTTTCCTGCTAGTATTTGTCCTTCTACTGATTGAGAAGCAACTAAAATAACCCACAGGACCTTTGATAGTGTATAAGACGGGCTTAAAATCACTTGCAAGCTTTTTAAATGTGATTTTCACATATTAGGCATACATAATAAATTGGACCGCTCGCCTGTCGAGTTTCGTTTGCGTTAAACTTTGGAGACCGAACCAAAGTAGCGGCGCATTTCTTTTATTCTTGATAATTCTAACGATTTAGGAAAAATAGTCTTATAGTCATAAACAGGGAGGACTTTCCTTTCAATAGAACAACACTCGACATCCTGTGGGTTCTTCTGGGCTCCAAAATATGAATAGTCTGGTGGGGAACCAACTCCGAGAGCACTATATTCCCTGAAGCTAGAATCTTTACATATATATGTTTTCCAGTTGGCGACTAGCAATTACTCGTAAATTTTTTCCAAAGGGGGCAGAGAGACGTTTCTTTAAATTGGTGTGTTGGTAAATCGCTGTATGCCAAGGACACATTGTAGTGTGCAGAATTGTAGAACTCGTTAAGGCAACTAGTTTTTTCCAATGGAACATGATCTCTAAGAAGTCTTGTTTCGGAATGAGAGTTAAATTACTACAATTTGTGATACTGGTGTTTTTGCCCGACATAGGAGCATGAATGTGCTGTTGCGAGACAACCAGTCCTCCTAGATAAAAACTTAAAAAAATAAAATAAGCATACCGTTGTGTTTGTGAGAAAGTTCTGCTTCTTCGAAGAACATATAAGGCTGATCAGAAGGTGCGACACGGTCGTTTAGAACAGAATTTGCCAAAACTGAAGTTCTTTAATAGCGAAATACCTTCAAATCATTACTCTACTACTACTCACCGCACTCAAAACTAACATATTCAGACAAATGCGCATTTCATGACGATCGACGACGGCCATGACGATTATTTTGGTACCCAACGTATGGCAATGCGAAGTGTGGTTGCGGGGTAATTAAGATTTTTCGGCGGGATGTTCAAATGAAGTGCATGTCAAATAATTAATTACTTACTCCGCAATCGCAACTCGCATTGCCATTAGTTTAGTACCAGAACGATCGTCATGAAATGCGCATTCCCTGAATATGTTAGTTTTGAGCGCTGTGAGTGGTCGTAGGGTAATGATTTTTTAGTTCAGCACGTCTGGACGATCTACCGGCGCTCTTCGGGCAACTCAGTGGGTGTAGGCCACACAGTTTGCACTGAAACGGCTCGCAGACGCTAGCGCCGATTCTAAGTGCTGACATCATGCGGAAAGAGTTGGGATCCAGCATGGTGCCGAGCTGAGGCGAGGGTAAGGCTTTAAGCCAACCCCCACTGAAGTTATCTTGTGCCGCTAAGAATACGGCGCGGTAACTTTCTCCGGAAAACAAGCTCGTCTAAGATTTCTCTGCTCTTTTTTTGCTTTTGAGCTTATCTAGGTTATATTGGCTAGGATATTCTTCTAAAGGGCCCGGGTCTAGCATGGTTCTCATAGTCCCGTGCTTTACTGGTTTCATATCTTATTTGTGGTCGAACTGCCTCTTCCACTAACGAAGCTGCCACCGGACCAAATTGCACCAGTGAAGCAGCGTAGCAGACCGGAGCTAGGTCAGTGGCACTCCTTATTCCCAGACCACCTTCACGTATCGGAAGACTTGCTCTCTGCGGTTAGGCTATATCTCCAAATGCACAGCGCCGCCTGAGGATGCAAACGTGTCAGTCGTGGACGGATTTTGGTAAGGGCTTCTTTTTTCACAGAGAGTGTATGCAAATCTCCGTCTTGCTTTGCGGGGCCCCCCAAAACTTCTAAGTTGTTTAGCTCTACACGCGTGATACCAGGGAGTATTTCTGTGATTTTCTAAATTGCTTCCTCCCTTTTCTGAAGTGAGCCCCCGACAGCAGTAATCTCACATTTCGCGGCATTCAGTGTCAGTCCCCCGTCTTCTTCAAACTGCAGCACTCTTCTTAAATCTGTTGCGATGATACTTGCAGGGCCGGCAAGCGTGGCGTCATCTAGATACCACACATTGAAAGGGCTCTGTAGTTGCGATACTAGATCTGATCTACCGAGACTAAATAGAGCAGGCCCTAGCGGGTCACCCTGCTGAATGCCCGCTTTCGAACGCAATGTTGAAGTTGTGCCCCAGGTTAAGAGTGAAGGATCTCTGTAACTTTGCCAGACCATAGGCAAAAGCTCTGGACTTTTCTTCATCACTGCATCTAGTATCCGGTGTCTTCTTAACGTGTTAAATGCATTGCAGAAATCAAGTTTCACCAGAACCCTTACTTGGTCCTCAGTCTCTAAGAGGGCACGTGTAGCATGTACTAGTGCTTCTGCGCCGCCTTTAACAGCCACTCCAACCTGATGTAGCAGAATTGCTGTCAGAATTGTCTTTTTATTTTTCGCCATTGCTATCTTTGCAGCAATCCTACGCGGAGTCAGTCCACAAGCTATGGGCCTTATTGAGTTGTCTTTTTTCTTAAGAGCTGTAAGATTTGCACCATAAAATACTGGTAGACAAAATTTAGGTAATGTGCCGTTGAACACTCTGCCCAAGAAAATGCTCAGATCATTTAGCAGGCATTCTGACGAAAGAACAGTTTGATCCAACATGTCGCGCAGATGACGTGGCCGCAATCCATCCAGTCCGGCTTCGCTTGCAACAGGGAATGAGCGAATTGCCTCTAAGATCGCCGAATTTTCGATGCTCTCGCAGTATCCAACTGTAGGTTGTTCGAAGGCTTCTAAGCGCTCCTGGCAGACGGCCGGTGGTGGCGGGTGTTTGTTTCTTAATTCACGCTCTGTGCGAGAGTTACGTGGTGCAAATGTGTCTGACGACAGTAGGGCTCTAGCCGTTCTACGCGCTCTGCCGGTCTCCAGCTAAACCGTCTAGTCTATTAATTGGGGTTTTTGGAACTGCCTGCAGAAGAATTTCCAGACTCTTTTGTTCGAGCACTGACACATTGTCTTTGATTATTCTGGTTAGTGTGGCTTCATGTTCTTTTCTATGCGGTAAGGCCAGCATTAAAGATGGAGCAGACATTAGGCTATTCCAGCTTTCAAGATCCAGCTTTGAGTTGAAATTATTCAACGCTTTTGCGAAAGCTGCGGATAAACTAATTATTATTATTATTATTGATGATTTATCTACATAACTCCGCTATGTTAGCACTTTGGAGTGAACAGTTGTCTCCGCGCGAACGTGTGATTACGGGTTCTCTAACCCAGGGTTAGCCCAATTCAACAATGTGCCCCGAACAGACGCTGCATTTCCTCGTTGGACGTCGAGCGACAGCCTCTGACGCAAGGATTCGGATGCTCTCGAGTCTCCTGTGGAAAGATTAAGGCTTCTACCTACGCGCTGAATCAGTTTGAGCGTAAGGGGGCCTACAGTTGCCATAGTAGCGAACTTCATTTTTGGCGAATGCTGTTCTAAACGATCGTGTCGCATCTTCTGACCGGCCTTAAATGTTTTTCGAGAGAAGCAGAATTTTCTCACAGACACGACGGTGTGCGTAGTTTCGGTATATATGGTTGTCTCGCAACAGCACATTTTATGCTCCTATGTCGGACAAAAACACCAGTGTCACAAATTGTAGTAATTTAACTCTCATTCCGAAACAAGACTTCTAAGTGACCATGTTTTATTGGAAAAAATATTTGTTTTAACGAGCTCTATAATTCTTGCTATCCATTAATAAAAAGTTTCTATTTATCCTGTGTATATATATATATATATATATATATATATATATATATATATATATGGTAATAAAGGAATATTTGATGAGTGATAACGGGACTTGATAGAGCTCGTTAAAGCAATTGTCTCTTTCCACTGGAACATGGTCTCGAAACGTTTTTTTTTCAGAGGTAAATTACTAAGTTTTGTGATACTCGTGTTGCTTGACTTAAAAGCACAAAAAGCGCGATTGTGGTAGAGAAACTAAGCACACGTCGTGTTCGAGAAAATTCTGGTTTCACTGAAGGACATACGATGCCGGCTAGAAAATGCGGCACGGTCGTTTCGAAGAGAATTTGCAAAAAAATAAAGTTATATTATTAGATTTTAAGTTCAGTACTTCAAAACCATAATCATACGACCATTCACAACGCTCAAAGCAAACATATTCAGGCAAATACACAGTTCGAATAAGTGTCGATCATTTTGGTATCAAATATATGGCGATCCGAACCGCGGTTACGGAATAATTAAGCTTTTCCGACGGTTATGTCGAGATTGAGTACATGCCTGATTTACCTGATCAGGCAAATCACCCGTCATAGTTCTAGAAGCGCACTAATTATATGTGTATACAGGTTGTGCCGTCTAATTTGGCGTGTATTTTATCGTCCCTTTTTAAGATCTTACCGAAATGAAAACAGCCATTTAGATGCCTTTCTTGCATAAGTGGACAAATGAACTCCAGACAAAAAATTATATTTAATATATCCCCCGCTCACGCTGATCTTCTTTTTTTAGTTTAAGGTCTAAACGGCATATAAGACCGTGTCAAACGTTTCAATCTAATTTTTGAACGATATCTTAATAGCGGCAGTGAGCGAGTCCACGTTTGCATGTCGAGCAAGTCTGTTGGCTTTTGCGGCCTCAAAAAGTATTTGCCGGACTTGTATGTCATAGGAATTGTAGCTGATATCATTGTGAACAAACATGAGCATGGTCGGTTATGGCCATGTTAAATTCACGTGCAAAATTGAATTCTCCCAAATTTGTGGTTAGACTTTGTCGATCAGTTGATGGATTCTTGCTGTGCACACTCTATCGCGAATCTTCCCCTTTACTGTGTAAAAAATCGGTTATATCGGTTTGTTCTCCAACCGTTTAATCCGTACGATTCGGTTATCTGTCCGTAGACTGACACAAAGGAAATTTGCAATCTGGGCGCAGATACGTCTGGGGCGGAGGGCGCGAACAATAACACACTCTTCGTTCATATTCCGAAGGTGACGCATCATCTCAACAGATATCCGCGCGTGAAGTCGTCGAGTCGAGGGGGGACTAACTAGAAAATGTGGTTGCACACACGGGCCCCGCGGCAGGGTAACTTCCAACAAGCGTGGGCCGGTTGTGTAGAACTCCAACCCACTAAAAACCAGTCATGTTCCCGTTCCCCGGTCTGACTGCAAACGGCTTGTGCATAGCATCAAACAATCATCGGGGGGGGGGGGGGGAGAATAAGTCTACTACTTCTGGGGGTGCGTTCCCTGGGAGCCAATGGGAGGCGCGAGCGAATAAATACGGCGGCGCTTGTCTTCTCATGTAGTATATTATTAAAAGCTTGAGACGGTTTGATCCAGTGCGATGTAGATTACGCCATTTTCTTTATATATATATATATATATATATATATATATATATATATATATATATATATATATCATATCTATCTAATGTTAACTTTTATTATGAATGCGAATGGAGCTACAATTGTCTCCTGAGAACGTGTAGACTGGAAATATTACTCTATCTCGTATAGAGTGGGTTGGAGCCAATTCAGCAGCGTGCCCCGGACGGACGCCGCGTTCCCGCGTTGGGTGTTGAGGTCAAGGCGCTGTCTCAAGAAAGCCGGAGATCTCTTGCCTCTGGTTGCGAGATTCAGCTGCTCACCGATCCTGTGGAGAAGTTTGCGAGTGAAGTTGCCTGTATCGCCCAAGGCCTCAAAAGCTAGCGGTTGTAACTCATGCGTAATTTGCGAGCTCCTCGTCTCGGCTAGATTACCAGCGTAGCCTGCTGAGATCGCCTCGCTACCGACCATCTTCTTGTATTCGTGTTCTACTGAACATTGACTTTCTGTGCTACTTATCAACAAATCATCACTGTCTTCCTAATACAACAAGGACTCTAATCAAAGAATGTTTCAGTGTACACAGCACACTATATATATATATATATATATATATAGTACGTCCAATGTTTACAAGTTCCGGTTTAGTGGTAAACTTGGTGGTGTTGCTATTATGCTGTGATAGGATCGAGCAAAATAGCGGTGGATTTTAAAAAGATAAATAGATATATTGATTGTAGACGAATGAATCCCGTTCTATGTTGATAAACACGTGCTTATTTATCTAGATGAAACGTCGAACCAGAAACGAACTAACAGCAGAACGACGAATAAAAGGCGCAAAAAAGCCAAGGACTGGCCTCTGCAACGAACTATGTTGCTAACGCTACTGCGAATTTGGTTATCGAGAAGAAGCACGTTTTAATAAAATGATGTAGATAGAAAAACCTCGTCGGAAATTTATCGAAACAACCGCTAGCGTTATTGTCGTTCTTGTCGTCGTTGTTGTTTTTTGTGGTTATTGTTACTATTGTTGTTGCTGCTGCCTGTTTGGCAACTGAACGTACTGAATTCATTTAGCGTACAATATGCGTACCGACTAAACGATTGCGGCATGCATATACGAGCTAGTCGAACATAGTTACACGTATTTTATTCCACCCGAGCCTGGGACTCATTGACCCAGAAAGCAGGATATTTTTGCATGAAGGACTTCCTGTTCCCCGCGAGTTTTCGTCATTCTGTTGCAACTAAGCACGAGCCCCGTTCGTTCAGCTCTGCCACGTACCGCCTAGGGCGATCTGTGGTAATAGGGGCTTTTGTCGACATTGACAAAGGCCAGTGCCGCTTACACCCATTAACCTTTTTCTCAATAAACGTCGCGATCAAGCACAAATTGATATCGACAGCTATGATGACAGAGCGCACTAATGACAGATGTCACATTTACCATGCATTTACGTTCACTCACACACACACACACACACATCTACGTTCTCCTCCCCCTCCCCCCTACAAACATAACCCGCATATGGGGTCCTACGCAAGTCAAGATACTATACATGTAGATCTACAGGGGAATAAGCCACTTGACTTTGCATTTGTTGCCTAGCTTGTGGACTGGCTGGCTCCAGATGCCAAAGAACTGGAAAACAAAATCTTAAAGGTATGTCTTTAAGTTTAGAGAATTATATGATTTCTAAATTGTTTCTGTTTTCAGAAACGGTATGCTCTACGAAGACGTTGCAACATCTCTCATCTCGGTCCTGTTCAGCGATTTTAGTAGCCCAGACGCCCTTTCGCAAAAATCGCAACACAATTCGTTAGGAAGTACTTGGTTGTTATCTTTAGCTGTTTGCCGATTACTTCTGTGCAGAGACATACGCTACTTCTGCAAATATGCACCTCGACTCCTCGGGGACATTATTGTTCTAGAGAATATTCTCTGGCCCAGTTCCGCCATAATTGTTCTTTCTTCTGCCATAACCAAACGTCTATCACTGTGTGCTCTGTGTGTAAATAACCCTTGTTCGATCACACTTCTGTTCACCTGTGCTTAGTGTGTGTGTGTGAGCTTCAGGCGAAGCAAGAAAAACACCACCTAATAATTAATTGTGGACCTATGTTTCCCACCACCCACCGGCTTGTCCTCAAACTTCGCGGCGACGAGTCGGGCCGACGACAATCGACACCATACGACCTCTCGTCTCTGACGAAATACGACGCCGTTGTCGTCAGTGCGTCGGCCGCCGACCTGTCTGCGACTGCGACCTTGGTGCGTTCCTTGGTCAATGAAGTTCTCAGACTGCAGGTAGGAGTCCTATATTATCCCCAGGTTCTATCGTTCTCTCGCTCTAACACAAGCAGTCTCGCTCTCCCCCTGTCTCTCTCTCTGTCTGTCTCTTGCTCACACTCGCACAGGCACAGCCTCGCTGTTCTTATCCACCTCATAGACCGAAAGTTATCTCTGATCTCCAGTGTGTGCAACCAGCGGCTGGCGCCGCATGCAGCCGTGCGGTACCTACCGCCTATCACTCAAAGTGCTGAGGAGCCCTTCGATCTTTTCAGACTCTTCGGGCGCAAGCCGAAGTCTTGTCAGCGCGCCTAGACGCCTGCCTACCTACCTACGCCTTCAGCCAGAACGCCATCGGCAGGTCCGCGTCGACCCTGCAAGTCTTCTCCCAGTCCCGTGTTTCGCCATCCCGTTAGTGATCCATCAGATGGTATTGGCCGCTAAACCAGCGCGTAACGCGGTTCATCGCCTCTGCTTGTCGCCAACGCGCGCAGCCTATAATCTAAGGCCTCCTTTCATCGGCTTTTGAAAGCCTGTTAGCCATATATATATATATATATATATATATATATATATATATATATATAAAGGTGTTGCAGGACAGTTTGAAGATCGATAATAAGAATTGTAGAGCTCGTTAAAGCAAATATTTTTTTCCAATGGAATGTGGTCTCTGGGAGGTCTTGTTTCGAATTGAGAGTGAAATGACTACAATTTGTGACACTGGTGTTGTTGCCCGACACAGGAGCATAATATGTGACATTGCAAGACAACAAGGTCTCCTCCTATACAGGAACCAAAATTCTGCTCCAGCAGTCCTCCTATACAGGAACCAGAAAATGCTGCTCTAATGGACATATAACGCCGGGCAGAAGACGCCATATGGTCGTTTAAAAAAGAGTTTTGCAAAATAAAACAAATCTTTATTAGCCTTCATGCTAAATACCTCAAAATCATAATTTTGCGACCATCCACATCGCTTAAAATTAACACATTCATTGCAAATGCGCATTTCATGACATTCATTCTGGTATTAAGCCCACGGCAATCCGAGGCATCGTTCAAGTTTGTTGGCTTTTTTAATACTTAATTGTTTTTTATACTTTAATTCACCGATACACATTAAATAGAGACTTATATGTTCCCGATTTAAAGTCAAAGCATTTTTCTTCTAAAAAGTGTCCGGCAAGTGTGTTGTCTGACCTCTACTGCGGGAGATGTGACGGAAAATCCGAATATTAGTAGCCCAGAATAAGTGAAATTGTGCAAGTGGTTATGAGATTCTTATATGGCGTAGTTTCTGCGAATCTTCTATTCCCCTGTGTCACAACTCTGTATCGCAATTCCTGCACCAGGTTTCGCAGTCGCAGCGCGATCTTCGCGTAACAATTTAAATGTTTTCTATTTCAATGAATCGCGTGAACCCGTTTCACATGTCATTGCACTTTTGTTAAAAACAAGTGTTACAGAGATGTTGCTTAATCCTTACTGCGATAAGAGTGCAATGTGAGGGCTTCTTGAGGAAATTTAATAATAGTACCCAATAGTAAGTAAAACTGTGCAAATGGTTCTGAGACTTTTACATAGCGTATGCTTTTATAGATGTCATCATTTCTACAGTATTACTTAGGATCTGTTTAGCACGAGGATCGACCCAAGGAGGACCTGTGTACTCGGCCTACATTGGTTGACGCACGTCTATAGTTTATATGCAGCCAGACTGAACAAACCGCATTAGTAAGAAATGTCATTAATACGTGTCTAGAAGTGCCATCTACATTGTTCTACCCTTTAGAAGCGATCCATAAGGCGCGCTGCAACTTAATCCATAAATCACGCGTTATAGTTGTCACATTTCCGGTGAATCGTATATGTTATACTTCCGATGTGAATCGGCTAAGTAGTAAGTGGACAAATTTGTCTCGTTACGATGTGTATGGCTCGTAGGCTTGCCTATACTTTATTAAGGCTCACACAGCTACAAAGAGGTAAAAGTAAATCCCGATTATACGAGCAGTTCAACAGCCAACTTTATTGTTCCCAAAGAACTGATTTCGAAAAGAAACTATATATATATATATATATATATATATATATATAAACTCTCAAGGGATTCTCGCTCTATGTAAGTAGTATAATTTAGTAACATCTGTCTTTGAGTAGCATACATGCAAAATAAGTATTTAAAATAAGAACATTATGTCTCTTATATATATATATATATATATATATATATATATATGTATATATATATATATATATATATATATATATATATATATATATGTATATATATATGTCTTTGTTAAGCCATTGTACGATTTTAGACAAATGAATATGACCATCGTGCATCGCCCTATATATATATATATATATATATAGAGCGACAGTGATTGAACGACATCTGTTCTGTCCAATCACCTCATTCATGATGCAGCACACAGAATTCGTATTGGCACAGTGGCCCGCACTGCCCACATCACGCCATCCGTTCGCGTGCGGCTTTGGTAGACATTGGCTTGGCTATGACAGTAGACCTGTTCACTACTACCCCGCAGGCAACGGCCCACAGGATGATGACGGGGCGTTCAGGCTGTTCAGCTCTACTGGCCAAAATAAATCAGGACGCCTGCCTCGTACTTTATGAACCACCGCAATAGTAACATCCAGAGTCGCAGATAGACACATGGGAAAATAGGTGTACATATATAGATATATATAAATATATATATATATATATATATATATATATATATATATATATATATATTGGACTATATGCATTGAGCGCGAGAGAGAGAAGAGGACAATAACGATAGGAGAAAGCTACTGCACGCTGGTCTCGAATAAGTAACAATGTGGTTATGTATGGCCAGCGTCCCAGTACCCGGCCGCCGGCACGTAATAGTCAGCGCGGCGCCTCGTCAGCAGTTATTGTTGTTGTTATTGTTAATGCTGTTGTGGTCGTTTCTGTGGTGGCGATTGTTGTTCTAGTTACCGCGTAGTCGCCGCCGCCGCCGCTGCTGCTAGTCAGTTGTACGATTGTTATTGCTGCTGCTGCTGCCGCTGTTATTATTAATGCCGATGTTGTTGCTGTGGCTGTTAACATTGTTGCCGTTGTGATTCTTGTTATAGACGACGGCGGCGGCGACGACAACGACGACGACGGCGACGATTCTATCCCTAGGGTAGGTCGAGCTGTCCTGCTCCGAACACACTCGACAACACGACAAACCTCTGCATGGACTAGCAACAACATATGCTCGACGACGAACAAAGTCCGTAGTACAACACAAGAGTACCCTGACCTTGGGAAGGGGGGGGGGGGGAGCAAGACACTGGAATAGTTGAAACAACAACAACCACATTAACAACAACAACAACAGCAACAGCAACCAGAACCACAACAACCTAATCATAACAAATCATAACAACAACAGCAGCAACTATAGCAACAACCCCAACCATGATGAAGAAGACTGCAACTACGAGGAGCAACGAGTTGTAGACTCCAACGGAGGAGGGGCAGGCGGGAGTGCTTGCTAGCAGCATTGCGTCCAGCGAGGCGGGAAACAGTCAGGGAGGGGAACACGAAGCGGAGATGCAAGATGAAGCGGCTGTCGAACCCTCCCGCAACAAGATCAACAGCAACAGCAGAAGCACCAGCCGCCGTTTCCATCGCAGAAGCAACAGTAGCTGAATGCCGCTGTTAACGTTGTTTAACGTTGCTCGTCTATATAGGCTCAACGGCTGTAACGGCGATTACGGCGGCGACGACGACTACGACGACGACTACGACGACGACCGTACCACGGTTCTAACGACGGCCACGTATGTATGGACGTCGACAATGTGTGTACGTAGCGAGACCGATGAGCACAATGGCTAAAGGTAAGTGAAGGCAGCATGTGAAGGCAGCGTGTGGGGTGCTGGACGACGAGTGCAGGGGGACGAAGCGGGGCAAGTGAGGTGGTAGACTTTGCTAGGCGTGCTTGCTTTCCCATCGCGACTATCCTCCGTCATAGGCGGAGGCGGCGCGGGCGGCGCAGGCCAGACATCGTCGTGTCAGCCCAGCATGACCGCCGACAATCGAGTTATGAGTTCAGTGACGACTACTACAGCGTTCGGCGTCCTTCCAGGAGGACCATTCCCCCCATCCACCGGCTGAGTTGCCCGACCGACCGACCAGCCCCCGGCCGACCAACCCCCAGGCCGGCCGTCGATTTTGCCCGAGGCGTAACGTTACGCAAACGCGGTGACTGACTGTGTGTCTGCGCGTGCATGCGCACGTTGCATGCATGTCTAGGTGCAGCAGCAGCAGGTGCAGAACGAGTGAATGGGCTGCTGTTTCACTGTACTGTGCTTATCTTGCTCCTCATATAGTGAGCTTGTTCGATTTGCTTCCAGCGTGAACAATAATAACAGCGCGGTCCGCGGCGATAACTAAAGCGGCACTAATCTGCGACCTAGTCGCAAGACGTAACGCGAGGCTGCGCTCATTTGGCAAGTCTGTCTATTCAGATTTGTAATATATATATATAAATTTATATACAGGTAGTTCAATAAGTTCTTAGAATGAAAACCGAGAATTTTCCAAATCATGTTTTTAAATTTTTCTTATTCGATATACTCCCCGAGAAGCTCAATACACTTTTCCCACCGAGATTTCAGAGCTTTCATACCTCTTGAGTAGAATTCCGCGTCGTTAGACTGAAAATAGGCATTGACAGCAGCCTTAACCTCTTCATTGCTGGAAAAACGCTTTCCACCGAGACTATTCTTCAAATGTCCGAAGAGGAAATAATCAGAGGGGGCCAGGTCTGGAGAATAGGAGGGTTGTTCAATAAGTTCGAACCTCAGTTGGGCCAGTTTTGCCGATGCTTGCCGGGACTTGTGTGCAGGAGCATTGCCCTGGTGAAACGGGACAACCCTCTTCTGCAAAGCGGGCCGTTTCACGATGAGTTCTTGCTAACGGCAGTCCAACAGTCTTGCATAATATTTTCCTGTGATCGTTTTACAGCTCTCAAGGTAGTCGACCAGCATTATTCTACGTTGGTCTTAAAAAACTGTAGCCATCACCTTTCCGGTCAATGCCGTTGTCCGCACCCTCTTCGGAGGTTCTTCATCAGGTGCACACCATTGGCAAGATGCTTGATGATGGGGTGATGAACCCGGCTTTCATCGACGGTCATGAATCTGCACCAAAAATCCGACAGATTGTTCGACATCTTGGCCAAATTTCGCTGTAAAGCCAAAACAGGCGCGTCTTTTTGGCCTTGGTTGAGCAAACGCGGCAGCCATTTTGCTCTAAGCTCTTTCATCTTCAAGTTTTCGTGTAGGATAAAATGCACACTGCCTAAACTAATCCCTTATGCCTCCGCTATTTCCTTAATGTTCATTCGCTTATCTGTGCCAAGAATTTTTCGCACTTTCTCTACGTTTTCCTCATCAGTTGCCGTTTTTTGGCTTCCTGGACGTAGTTCATCCTCGGTGCTCCTGCGACCTCTTTTAACCACATTAATCCAGTTGGAAACAGTGGCAAAACATGGCACAGAGTCACTGTACGTCTCGTCTAACTCAATTTTTACTTGGGTCGCATTCCAACCTTTGAAATAAAAATGCTTGATAACCACTCGAAACTCTTTTTTCTCCTTTTTAAAAATCACGCCGATACGTTGCACGGGAAAAGCTATCAAACGAAATCGCAACGGCCAATCACCATAATATATTGAGTGCTAGCAGTCGAAAAGTTGCAGTTCCTATTAGCGGTGAAAGCGTGCCAAAATTCGAATTCTAAAAAGCTCATTCTAAGAACTTATTGAACTACCTGTATATATATATATATATATATAACAGCATATACATACTGTTTATATGTTTATATATATATATATATATATATATATATATATATACTTAATCATATACATATATACATTATGTCTTATTTTGATATCATACATATTTACATATATATATGTTCGCCATAATCATATACGAGTTCTGTTTCAGATAGTGGCAAAAATGATAGGGTAGTGCATAAACAAAGTTCCACGTAATTCGTAAAATTAATTAATGGTACTCGAAATATTAGTCATATTTTAGTAAGTTAGTAGTTTTTAATATAAATAAATGATACCACATGAAAAAAAATTAGTACGCATTTCGACCTTCTTTCAGATTGAGTTTTAACGTGCAATAGCAATTTACATAGAAATGCATACATATCGTGAGGGATAACATTTAGACGCTGTGCTATTGTCTATTGCCTAACCGCTGCTTATAAGCTATATGGAGAGTACAGCTGTCGCACACGACAAAGCATGCACTATAAATTAATTGACCTGTTAAACGAGAATTGCACGGAAAATCGGGCCGAAAGGCTCGGCGGCAACTACGGCGGAGCATTGAGAAGGCTGTTCGTGTTTTCCAATCCTATTTAGGTTGAGAGGGACCTCTTAAGGGGACCGTCTCAATTGCCTGGTCTTTTTCTTGCTTATCGCAAACCTAGTCCGTTATGTGCAGGATAAATTTAGAAACGCTATCGTCGTTATGTATAGGGATGACATACACAATCTTGCAGGAGTAGCAGGGAAAAGTGATAGTGGCCTCGGCAGAGGTGGCGCAGTTAGATGTACATATACCTCGCCAAGGAGCTTTGGGATAGAATGGCATGCACTGGTCGACACGTCGACACAAGATACATTGTGCATGGCGATCATCACTTGGTATGTTCGACCGAAGGATTTCGCCAAGTTGGTAATCAATGTCGTTGCCCGTCCTGCTCGCAGATGTGCGCTAGATACCACTAAGTTGCAGGACGCGTCGGCGGTTTTTACACTTTTTCGCCCGGTGGGACGGTCCTGAAGTGTTCAAATGGTATATACAAAGGACTGTATTGTAATTCGTACCACCATAAAAGTTCATCCAGTGCTGGTTAAGTATTCCCGCAGCGGTCTCTAATTTATAATGAATAGTTAGGTAATTATAGCTGGATTATTGCTCTGGTTGTGTTCCGTCGTAACCGCTGACTAACACGTTGTGGACCTATTTATATTGGATCAAAATAAATTCAGTTCTGTCAGTGCATCGGGTAACTAACATGTCAAAACAGTCGCATCAGCTCGGAATTAGTGGTAAGCATTCCTGGTAATCCTTCCGCCACAACAGCACAACAAGCCGCTGTTTTCTCTTCTCATGTACCACCGTCTAACTCCTCTACAGTATATGTATCATATATACACTCTTCCTGTGTGCTAGTACGGGCCTATATTGTACAAATGCTGCTCATACTAAGTAGTAGTTATGTACAACCTACTAGGATTAAAAACAGGTTTTAGGATTTTTTTCTAAATTCTAGACTACCATCCGTCCCCTACGGGCTTGGAACTCATCCTGAGGTACAACTTCAGTGCACCGAGAGCCGGACATCGGCTTTATGATCTACTCTCAATGAGCATCGCCCAAAGAAAATTCGATCAACAACGGAGATCGAATCGGCAACAGCCCGGTAGATGACAATCATGATAAGCGCACTAGTCCCCTTGACCACCCCGCCACATTTACAACTTACTAAAACAACCGAGCAAGCGCACACCAAATGTAACATCGCTCCAGAGTTACTGGTCCTGTGACTGGCAGGATACAAACCGTAACGGAAAGAGTGTCCTGATGTCGTGCGCATGCAGTAATAACGACATGGTGACTGTGGGCTCAGTACGGGAAAGGAAAGCCCGTTAAACCACGCGAATTTCGATTTGCTCCTCACGACAACAACAACCACGTCGTTGCAGTACGCATACTACCGAACACAGATATAAAGGTAGAGACTTGCATCGTTAGCTGTCCGAGTCGTGCGAAACTCGCCAATTAGTGAATTCCGCCGCGGAAAGTGGTTGACATACATAGATTGGCTGAGGTTGAACGAGCGGAGCTGAACTAGCATCGCCGAAATGGCGTTCCAGCGTTCCACACGCGATCAGTATGCGGCCTGAAAAGTTTTCACTGAAAATATCCTGCCTTCGTGTGCGGCAGTGGTAGTATAGTTTGCGATTGCACCGGGCTGCGTGCACTGCAAATGCGAGAGTCGTTTTGGCTGTACCGGTGTATAGATTTCAAAGGCGGAAGGTATAGGCGAGCAATAGCAGACCGTCTACAAATATCAACGTAGTCTCGGCGTCGAAAGTGCACTTCATAAGCCCTAAACGATTATTGCTTGCCGCAGAGGTAGCCTGTGTAACGTTGGTAAGTTTGTTCTTACAATATGTTCTTACAAAAAAAAGTCCCCGTAGGGGCACATATGTATATTGAAAAGTTACGCAAGTACTATGAGCTCATAGCTTGCGGTCAATAGCTGCTTAGCAACTAACGTTTTGTATATAAACTGAGAGAATGAGCAAAAGAAAAGCGGTAATGCAGAAACGGTATTTCGGTGTATCGTACTCTACAAGCGTATAACTAGAAATTGGCTCAGTGCATTCAAATTAGTTTAGAATGCTGAGGCCGACGTAGTGCTGTAGATTTATGAATCAATAATGCTCTATGTTGGAAATGGCGGTTAGTCGGCACGTAGATTTTTAGCTACAAACTAAAACATCAATATATAGAACACAAATATCATATAGCATTCAAAATATGAGTTAACAAGGTAACCCAATAATCTAGACTTTTCACGAGAACCAAAATAACTTGAATATCAGTCTCATTGCTACCTACTTTTATTGGCGAGAGTATCGCGCACACTACCTCACCGCCTTGTTTGTAAGACTGTCCTGCGATCCGAGCTGACGAATGTATAGTCTAAAATGCTATAGCGCTCAACCCGAAGCCTTCTTTTAAAGAGGTCAGACAACGCTTTTAGTTGCCTCGATGTATTGAGTTCTCCAGCACTAAAGTACTGTGCAGCAAAGTTAGAAAATTTGGGTGTTTTATTCACAAACTTCTAAAACACACAGCTTTGGCGCCCCGGTCTGTATTTTATTTTTTGAGTTTTACCACCAAACAATTATTAAATCTATCTATAATTATAAAAAAAATTGACGCGTAAGCGTGATCTCATACGTTATTAGAGCAGCAAGATGACAAGCATGACTTGTGTAACTATGTAAAGGCCCTTTCACTTAGCCACATTTAGATGATTTGTTGACTACATGTTTGGGCTCACCACAGTTCATACATGGTACTTCATTCTTGAGATTAGGCCGCTACGTGACCCAGCCTGTAACATCGAAAGCATGAAACGGGCACACGTAATTACATTGCAACCTATTATGTCTTAAAGCGCAAGAGCTATTTCGTTCGGAGCAGAAGTCTATAGAGTATTATCTACGAATCTAATACATTTCAATTAATCAATCATATTTATTTCACTCAAATAGAGTATGTACAAAATAGTTCATGCTATTATTAAACATAAATACGTGTTGTTTGCCGTTCCACCGAGAGAAGAAGTGTAAAGATCTTCGTTGCAGTACCGGACAATCAACCGCGTGGTACTTAGCGCATTGCTGCGAGCAGAACCGACAAATACACTGAGTAATATAGTCTTCATGAAACTCCCTACGGCAGCATATGAGGTGATGGAACCCCACAACCAAGGAGAATCTAATACATTTATTGTGTTACAAGCTTGCTGTCGATTCTATTTTCTTGAGTACAGTCTAATTTTTTTTTTAACTTAACTGCATGTAGCCAAATTAACCTCTTGAAAAGGTTTTCTCGAGATAACGGCTACGTTCAATTAGACCTAATTGATTTAATTTATTATTTGGTCCTCTCGAGTCGCTTACTGTTGCGTTCGCTCACGTGCGTCTAGCGTTCAAGCTTTTTCCAACTCAGAAGCTGATTAGCTTTTGTATGGCAAAAATTCATTGATGCTTTCATAAACTAGAAAAAAATACAGTTAGTAAGCAGCTGGATAAACGCTTGAATTCGTCAAGAGTCAAAACAAACAAAGGCCCACAGTAACTCCAAGACGTATCCATGATGATTTACAGCAAAATAAAACAGCTTTTCAGCGCAAAACTCACCCACTTTTTGCTCGAAAGTATAACTCTGACTATAACGGATACGGACGTTTTACGAATCATAAAATAGTAGCGTTTGGAACCCTGTACAAGATGCCAGATCATCTTAACAAGCTGACAATGGTCTAATGGAACGTTACTAGGTAGATGCCAACTGCATTCTCTGCTCGTCCGGAGCAAATCTTGTCTCTTTTCTCAGATGCTGAATAAATTCAGTTGTTTGAGTTTTTGTCTGCCTAACATCTAAGGACGGAGATCGTTTAGTATAGCCAACTGGCGTTATGATGTTGTCGTTGCAACTGGCACAAGTCGTTCAAAAAAACAACAACACCACTGGATATATCGTTTGCTTTCGGTACGCTTTCGAGCCAGCCGTTCGTCGTCGAGGTCGTACTATGCGCCAAAGAAGAAGGATACGTACTACACGGGGTACATACGGGGCCCCGGCTGGCTCGACGGGGAATTGACGCGGAGAAAAACACACCAAAAACCGATACAAACAAAGACGACGACCAGGGCGGGAACCGCCGATTGTTTGGTTGCATTACAATGCGTCCAACAATGCTTTCTACTACTACGATTACTACTACTACTGTTTGTAGTACACAGCAAGGCTACGTCTTTGCGGCGCGAACGCCTACGATATCGGTCACGTGCGCGTCGCCGTCTCTAGTCGCAGCCTGGTCTCATTTCCGGTGGCAACATTGCCCCGATTTCCGCGCCGCGTTTAAGCTGCGTCCTCCCCCCCTCGCTCTCTCGTTCGGGCCCAACCTAAACGAACACGATGAAGTTCAACTGAGAGAGGACAAAGCGAAAGGCATATAAGTAAGTCGTCGCACGATAGAGCATGAGAACGATAGACAAGAAAAACGCTGAACGGCGGAAAGAACCCAAGATTGCAGAGGGGGGGGGGGCGAGAGGACAAGGAACTAAGGAGGGAAACCGAAAGCGAGGACTAGAGAAAAGAAAGGAATAACCAGAGAGGCCAAGCTCTTGGGGTTGTGTGGGGATGACATGTTAGCCTTCATGGTGACCTCAGCTATCTTTGACGTAATGAAGCTTTTTAGACTTAGATAGCATACGTATGATTCTATGACGGGGATTTTGGTTTGGGAAAGGAATTTTGCAGTTACCTGCGTAACGAAGTGCGCATTCCAGTCTGACCCACTGGGGAGTAGCGTTATTTTTGTTGATGTTTAGGTAAAAAGCTCACGTTGATTCTCCTAAAAACAACGGTGTGAGAAAAATGACTCACGCTCACGAGGATATCGTACAGCAGTTCTTTCGTACAATTTCGAGCGAGAGTTGGGTATATTAAAGTGTTCCAAAAAACCTCAATCGACTATAGAGGAGGAAGCGCTACTCTCTGCGAGGAGTATAAATGGATGGTACGAAAAATCTGGAACTGAACATTTCGTTCCGTACGACGAACGAACGTTGGGTGTCCATAACAGCAACGAATAGTGTGACCAGTGTGAGAGCTGCGATTGGCAAAAAGTCAAACATAACATATTTGTATGCATCGTTAGAAACGATTATGAGCTTGAATATAGTCTGTATGATATGAGCTTGAATTTGTGACCACTTTGGACTACCCAAAAATTATGCTCGATGGGTGCTTCATAAAGTGTCACATAGTGAAAAAAAGGTGCGGATCTTTCTGGCTATGGAGTCTATACCATATGGCAATCTACAAAGGCGTTTCCATTTAATAAAATAATCAAAGTGGTAACCGTACTAGGTCAACCAGTCTAGCATGTATTTATTTTGCTACATTTCTTTCTTCTCTACTTGACGCTTTTCAGTAAAAAAATTGTTACAATAGGTGTCCTCTGTTAAAAGCGTATACTGCTAAAACGTCTAGGTTGAATTCAGGTTTGTTCTGAAGCGGATGCTCGACATGATTAGCCCGTTGGCAGTTGCAGTTCGCTTTACAGTTGAAAGTAGGCTATACGGAATTATAGGTACAGTCGTCAATTTGAATACATTTATAATACTAGAATATACCCAAGGAAGACTGTCGCATACATAGCTTTTCTTTGCTTCTCTTTAACCTGAGTGCCACGCCTAATTCTGCAAAGTGGTCCACACGTTTGCGTCTATTTTCCTCGACTTTAAAATCGTGGTCTGCTTAGGTAGAAGTGTACGCTTGACTACACCATATGAATGAAGGAAATAATAAAAGAAATTAAAAATTAAATTGGCGTTATTTGATTAAAGTCCTTTCAGTTACAAGCACTTGCAAATGCTACCGTTTAACAGGGTAGTATAAAATCAAATTACCTATTTTCCACAGCAGGACAGGAGTAGGTTTTTTATAATACCATATGTATTTTACTGTGGATGGCATATACTATCCGTCATTACGTCACACATCACATAAGGTTAAATGCATGTGACCTATGTTGGAAATACGAACATAAACATCCAATGTTAGTATGAACATTCAGTCCTATTTTCAAAGAGACTAGATTCTTAGGTAAAAACAGAAATTGTTTTGAATTAGTCGTCGCGGCCAAGGCTGTTTTGCACTCGTATTGCACATTCTCTGAAAATTGTTAGTCTCTATACATGCTCTACACTGCAGGATGTGCCTGAGACGAATCTTTTGCTTTCATAGTACTACGAATTAGTCCAAAAGTTTCTATAGTGCTATGAATTCATCCAGTAGTGAACTCGTCAAATGGCATAACACACACAATGCACATACAGATCAACCAAACTCCATTGTCTAGTACTGAAAATCCTCTACTTCAGTATGCATACATGCATCTACTTTTACTGGTTTATTTCCCGTGTAATACAGTATGTATAAGTTACACATATACAAAGGTTTAGCTGCACTTAAGTATACACCCATATGCACGTATAGCTAACGTGCAGCTGTCTGAAGCGCGTTCCTTAAGGGTGTAGTGAGACATTTTGCTGTCTGAAAATGCCATAGCCCGCCGATGGTCGCTCGGTAAGCGTACGCAGCTTTGGCTATTGGCCCTATCGCCAGCCTTAGATTTCTTTCTTTGCGCCAGTGACACTTACCAGCTCGAGCAGTACGTTACGTATCAGACTTGCGTGTACCAGTCAAATACGTTTCCCCCCGAGTCTTGCGTGTCTGCCAAATTTAAGCAGATCTGTACAGGCTCCGAGTTGCCCTGGAACGGCCGACCAAGGCAGTGGCTTTCGCTGAGCTCTCGCCGGTAACTGGGCGCCCGGCGACCCGGCACCGTTACTGCATAACGGGGCAGTTTCGAAAGTCTGCCTTAACGACGGCTCGGGCAGCACCTCAACTGTGGATGTGATCGACAGAGACAGGTCTAACGCATTCAGGCTATTGGTAGCCAGCATCTGCCTCAGCCACGGCCGCCATTATTACCACAGCCACCACCATTAGGATGCCAGCCTCAGTGGAAGATTGAACTTGACAAGCAGCAGGAATAAACCAAACCTACAAAGTCGCAACGGCAACGGAAAAGTTTCTTATATATATATATAAATATATATATATATATATATATATATATATATATATATATATATATATATATATATATATACATATGCATATATATATATATATATGAGCCGCCTCACTCATTGCTGCGTGTATATGTCAAGCCATTCGGCACGGATCATTCAACAGGCTTTCGCTGTCTGTACGTCGACTGTGCGTGCCACGGAAAAAAAATCACGCTTCTTGATATTTTTTTGACTCCCTTCCTATAGAATCGTGAAGTCACACAAAAAAGTAGTAAACTTATCTTGTTTTCGTAAATAATGTTCATTCTAAACGAAAAAAAAAGAGAAGAAGATAAAGATAACGATACAAGAATAGATATCGGTGGGTAAATAAGTGAAATAGAAACGAAGTAACATCTATGCATATTCGAACACTCTACGTGCAGTACTATGTTTCCAGACTTTTGCTTGGCCTGCTTTATTGCTGGGAATATATAGACTATTGTCCTGTCTTATACCTGACAAGCACCTAGCACATACAAGGAAACATCGCGCTCTGTCAAGATGTTGATCAATCTATCGGTAGGTGTGACGCAATCACCCTGGCAAGTTTAGCGAAGCGGAAGAGTCCAAACTTCTTCCGCATAGTGTCAGCCGTTAGGATAGGCGCCCCCGTCTGCCAGCCTTTCGCATGTCTGTCATGCGGCCAACCTGTTAACTCTGACGGTCTTCACCCTCTGAGCTGTCTAAGAAGTCCCGGCACACTTACAAGGCATAGTAAACGCCATAGTAAAAATAACTTTTAGATGGCAGTGATATTATCCACACCCGAGCCAATGGGTCTTAATGGCAGCAGTGAGCTGCGACCTGACGGAATCACCATTTCGCTATGGTTACACGGAAAAAAACTTTGTATGAGATGTAACCTCTTCATGAACGCGCGGCCTTGTCGTATCTAAGCCGCAGCACAGTTGGATGCGAATAGGTTGCAGGGCGCGCGGTTTCAGAAAAACGAAAGAAGTATCTCGAGCTGTCAGGAAGCTACCACTTTGTACCCACATCATTAGAAACACTCGGCCCCATCAGCACTGGTACAGCGAAAATTCTGAAAGATATCATAAAACGTATAGAATACGTAACGTGCGATCTGCACGCGACCACGTATTTAAGACAGATGATGTCTTTGGTCGTTTGTAGATGGAACGTGGCTTCTATCATAGGCGCCATAAATTGACATGAAGCAAGCAGAGCATGATGAACTTGGCTTAACAATAATAATAATAATAATAATAATAATAAAACCGTTCACTTTATAGTCACTGCGCTCTGTGACAACTGTCCGACACCGGTCTGTCTCATCCCGCTCAGAATTTGGTCAGTAGTAAATTACACCATACAAACGTTCCGTTCCGGATCTACTTTCTCTAATCGCCCTGACCGACTTACCTTGTTCTCCTTTCTCTCTGTTCTTTTCTTGGCGTCATCGGCGCCGGCGGCAGCCAAACGATTCGGCACACACATTGCCCACAGCCCGCAAGCGTACTCCAAACGCACGCGCCACACACTTCATAGCTGCATAGGTGTACCAATGCACCGTGTGCATTTATAAATCTATGTGTGTTAATGTGCGGCTGTCCTCTGAGGCTGTCCGCAGTACATGGAACGTGCGCCGCCGGCTACGACACTCCCAACTTTTTACTTATTATTATTATTACACTCCCAACTATGTCTATCTGCAGCGCGTATGCCACCGCAGCCTTCGGATATACCCTGTGCTTTAGTGCCGAAATTAGAATTCGGATACATTAAAACAAATAACGTAACATTGTCGAAGCAGATGCATAGCTAATCTAGTCCAAGAAGATCCATCCCAAAAGTGGTCTGAATTTCTCTCTGTTCACAATACGCAATACGGCACAATGTAAAACGTCAACGCTTGCGCAATATATATAGACCAGTCTCCCTGATGTTTAAGCTTGTATCGAAAAGCAGACCCCGTTGCGGACAGATATAGGTGGAACGTGGCCGGGAATAAGAGGCACCAAGGAAAATATCCACAAGGGACGACAACGTTTCCAAAAATAGGTAGTTTCTATGTTACTGCTGCTTCTGCAGCTTCTGTTTCTTTGTTGTTCCGCATGATGAAGTAACTGGGCCACGATGTACTTCTTCAAATGGCATACCGCTGGCGCGTAGGCGTATAGGAGACTTGCCACTACTTACTAAAGGGTTTCGCCTCATTCTTGTCGCCCTTTTTCATAAACAGTACTCGGCACCACAGGATATATTTAGTTTCAAATGTATTTATGTCCCTCGAACATACGCAAATCCTAGCCGTAGCTTTATAGGCTCAATGCGGATCAGCTAGTGTAAAGTAATGCCAATTTGGCCTAACACGATCACTCTCGACGGCAAGGCAGGATGAAAAGTCTAACTTACCGATGCAATAGCAAATTTGATTTCTGGAACGTGGTAGACAAAACAGGATCTAAGATAGATTGCCTCCCCACTGAAGATAATTATGCGCTCCAGTGGTACAGTCTAAGCAAGTGAAATTAACCAGGATTACAGCTAACCGACCAACATTGGCACATGTTTTGTTAAATGACTAAAGTCGAACCGAGCACGCAAATTGCGTGCGGTAAGTACAGCTTATAATGCGAAACCGGTAGGTAAGATTTACCACGTTGCGCAACTAAACTTACTATGGGGTAAGAAAAGTTCCGCTGCATAACAGATATACTCTTCACAAATGTAATCTGTTGAACATTCTTGAAACTCGGTGTACATCTATGGACGATTTAACAGTTTGCTAAGGCACGAATAACTAGGCCGGTTGATTAGTGTAATTGAGATAAGAATGCATGCACCATAAAACGTTGCTCTTCTCACTTTTTATTATGTGGGTTTCAATATCTAGGATACCTAGGATGGCGTTTTTGTCATCTCAGCTAGATCAAGAAGCTTGAAACACATCGTGGACGTACACATGTAGCTAAAGTTCAGGAGAAACAAAAAATACCTGCAAAGTAGGAGGAGGCTTGGAGGCTTTCTAGAAAAGTACAAGAGTTCAGGTGGCAAAAAGCGAGAAAAATCAACACTGTTACGAATCTCTATTTTCAACATGGCAATATGTCGCACCGACTTCAACATCGCAGCATGCCCCACTGAAGTGTAGCTCAGATGTTCGCCATTTACCAGCTTTTGATAAGATTGCGTAATACCGTGTTTCGTTGTCGACGTCTTGCGGGATAACATTTGACGTCGTTTAGGGCCGCGTCCAGACCTGGCATGCTTGCACAAGTTTTCGCGGCAAAACACCTTGGACGCACCACGCGTACCCCAACATCGGATCTTGCCAGTTACGAGTTAGATTAATTATGTAGGCGAGTTCATATGTTGGCGAGTTCATATGTAGGCGCTAATCTAATATCATCTCAAAAATTAGACCTATGTGGTACGTGTCTCAGCGGGCTTTAACTGCACCAGAAGCAAAGTCACCAATGACCGACTGCTCGCTGCCAATAGCGTCACTTTTGAAGCGTATCTATGGGCGTCGTTATCTCTGTCGTTATAAAAGCGGCTCGCTTATCAAGTGATAGTCACTTTTGCCGTGACCGTGTGGCCTTGAACACCAAGGTCACCACCACACGTGGCAGAGAGCTTTGTGTAAGGCTCGGTTGATAAGCGCGGCTTGCTGGTCTACGACCCTGCGGGTTATCTTTAACTTTGCCTGTCCTGAAACTCCGTTCTTAGGAGAGAATTAACGTGCCGGTTTTTGTTTTTAGGTAAGATAAATTACGTCGAGAGTCAATTTGTACTAGTCACATGTAAAGAGAGATACTGCATTTTAGTCAAAACGACAGACCCTTGAATCAATCTCAATAAAAAAAATCGTACCAGTAAGCTAAGATATTACAACAGAATAAATCGTCAGTGTTTTCGTTCAATTGAATATCAAACGGCGTTGCCATGCTATACATTTAGGCAAAAACGCATGATATTGACATGCATATAGCTGAGACTTATATCGACGACACGGTAGACAACTTATGCTTCATTGGTGTTAGTCCATATGTGGTCAATTAAACGTATCAAACAAGTTATAGTTCGAAGTGAACAAAATTGTCTGGGAAAAGCAGGGAATTGTAAGTGGCCAGCAGCCTTCATACCATACGTATAAGTTCAATTCGGGTACGACCACATTACACCACAAAACCAGATGCCCAACAATTGCTGGTTGTGTATAAATAATTTAAAGCTAGGGCTACTCATGGTAGTAAACAAATAATGGTGTATACAGAATCAAAACGGCCGTTAAAGGTGCCACTTCTGACCTAATGCATAAGTCATATCGGAAGACCTCGCTATAACATCAAGCGCCATAAACCGTTAAGGTTTATGGCACTGGGAGACTATGTAATACGTTAGTATATTACCCGGAGATGACACAGGTGACGACGATAGAGACAGTAGTATAGCTTTCAGATATTCAAATTGTATTGTCATACGAAAATGAGAAATACAGATTTACTTGCCAGATTCGCACAATCCAGCGCAGATCACTGGCAGACTTGATTTCAAAGAACGCAAGCACTTAATGCATCTCTCAAAAAGACAGCTGAGTTCCAAAAGATTCGAAAACAGACGATCAGCACGTGCACAGTGTTCAGCGAAAATGAACACTCATTCAATGTCGTCGTCTTATTTGCTGTACTTAAAATGCACTCTGTGTTTTAAAAAACCATCGCGTCCTTTACACGTCCCAGCATATGCCAATGTGTCTTCCTCTTCCTTTTGTTTGTAACCGACAACAGCAGCAACAACAGCCATAATTTGCTATTTCAGAAAGTTAAGGAGAAAGAACTTAAGCATTTGTAATGCAGTTTCGCAAATAAACCACGTTCTGAATTTGAAAAGGGACTAAGTTTTTCCAACTGCAGCCACCCGGCATCTCTCACCGTAGCATCTGAGTACAGCATCGGCTAGGGCACGTGATTGATAACAATCATTTTGCTGCAACTTAGGTATTTCCTCCGAAAGCAAAAAAGCTTATTGTTGTCGTCAGTATTCGGTGGCTAGGGCTTTCCGGTGCGTCGCTACGCCATGCGGATACACTTCTCTTGTCAATCTGTTAGCTAGGCAGTCAGTCAATCAAAGTTCGACTACCCAATCGAACGCCGAACTAAATCAATGTCTAAAGGGAGTGTGCAAAATAAAGCCGTGCACACCTAACCCCACCTAACCACCATGAAAGGTGCTCATTAGAATGCGACTTGCTGTATGTGAATATGTACATTAAGTTTGCCAAATTTCAAACCAAGACGCATTGCTGCTGTTGCTGATACAAACCGCCCCGTCGAACAGTTGTCTGACGCTGCTGCTGCTACTGCTGGCTTTCGGAAGTGCGACGATCCGCAAGCGAGAAGGGAATGTGAAAAACAACAGCCCAAACTCGGGCACGTAGATATTGTAATGTTCCTCTCTGCAAAGACAGTTAGCAGAATTTTGGTCGGTCGAGCGGTCGTATTTCTTCATTTTTTCGACTACTGTTTTTTCGTTTTCTTTGCCTTTTGATTCGTTCTTCACCTCACCGCCCCTCGACGCACCTCATCACTGTGAGCCTTCATCTACCCACGGCGGCGCGTCCAGTAGCACTGCGTGCTTTTATCCGCTAGCTAGCGAGGTTGGCTGGTGGGTTGATTGACTGACTGGGTGGTTGGGCGGGTGGATGACTCTCCCGGTTGGTGACAGTGCGTCAACTTGGCCAACACCGCGCCACCTCCTTCACTTCACATCAATTCTCCTAGCCTCACCACAATCGCCCGCCGGACTTCGTTATGTGTAAATTTGTCCCCCATTCGTTCACTTCATCATCATCATCATCCGTTGGCTCGAGAAGCGTCAGATGGCGGTCAGAGCTGCTACATTGAACACCGTATTGATTGAGGTGGGTTGAACATAACAGTGCGCGTGACGCCAATTTGGCATGCAGGAGCAGTAGCAATCTTCGTTCGAGAGCGCGCAGCAAGATCTGAGCAATGATGAGAGCTCGGAGCCACGGAGCGCCGTGATAAGCCACAGCCTTCTTACTCGTCGAGGTCGTAGTAGTAGTAGTAGTAGTACAAATGGTACTACTAGAAGAGCTCATTATCGTGATACATAGCTGAACAACGGAGCGCTAACCTCTATCCTCGACCGTCGACTGACTCCATGTCCTCTTCTCTCCGAGCGTGGACCTTCCTCGTCCTCGCCAATCCCCGTTCGTCTAACCCCACCCGATTCAAAACCACCCCGCTTCGACTACCACCCATATTGCCGTATCTGCCCAAGCTATTCGCTGCTGCTCCGCCCGCAGGCTACATACAGCCAATTTGAAATGCACCCGCAGTCGTTGCAGTCGCAATAATGTAGACGCTTTTTTTGTAGCTTAGGCCGCCGCTAGCAGATGGAATTATGGATGCGTACCCGGGCTCGTTCCTGTCTTCGGGTGTCATTCGTGTCTGATATCTGTAGGAGTATATGTAGATTGAGGAGGACGCTGTTACTATGTCGTATAATTTTGTCGTGTAGCCGTGTGCTACTGCCTGATACTGCTGCGACGGCATACCTTTTCCACGCCCTTAAGCTTAATGTGAACATGCTGTTTTGTGAACAATAAAATGTGTCCTTGGAGCGATATTTCACGGTATGCAGTTTGTTTGAGCCTTGTGAACACTAGGGGAGCCTGTGGATTAGTGTACCCGGAGGTGTGTACTGTTACGACACAACTCAGTCATAAAATTGGTAGGTATTTAGTGGAGTCACGAGCTTTGGCTTTAGGCGATACCGGCCGGGTCAAAGCGACTATAAATATCCATCTTATTTTCTTTACACAGAAGCAGATTCTCGACCACGAAGCGGGAGTTGGTTGGTGTGGACGACTTTTGAGCTAGATAAAATCGCTAGCTACTGCGATTTTTCTGAGGCGTTTTGAGCTTGACCGTGCAGATGGACTGTGAGGGCAATCTTCTCGTGAACTTAATAAGGTTAAAGATTTGTGGCAGGAATCATTGAATTTGGTTCAACGGTAAAATCAAAAGTATTATACATATATATATTCAAATTCAGAGCGTGTTTTTTTGCGAACTTGCATTAGTAATGCTTAAAGTTTTAAAAGATGATAACATTTTGTAACGTAGAATAAATAGCGTAGAATACACAGTCGCACGTTCATGTATACAAGTGTGTACACAGCAAACAGATGATCCAGTTCCTCCGTATGATACAGCGTTGTAGCAAGGAAATACACTCAACCCCATAATATTGCCGACCCTTTGATGATAGCTCTTACAATTCATTAATCAAATAATATCCCTATAGCTCTTCACTTTGCAATGCATGCCAATACACTCATCGGTATGTTATACCAGAGCTGGAAGCAAGAACATTTTTAATTCCCGCACAAAAACAATCACAGAGGAGGGAAATCCTATGCGACCAGATATATATGTGTGATTGTTCGTTGGCATGCATACACGGAAGCATAGCAAGATGTCAGTAATGCTAGAGGCAAACGTAGTGGACCGAATGAACGTACACATTTCGCTTTTATTGTACCATACTCTTTGTGCCTAACCCAGATGAAACTGAAAATGGAAATGTACTATTGCTCTCATTATGACCGTTCGATGGAACAGACTCTAATAGAGGCAACAGCAAAAAAATGCCACGACTTCCGAATAAATAAACCCTACCAGACCTGAATTGACTGGTTTGAGCGTCGATTAGGCCAGATAGCCGCCGCGCCGCACCGCGTAACTAGACGACATCAGATGACTGTAGTTTGGTATGCTATTTACACTCGCGTTTTTTTAACTCGAACCCAAACGAGGTTTACGCAGGTTCACTTCACTGTCCCCATCACAGCTTTGCCGAGAGGGCCAGAGCGGTGTTTAGGTCCGGACAGAAAAGTAAAAATGATGATAATGATAATGATGATGATGATGATTATTATTATTATTATTATTATTATTATTATTATTATTATTATTATTATTATTATAAGCAATATTGTAGATATTATATAAGTAATATATTGATAACTGTGATACATGTACATATTGATAAAATAAACCCATGTTTAAAAAAAAAAAAAAAAAAACAATTATTATTATTATTATTAATACAACGACTTTTGCTATTACGACCCTACTACCACATAACATCTTATGGGCGAGCGCTGGGTGGCTGTTTGCGTATCACGGACAGCGTTACGGGGGGGAGAAGGTAAAAGAGTACGAGGCATATATATATATGTATATAGCGAGAGAAAGTATAGAGATATAAACGGACGGACGGACATACAGAAAAAGTTAAGAGAACAAGAAGACTCTGCTGACGGCCGTTGGAGTTGGACGGGAGTTCTTGGGTGTCGCTGTTCGCGATGCCGCGATTTGAGTTGTGCCGTTGTTCTCGTCTCCCCCCCCCCGCTGCCAATGACAACGAGAGGATACCGGCGGCGGCGGCGACGAAGACGACGGGGGCGACAATTTCTGCTTGAGAAGCTCGGCCGTCTAGCAGCTTGGTCGCCTGGTGCGGTCCGGCTCGGTCCTGCCCCGCTCGGCTAGGCTGTGCTCGGCTAAACTGATTAGACGCTTCAGCAATCCCACCCATTCGGCTGGCTGGCGGGCGGCCACCGCCGCCCACGCTTTCCACATTCTTTTCGGATTCTCTCTCTCTATCTCTATCTCTCTGTCTTTTTATCTCTATCTCTTGCACGTTCTCTTTCTCTCCGCCCCGGTCTTAGCCGCGCTCAGCAGAAGCAGCAGCAGCAAGTATCTTTATACAGGGGGTACGCGAGGAGTCATCAACTCGTCAGCTTCGAGTCATTCAGGTCGTCGAGCTGTCAATGAAACGGGCCGGCCCACACCCGACAATCGCAAAGATGGATGTTCGCGCTACAACGCGCTGCCATTCGCCGTAATATTCTCGAACAAACCCTTCCTTTATTGTTTACCCCACTTCCAAACCCTATTCCTCTCTCTCTCCCTATATCGCTCACTCTTTAGTTATTTTCTCTCTTACTTAAAATGTATATATATATATATATATATATATATATATATATTTATATATATATGACAGTCTCGCGATACAGGGACGCTATGATGACTGGATGGCGACTATGATGATGTTGATAATACTATTGGTCTTATAAACCCAATGGTTAGTAAACCTCCTATTCAAGCGTTGCCTACTGATTTGCTGATCCGGAAATAAATTAGTATAGACAGGCGACATATTTAATTAGCACAGCTAGATGATGACAAATAAGTGATGGAGAGAGCAGTTAAAAAATTTTGACTATTATTGTATTACTGTGTGATGTCACTGTGTGATGCACTCGCTTTAAAGGGTAGTAGAATTTGTTCAAAAATATTTTCAATCGAATGTCTTGTTAAGGAGTGAGCGTGATATTGCAAATGTTTATTATAGCGATGTGGCTGGCTGGATATTACTTCGTACAGTTACTACCAAAACACAACAGAGCGCTTTTTGAGATCAGTTAAACGCTTTCGATTGATATACATCGATATAAGGTTATCATTTTATAGCGATGTATACAGAGGTGCACTATCTGTGCGTTCCATAGCACTTTATATAGATGAACTATGGTATATTAATATAAAATCTATGGGTTCACACGATGTCTCGATGTCCATTAGCATACATGACATTTTTAATCGCGCACTAAAATCTGCCGGCTTTTTTGTGTGTATTGGGACCCTCGGGAAACGCAGCATCTGCTCAGGACACATTGTTGAATTAGCCTAATCCTGGGTTAGAGACCACACGTTTGCGTGGACACAATTGTTCACCTCAAAAAGCTAACGTAACAAAGGTTTTTAAATAAACTGACAGTCAATTATGCGTTATAAACGTTTGATACAGATTTATCATCTTCTCGCTGCCTGCCAATAAACATGGCGTATGATAGACAGGCATCTTCCTGCAAACGGCCGAAGACATATAGTGTCTCAAAAACATGATCTTGCGTCGATCGCCCGCAACAGTTTTTATGCGTTTTTCCGATACGCGCGTTCTGCTACTTTTCCAAATGTAATTGCGCTTTAGCGTGGATACGACATGACTGGCGTACATGAAACCTTTACGTCCTAGACATGGCTTTTTTCGCGTGATTATAGCGAAATGGCGATCCCGTCAGGTCGCAGCTCACTGCTGTTAGTGAGACCTTTCGCCTTTTTTTTTTTCGCCTTTTTGAACTCTATATGATACTCAATTTGAGTGAAATAAACATAAATTATGATTCCTAATATATATATATATATATATATATATATATATATATATATATATATATATATATATATATATATATTTATATATATATATATATAAATATATGTATAATTATATATATATATATATATATATATATATACATATATGATCGCCAGCCGGTAGATATAGAGATTAAACTCCTTAGGTATGCATCAGTTCCTCCAGGCCTCCTCCTCTCAAGAGCGTGTCAAGGTATTTTCCTTGCTCCGCCGCGCTGAACTTCCAAGGCGATGCTCTGCTTCAGGAACGTTGTGATCCGTTTGCCTCTGTTCGATTTCTTGATTATCTGGTTGAATGTTGTCCCGATGTCCTCCAGAGATAAAAAAAAAAGTATGACTCTGTAGAATGAAATATTATGTAAAAGATAGAGTATTCCGCAGACCGCCTTTATGGGTATAAAAGTCGTTATGCAGGTCGATGAAACTAATTTGTGATGACCTTTTTGTCAGGGTTCGTTTTGAAGTCTGTAAAGTAAAAATTGAGACTACTCTCGATGGTCTGAATCAAGATTCTACATATTTAGCAGCTGTTGTATATATATATATATATATATATATATATATATCAAGCGAGCTATCGTTGCAGTCATTTATAGCTTGACAAATTATTCATACTTTTTAAAAAGTGTATACTCTAAATATTATATTATCGCTACGTTTAGCGTGCGCCGCTGTCATTGCTTAAACATCTGTTGTCTGTGTACATTAGCAATTAGGAGACTTGAGAAGTGCCACCAGTATTCACGCTCACTCAGGCTGCATACTTAGCTTAATTATACTAATAAATCCATTACGGTATTTATATATAACGTCCTCTGAGACCCAGTCAGACTCGATACGAAATTTTCTAGTGCTACAGGCCGTGCAACATTGTTAGTATCTAGTTATCGATAAAACAGTAAGTATTGATATTCGCTTAGCATCCTGTTTTGTATACGCCGCAAATTAACGTCATTACTTATTGCAACTAGATGGCATTGTGTATTAGCAATTTGCTGCGGCATCATCGCAGAAAATATACGCTAATGATTCACCACGCTTCGTAACATTGTAGTTACGTTTTTTGTTAGTGGCTTCCTTCGTTGTTGTCATGTGGAGTTAGTTACGTTGATACATATCATGCGCACGATGTTTCGAAGCGAGGCTCATTGTGCATTCTATCCACAAACGGCAGGCACAATCTTGCGATTATAGTTATGCTGCATATATCAACAATTTGGTAGTGTTCTAGGATAGCAGGTCTCATTCCGCGGCTGCTGACCAGCCGGCTATGTAATGAGTCCGACATCGAAGCAGCGTTTCCGCGTTGTGCTTCAATGGGTCCGTGGTGTCGAAGTTTTTACAGTATTTGGTTGTCTTGGCCACGGAATGTGCGTCCGGGTCGCACCGCAATTGACCATAGAAGGCGCTAAATATTTAATATTTTGATTCGTAAATTTATGAACTCTTTTACTAACTAATCGTCAGTGATTTCTGATTGGCCGATTATCTGTAAACAAAGGACAACAACTAGCAACAGCTGCTAAATAGGTAGCATTTTTATTTGAACCAATAAGAGTAGTCTAGATTTTTACTTAACAGACTTCAAAACAAACTCCGACAAAAAGGTCATAGCAAATGCGCTTTATCGACTTGCGTAACAACCTTTATACGTTTCCAGAAGGGCGATCTGTGGAATTCTCTATTTTTTACATAAATAAAATGGTTATACAATATCAAAGTTTTTTTTTATCTCTGGAGGATATCAGGACAATACTGAACGAGATCATCAAGAAATCGAACAGAAGCAAACGATCCACAACGTTCCTGAAGCAGCGTATCGTCTTAGAGGTTTAGCGCGGCGGAGCAAGGAAAATACGTGACACGCCCTTGAGAGAAGGAGGCCTGGAGGAACTGATGCATATATAGTGAGTTTAATCTCTACATTTACCGGCTGGCAATCATTTACTAAAAAAAGCATTGAAAAAAAAAAATATATATATAAAAATAGATATATGCGATACGATTGCTTTCGAAGTGGATTTTTCATTGTGACAGATCTACCGGCTCTGGCTTTTATTATCCGCATGGACGAAATCTCCTAGCTTGCAATACACACTAGTAATGGTCGACCAAATCGCTCAAATCAGTTCAATCGCACCTAACTAGCCGTGATTTCGTTAAACCGGCAGGTGCATAGGTGCCGCATAGGCGTACGAAAAACGACCTGATGGATTGTCTTTGCAATTTTCTTCTTAGTAAAAACAATAGAGATCTTTTTATTAGAAATCTAATTATCACCACTTAAAGAATTAGTCGTTGACAACTCGAATAAGGTACACATAGTCACTAGCCGAGGCGCTAGCTTTCTGACCGCTGCGAAAGTAGGCTTTCAGAGTAAGAACACTATGCTTTGTGTGAGGCGGGATTTAGGAAGCGTGGTGCACTATACGTTTCTGCATAACAAGAAAACGAATAATAGTAAAAAGTTCTGCCTGCAGTTAAAAGCAAGCTGTCGATTAAAAGCGACCTGCCAAACCATTGATGTAACGCATTCCATCAGTTTAACGTTCATCCAAACATATGTATGTGACGACCTGCCGCAAGAGTTGCTGACTTTCTCATGGATCATTTCTCTTACTGCATCTAGCTCACAGTATTAACTTTGCTTTTTTAGACAACTATCTGTTTAGCTTGCGCTTATAGTGTTTTGAGATGAAAAAAAAACGTTTAACTTTTAACGGGCATCAAAAGCCATCGTAATCATTTTTTAAATTAGAAATGAGAAATTTTGAAATCATACAATACTCTTATTGAAACGAACGTTAGACATAGGCTATAGCAAATGTAATGTACTTATACTGACTCAAAGGGCTACTTAAATGTCTAAAAAAGACATTTCCAGAATTTGCCCTAAACATTCGACATACAAGTATGCATGTATATATATAGCAAAAGAGAGAAATACTTACACTCCCGCCCTTTAACCGCGATTTAATACGCGCGGACCCGAACGGGAGTGCCCACCAGCCCGAATTGACAGGCCAGCAGATCCCCCACCCTCCCCCCTATCGAGGTTTGGAATGGGGGTACCACACTACTCCACCGTACCGATTAGACGCATTCACCTCGCGATTCCGCGTTACACCCCGGAATATACCTTCTCCCCGAAGGGCATTGGACCACTCCAGAGCAGGGGTTCCCCGTAAAATACGGGGCCAGAAGGCCCTCTCGACCGGTGGTCTGCGTTCGTGTGGCCACTTCTCGCTCATTTTGCCTATTAAGCCAAGGCAGCAGGCGTCCCGGACGGTACCACCGAGTGTCACTCGGGGCGTTAACCGTCCAGCCCGGGGGACTTCTATGCAGCACGAGTCCCCCGTATTGGCAGTAGCCTTAACAGCCCTCGAATGGGCCACGACAGGATGACAATATAAATTCGTTGACACCCAAATCTATCGTATGCCTTGCCCCCCGGTTAGTTCTTAAAACACGGGAGTGTCGGTTTCGGGAGTTTGTACCGTCTGACTAACTTACAAGTGGGCCAGTGAAGGTCCCCGCAGCGCGTGGCAGTCACGCACCAGCGGACCAAGGCCGGTAAGAGAGTCATAGTTACTCCCGCTAAACATTCGACATCCTAAACATTCGACATACAAGTATGCATGTATATATATATATATATATATATATATATATGTATATATGTATATATGTATATATGTATATATATATATATATAGTATATGTATATATATATATATATATATATATATATATATATATATATATATATACATATGTATATATGTATATATATATTGTATATATATATATATATATATATATATATATATATATATATATATATATATGTATATACATATATACAAACATATAAAGGTGCCATACTGACTATTACATAGACCGGCTATGTCCAACAGACGAGGAACGTAGCAGGAGGAGAATGATCGATCTAACAAATCCTTGCGAACCAACGAAAAATAGGAATAGGAATAAGAAGAAGAACGAATACTAGCGAATTCAAATTTCAGCCCTGGCTAATATACATATTGTTCGTTCGTTGTGTCGGCAATGGCCGCAACACGCCGTTTTTAGAACGAGGAGTCGTGGAAAGGACACGATCAGCACACCAGCAGCAGCAGCAGCAGCAACAGCACCACCTCAAGGAATGTCTTTATCAGGAGGAGGACGACGACGACGAAGACGACGACGACGAGATAATTACGCTAATGAGGACTAGACAACGACGACACATCAACGTCTGCGGTCAACAGCATAAACGGCGAACGGGCGGACGGCGCAAACCGTCCTAAGCCAGGCGCCACGGACCTCACCGTGGCGCTGGCTGGTGCTAGCGCTGCTTACAAGACTGCGCATGCCTATTCTAGTAGAGGCTCGGCTCCGCGCCCGGCGTATCAGACGCCCTATGGGCGGCTTCGAACGCTTCGAGCGAGGGGCCTTCGAACGCTTCGAGCGAGGAGGCTTCGAACGCTTCGAGCGAGGAGGCTTCGAACGCTTCGAGCGAGGGGGCTTCGAACGCTTCGAGCGAGGGGGCTTCGAACGCTTCGGGCGAGGGGGGCTTTGAACGCTTCGAGCGAGAGTGGGGGGCAGCGCTTGCGATAAGCGCAGCATGTAATCGTACGGCTGGCAGCTATAGTTAATCACCTCTGCTTACTACTCGCGTAGCAAGGAGTGGCCTATGCGTGTTCTGCCATTACCGTTCCTGCTGCTGCTGCTGTTGTTGTTGCTGCTGTTTCTATGCTGTTGCTTGCATGCGAGATGAAGCTTAAACGGGCGCCTTTGCAGCCGGCGGTCCAGCCGCTAGAACGACCGTCTCTCTCTCCCTATCTCTTTCTCTTGTTCGGTGGCCGTTCGGCACAGCCCGTGGCAGCATGGCTGGCCAGATTCAATGACTCTGTCAGCTGTAACGACATTTTAATGATTGCTCAGACGAGACTCAGATGTCGTATGCCTATATATATATATATATATATATATTCCGAAAATGAAGGAGCAACGACTCTACATCACGTTGTGCAGTTAAAACTGTATCTTCTATCATGTTCTAAAGTGGTGGAAATGTTACGAATTGCTTATAAAGATCAAGCAGCGTCCGCACATACATGATACCGTCGATTTCGCGACGAGCATGAAGAGACCGAAGATAACACCCGTTCGAGAAGGCTTTGGGCGTCAATAACAGAAGATACATGTGAAAAAGTTCGTGCTTTCGTGCGTCGAGTAATGGTAGGAATTGAAGATATTTTATAGATTAGTTGTGACAGTTTTGACCAATATTTTTTGCATCAGAAGATTGGCAGCGAAGATGGCAGTCGTTCTAAAAAGTTGGATTTCCAGCCCCCTTGTGAAAGGTCTGATTTGAACTTTCAGGCGGTAGCAGGAAACCCCGGAGTGCTTCAGGGAGTGATTATAGGAGACGAGTCATCGGTATATTGTAACGACATCGAGATCAAAGCCTAATCTTACCTGTTGTGCTTTAAAGGAGATGGTCGATCGAGGAAACTCAGACAGAGCAGATTCAACTCTAAGATTATTTTGACTGTCTGTTTACTACAACTAGAACAGAATCATCTTCCACGAGTTTTGCCACTTGGTTCTACAATCACTAAGGAATACTACCGCAACATTTTAAGAAGATTATGCTTACGAAGTCCCCTCTGTGTATAGATCAAAACAAACATTTTATGCTGTCTGTGGATTAGGGAGATTATGTTATAGCGCGTCCTACACAGGGGGCATTATGTTTAGAATGCGCTTAACATAAGGTCCAACAGAAAAAATAATCATTCGATGATTTCAACCGGAATACTGTAGACTACACGGAGACAAATTAGTTGAGTATAGTTTTCATGTTACAGAGGCTGCTGTAGGTTTCGAATTTTTCACAGCTGCAAATATATACAGAAAGGGCTGACTCTACTCATAAATAGTTATAATCCACAACAATTGCGGACTTATAACATTAATTGGTATTACCCGTTTTGCTGCCTATAGCTCTAACTGCGAATGAATGCCAGCTAAACACTCCAAGCGTATATTCTTCCCGTCAAAAGTGGGATCAAATCAAACCCAGACGATAACCTAGTAGATTGTGTGCTTATTTGATGCATCTATTTGCGTGCAGAATTTCGAAAACTGTGCCATTTAGCATTCAAACCAATATGGCTTTTGTTGTTTTCCCGCTGTAGCCTTTTAGTCGGCCCGAGCACGTTGACTCCCTGACAACGGCCACTCTCTGTCGTCACATAGCAGCTGTCGGGCACAGGAGACGAAAGAAATAAAGACCAATAAATTAGGCGATGGTGCACGCTAACCAGACTTAATGGCCTACTGTGGCGCTAGGTTACGCAATAGTGTGGTTGTCGACGGGTTGGCCGAAGCCACGACAAGTCGGTGCTTGGATAGGTTTGGCCAGGCATCATCAGAGAAGAACTCCATAATGGTTCCTCGACCTCTCTCTACTAGCGTGGCTGGCAGAAGAGCGCTTTGCGGCTAACCATAGCCTCCTCGGCGTATCGGTGAATAGCTAGCGTAAATCCTGCACTGTACCAATCGCGGTTCCCTATTCGGCCAACCTTGAGCGGGACCACGCTTCCAGACAAACGTCCCGCGTTCACCGCTTCGCCGGGCTTGGGCTTCGTGCGCCAATGTCTTTCTTCCGTCGTATTTAGGGTGAATCTTGTATCTCTTTATGCGACTCAACCTCTAACTTTTGTGCTCGCTTTCTCCTTCTCTACCTCTTTTCCTCTCGTCCTTTTAGGAAAACCGCAAGAACCTCATACGCCTACCTGCTAACCTCTAGTTAGCGTCGTAACCACGGCGGACGATGCGGCTGCTCTCTACTCATAACTAACTAACCTGCTCCGCTTCTCTAGATCGCTCCGAGTACACGAGGCGCTTCTAGGGGAAGCAGTTCCAGCTGCAAGCTACTGTGTGTATGATTTACTCTGCGGACGCACGCTTTCTCTGGCCCGCCCGTTTCGTCGTGTCATGAAGGCACTTGTCGAAAATCACACATGCCCGTACACGGAAAATCCTCTGTGAGAAAATGCCGGTATTCCGCCACACTGGCAAGACAAGATCGCTTTGTTTTTAGCAGCTAATACTTGTTCACCTGCTAGGTGCTAAGTGGGCAATGCCTGCGACTAGGCTGCCAGCCTAGTGAGGCAGAATCGTTGTACTACGTTTCTTGGCGTACACATTGTTATGAACACCGTTGTGGCACGTTGACTAGATATTTCTCTGTATGGCTGCAGGCCCTATCTACCTGTTAAAGGGGTCGCTGGCAGCAAGCAACAACTTTTAAGAGGCACTAAGCGCAATCACGGCAAAATCAAAGTTGGGTGGCACCTGCCATGACATTTTGTCACCTCCTCGCAGCGCGTAG
This sequence comes from Dermanyssus gallinae, assembly GCA_003439945.1. Taxonomy (NCBI): domain Eukaryota; kingdom Metazoa; phylum Arthropoda; class Arachnida; order Mesostigmata; family Dermanyssidae; genus Dermanyssus; species Dermanyssus gallinae. The sequence goes on from QVRM01006354.1 coordinate 296,284, forward strand.
GAAACAAAGAAGCTAGCGAGCGGTGTTTAAGGAAACGGCGTGTATGTGCATAGATTTGCCTAAATATCCATTAGGGAGCCGCTCACATTCGCACAAACTCCATAGGCTGAGTTACACTTGTATACGCCGAGCTTATACGCAAAGGTTTGCTGTACCCTTAACGTTTTTGGCGGTCTCCTATCGCTTGGTCAGGCGCACTCCAATATATGCTCGGACGGCCGGCCGAAATCCGCTCAACACTCTCGATGCTCGATGTTCAACAATTTCAAGCCTAGGCTGGAATATCGTTTTCCATATCTCTATGAGCAAGCAATTTAATTCAAATAGACGACCAAGGAACGAGCCCGCTGCGAAATCAGCCAAGCATGCCCGAGGGTACAGGGAGAGGCCTTGTTGCGTTCGTTTTACGTTCAGCCATATGGTACCCAAATCGGTGGGCCACTTGGCAATAGTCTGTTAGCTTGTTCGTTTGTCTACACTGTTTCACGTCGTACAGCTCGATTGCGAGATCGAAATCTCTGTTCGTTGAAAGAGCAAAGGCAGAGAGAGAAAGGCAGCCCCACACCGCCACTCGTCTCCCTGGGTCCGAGGGTCTAAGCGGCGGCTACGTCGAAGGGAAAATCTAGACAAGGATATGGCGGCGAGGTCTTCATGCTTTTTGCAACCTGGTCGACCATGAGAAACATGGGAGGCACAGGAAAGGCCGGCTGAGTATAGAACCAAGGGGAAAGAATAAAGTGCTGTAGATATGGCGGAATAGACGAAAAGCAAGGAATATGGTGGGTAGCGGCAATCCATGACATGTTGCGCGCACGCCGCGGAATATGGTCATAGAACGCGAACCAAGTATAGCTGGTAGACAGACAACATATTCGATGTTGCTGCTTTTTATTTTTGTCCTTGCAAGTGCCATCACACGACTCATTCGTTCACGCTCCATACAGTCTGCATAGAACATAAGCTGGACCAAAATAAATCAACAATGAGTGTCATCCATTAAATACGGGTCAATTATAAAATGAGAATAGAAGAAGGCCTAATAACACGAAATGATCCAGTGTTTTTTTGTACAACTTGACCAAATGCGTGCATAAACAATATCGGAACCATTCAGACGTAGCTATACATACGGCATGCCGAAATGCATTTTCACAACGAATATTATCTGCGGCACGTAATACTGCAGCCACGCAGAAACTGCACTCTCAGTGCTATATATATATATATATATATATATATATATAAACATAAACTATTTCGAGAAAATTCGATTTTAGATTTGCTATTCCGCAAATTTTTTTTCGTAGAATCTTTTGCTACAACGTGTACTTAACGGTTGTCTTCTCCTCAGCTAATATAGCAAATCTAACGTAGGGGTCGTTGTTTATTATGATAATATATACAAGTACATCAAACGAATTACCTATGAGAACATTCTTCTGACTACTGGTATCTTCGGTCGGGCGTTAGTGGCGTAGTCCACCTTTAGATATAGTTTTAGTATTAGTCTAAGCTGGTTTTGAGATCTCCTCTCATCAAGGTATATATTCATGGCCGATTCGGTGCACTGGCCGGTATACCTTTAGAAGCTTGAAACAGTGTCTCCGTCTCTTTACGATAAAGCAGATTGAGTTCATGTAACTGAAAAAAATTGTTTACGGCAAAAGTAGTCTCTATGCGCCTTACCCGCATAACGTTTTATATCTTTAATCTAGTCGCTTACTACATAAGGGTCCTATGATCCAGAATGTAGCCATATCCGGCACTAGAACTGAACTGGATATGCCCTGTCTGGCAAGCTTCCAGAAGATTTTCTAGATTCTCGAAGATTATGTAGGCTTCTTAAACTTAGTCGTACACTGGGCAGTAACTAGCGTAATCAAATGGGCGCTTGGTAAAAGCTTCATATGTGTTCCATATTGGAAAGAATTTAGCTCACGGTTGCGGTTTGATTATAAAATATGGATTTTCAATCTTCTAAGTGTTTGTTTTCACTTTACAGCGTACAGCTTATGCAATCTCTGTATAGAACAATCTTTCTACATCGTTATTAATCGAGATGGATCTGTGCGCTAGATAGGAAGTCTATTGTAGGGAATGCCTTCCTCGGTATATATATATATATATATATATATATATTTATATAGACCGACTGGGCTCGAGACTAAGACCGGCAACTCTTAAATTGGTTTGCATGGTTTCCAATTTAGCCAAGGTAAATGCCGGAGTGGATTACGATTAGCAATGACATGAAAAAACCGTACACAGGCAAAGGCCTTACGAAAAATCCTAAAAAAAAAAAAAAAATATATATATATATATACATAACTTTTATCAGAAAAAGATGTCGCAATATACTGTTTTGCAGTTTTAAACTTCTAGCAACGTTGTGGCATACGTGTCCAGAAATGTTCTTTTGATTAAATGTTTTTTTTCTTTTGAATAAATAATTGATTAAATGGTCTCTTTTGATTAAATGGCGTTCATACGTGTGCATAATATCGACTTAGAGTTAGTAGCCACCTGCCCCAGCGTACCAGCATTGTTGTGAACATCCGAAGACAACTAGGGGTCGTTAATGCACAATGCGGATGTGCAGCAAAGACAGCAAACGTACTAGCTAAGGTCATTTACGGGTATGGTGTGCAACATTTGGCATATCCACCAATATGGTATAGATCTAAAAACCTGCACCGCATGTACATGTCACTTGGGTCATCGTGCGCGTTGCAGGCATTGCGCTGAGGACCACTATACGTTTATTTGAACATTTTGAATGCTGTCCTTATTTGCTTTATGCTTTGTGTGCTTATTTGCGCAAGGACATCTAGGTAACAGTCGGTATAGTGTGAAACCTACGTAGGTTCATGCACCGGTAGACACCGGCACAGGTTGTCGGAGCTCTGTTACGTTAATGTCGTCCGACTAATGGCTGCGACATATACACAGTGGATGTTGTTAGCTAGCAAAAGAGTAGTCCTCAATGGTTGTCGCCTAACCTGCGCTGCTTCGTACGACACAACAGTGTTGCTGCCGGCTGAAGAAGTAGCTCTCCTACTGCACTGTATTTGCCAACCGTCACATATGTGTTTAGCGAAGCTTTCGCCACGACACGCCGCAACCATTTCAGTGTTCGGGGGTGTCCTGACAACAACAACAACAACAACGGCAACAACAGTAATGATCGATCGCCGAAGGAAATTGTACCTCTGCAGGGCGGGCGTTCAGAGCGGCCAACCAGACAGACCTTACCGGATAACCCCGGTGACAGCTTGTGTTGGCTACGTGAGTGTGTGTGAGCGTGTGTAAGTTGTCGTTTCAGGACACGCGCAGTCGTGGTGGTACAAAGATGTACGTCCGTGCGTCTGACGGCCCCATTCGGGCCAGGACAGGCTTACGCTGCTACGCCTATCTGACAGATGTACCGGAACTGCCTGCTGACATTTTGTTGTCGTTGACCGAGACGACGAAAGCAGGATGCTCGCTCATTCACTAGGTGGAATTGAATAGAGTTCAGCGCCCGCCAGGAGCAGGAGTGCCTTTCGACACTGGTAGGAGAAGGAGGGGACAAGCTCATTTTTAAACCTAAGGCTAAAGGCCCCAGGCGTTGGCGGTTTGTCTAGATAGAACTGTCTTTGTCTCGGTGCGCGGTGACACTTCCCAAGAACCGACGCACTTGGCACCGCTTCGGCACCGCGATGAAGGTTATTCGTAACGAACGTGAAGATCAGGGGGCAACCCTGTGCGACGGCAATCCTGGCCGTGGCGTCGGCAACAAAGTAGAACACCAGCAGAGTTAAAACAAGTATACGTTCGTGTAGTTTTTTTTATTTCATTAATCATTACATAACGTGTGCCATTATCATGTTCTATGGACACAAAGAAGACGATTTTGTATGTAGTTTGATGATAGTCTTACTGATGCCGCTGTTGCAGTTGTTATGTGTGGTTAGCATATTTTTCGATTTGTAGGAATATATTCTAAGGCTAGCACAACCTATTTTTTTTTTATATGCTGAAACCTCTCAGCATTAATATGGGGGATTACGGGAATCGTGATGTACATGCGCCACCACAGCCAGTGATTAGTGTGGGACTCACAAACCCACTAACACCCGCCTCTTCCCCACCCCCAGGGAACGGTAACTGCTAGGCATCGCTTCGTATCCATGGGAGTGGCCAGTTTGCCTCTCCTCCCTACTCCAGCCTTCCTACAGTCGCCCTAGCCCGCTTTGGTGCGGGGCGGCGACTTCAAGTAGGCCGTTGATATCTTCCGCAGCCCGCCCGCCTGTGGGTGCGTCGAGAGTCATCATCTGGGGAATCCTTTGCTGTATTTGCCTAGCCTGGTCCGCCTGCCTATCACCCACCCAGCACGACCTATTAAGCGGTTGTTGCTGTCGTAAGTAGGTGACCTATGAGAAAGGGGAGGGGGGGCAGGCAAGTAAGGTGGCAACCGTAGCAATCAATTCTAGGGAAAAAACTTTTTTTGTTTTAATCCCCTCTCAAAAGATTTTTGGCGGCATGAACCTACTTTCATCAAACTTTCTTCGTAGACGTAGAGTAAAGTGTTGTCCAAATATACATACATGTTTGTGCTATGCTTGCAAATTCCAAATTGTTCAGCCAAAATAGCGCTTAGTAACCTAACGAACCGCGTTTCTGCAGTGACGGTAGTATTTAACCACCAAAGCTTGTTGAATCAGTTAGAACAAATCATATATCTACGACTCGTTTAGTGGTGTGTGTGTGTTATTTAGTCCTGCTGAAGAGTGTAAACATACTCTCCAACGTAAATGCTGCTGTCAGTGTTTCACTGCTGCCCATTAGGACCAAAAGCGGAGGGTAACCGAAGATAACAGTAGCCAAGGTATGCAGTGATTTTTATTCAGATTTGGGTGCGCCTATGTCAGCTGATGTAATGTACTTAAGCCCTGTAATGTCGCAGAAGCCAGCGGTACGAACTTAAAATGTACGCAAGCCTTGAGTTGTAGCCGCGTATTTGCATTAGGACGCAGCTCGACAGAGAAATTACGGAGTAAGAAATAAATGGGGAAAAAGGAATGGCGACTTTCTCGGCTCCGGAACAAAATATCGCCTAAAAACATTGCATTTTTATTGTTTACGGTCTCAAAGAAAAATACTTGTAGCGCTCTTTGCAATATAACGGAAGTTCAGTAGAAACACAGTGGCTGGGAAGAACAGTGTAGTCAATGCAATGCCGCAATGTGCTTACTCAACTAAGCACGCATTTTGCATGCTCAGTCCAAGGCGTATTGTAAAATCTTACATAATATATATATATATAATTTTTTTTGAGGGAGCAAATAGGATTGTTTTGTGTTTCTTCTGTTGTGGCGGATGGCAAAATAGATTTTCTGAATAACGGTAGACACACGGCCTTCTACTCTTAATTTTTCCACGCAATCCAGCTGGGAGACTTTGTACAACTCGGTCATTGTTTGTTGCAGCTCTATCCAGGGCACTTTGCGTGGGACAGTACCAATGTTAATTGTCCTGCTGCACGCAAAAGTCCTCTTAGTTTTTTTCTGGGCCGCGAAATTTTATCAGTAGGTCGCTACGTTTAGCGAGATTCTCTTGCCACTTCCTTTCGGGAGCTAGGACACTATCCGTTCGATCTGCCATGCGTGGTGCCTCGGTAGACCGTCGAGAAGACGCTTATGCATGCCGCGTCAGGACAAACCAAATCGGGCGCCTGCCTATCGCTGAATTAAGTCAGTGTCAGTCCGTGCGGCGTCAGCGCAGCGGGGTATATATATATATATATACAATGTCTGAATCATATATACGTATATTTAAATATCCGGAAATTTTGGAACTTGGTGTTCTAAGTTCGTTTATGGTGTTACTATATATATATATATATATATATATATTGCTACTACGATGGAGCCGTAATATATTAGAATACAGCATGATCGACACACATAACGCTTGAACACCCCCCCCCCCCCCCCCGAGAAAATCGTTGTTATTTTCGCACTCGCTCTGTTCCCACTAGCTACTGTTGCTAAATAAACTATACATAAATTACAATTGTTAAAATGTATAAGATTCACCACCTCCTGGCCATGAGGAATACATTTTGCGAGCCGACCGTTTTGTACGGGACGCTGTGCAACATTTCCCTTCGCTTAGATATAGTTGTACCACATTCGGTGGCGCCATTTAACTAACTATAAAATGCATGGTTGGTTGAGGTTAAAAAGACGGCCCATCTATGGAAGTACTCTTCTCCGTTCCCGGCTTTGGAAAGGAAAATATTGATGTCCACAACTTATCGTCGGGGTGTGCCGAGGATAAATGACGGGAGAAAGAAGAAGATGCACAAAACGAGTGCAGAACAGTTGCAAGCCCACACCTATCATGGGTCCATAGCGATTAAACAGGTGTACAATAAACACTGTAATAACGTGGCGAATCTAGTGATTGCACTAAAACTCATTGGAATGGAAAAGGTAGAGCCAAAAAACCATAGTGGCGTAGACTAAGCGCCAATCTTTTTTTTGTCTATACAGGGTCTATCATAACCGTATGTACCTATTTTAGGTTTGAAGAACTGGGCAAGAAAATACGTTTTTCTTAATAATATGAGGGGGCGGAAACGTCTTGCTTAGACGTGAGGACGAAATTCATAATAGTAGTCATTCTCTCTTTTTTCTTCTACATATTTGTGTAAAATGTACGTTTGCGGGAAAACCAGTCAACACATGAAAGAACCAGACATACCGGAGTGTTCGGCGGAAAATCCACATAATAAGTTAATTCCACTGAATGGCACCCAACGCAAACTAGCGAAAGGCAAATAGCCGAATTATCGATATGTTGTTCCGTTTTACGTTTAAGCTTTCAAGTTCAGAACCGTAACATTTTGCCATCACGCGCAACAAAACGACTATTCTCAGGCAATGACAAATTCAATTCATATCTTTCATCGTACCAAAATGATGTTGCTGCGTTACGTATTTGCCGAGTAACTAAGCTTTTCTACAGCTATATTGAAAACGAAGGCATGTATACTTGCTAGCATTGTGAACTGCTTTTGCAAATAAACAGGGCGCATCAGAACGTTATGTACTTATTTTGAGGTTTGCAAGAAAATATTTCTCCCAATGAAAGGAGGGCCACGGAAACGTCTTGGGAAATGTTTATGGTTCTCCTAAACAAGATGCTTCCGGCCCCTCCTTTCATTGGGAAAATTTAATAAAGTTTTCTTGCCAAGTTCTACCAAACCTTAAAATAAGTACATACGGTTATGATAAGTCCTACATACTCCGCAGTCAACTTTGGATTGAGGTTGGACAGCTTCCTGCACCACCAAAATCTGACTTTCCCGGGCATAGAGCATGTACATAACACATCTTTTTTAACTTAAAAGTAACGGATATTTGGTCATACATTTAGAAGAAATTTTCAAAGAGAGAAGCTTCTATAGTGGGTAGTCTCCAAGACGTATATTTCTCTCTTTCATCTCCAAGATGTATATTTTGTCCATTCTATTCAAAGCTGAACTGCATTTTTCAACGCTGAAATTATCGGGGAATAAACCGGGAAACGGATGAATCAAACAAGGATCACAACGAATATTATAGCGAGTACTTCTATAAAAATCCCAATGCAGGATATAACTGGATCACAAGTCTCATTCAACCTGTGAGATTAAAAGCCATTGTTTAAATCGGCGAGCAAAAAGGTGCTTCGTTGTGAGGCATCTTATGTTTTTAGGAATACAGATCCAGGTTCAGGAGAGGCGGTATATATATATATATATATATAAATGCACTAATATAGAAAAGTTAGGTAAACTATCTTATCAAATATACGTATTATTTTTCTTTGCAAAGCTAGATCTGCTATTCTGTGTGAAGCCAACAAATTAGGGCAATAAGTCATATACGCGCATTGCAATATATTGCGTTTAAAATAAGGCTGAATTGTTGTGCCTTTGTAGAGTGCTGCTCCAGCGACATTTATCTACTACATACCGACGCATACAATACATATGAATATTCGTTATCATATACCATGGAGTTTTATTACAATACGGTTTTCATAGACAAGTATGAGTATTCTGTAAAGAGAATTTGTGTCATTACTTAATTATGTCAACCTGCTTGTGGTTGCATTGTATCGTGAGTAGAACGTGACGTGGCCAGTGGAGCTCAATATGTTTTTTTCGAGTCATTTTGTCATCAAAGACGTCTGTTAGGCTTCCGACATGTACACTCTACCCAGTGTTTGCAGTCAATGCGGACTCGTATTCAACAAGACACTTGCATGGGTAAACGAGGTTTTCACTAGCTAATGCCTTTTTTGGCTTGGTTGTGCCGAGTTACGCGTAAGGTTTCCCGGTTTAGACATAATTCTTGTACTGGCTCCGGGACACGTCTCGGTCATAGGGTTGTCGAACATACAGGTGCGTACATGTATCGTTCGCTTTAGCCCTTTCAAGCGAAGCTTATATGCGTGTGAAGAAATTACAAAAATCACGTCTCGTAAAGGTTACGCTACAAATCTCCATGAATTACCACTCCGCCTCATTGGCGTGTGGTGACTGCCTGTGACCCTTGCACACATGACGAGTACGGTTGGCATTTCCGGCAACCATAACCAATCTTGTGGACACATCTACCAGTTAGGATTTTTTGTTTAACGATGCGCGACTATATATAGGATGCCCTCCTAAAAAAACGATACGATTAAAATCGCCATCTATTCCATGCACTGATGATGTTTGCAAGGATGCTGATCGAGCTTTCACTCTTACGGGCTCTACTGCAGGCAGATGGAGAGAGAGAGAGAGAGAGAGCTATGCAGTATACTAACATTGCTACCGTTAGAATCCACTTACGGATTCACTATAACACTTGGCAGACACCTATTTCTGTAGGTCCACGCTTCGCCAGGGCGCCAACTAAATAATATATTTATGAACTTCTGCAGAGATATCGTGTTGCGTAGTAACAGCCTTTGGTTCTATATATATATATATATATGTGCAAAAACATGACGACTTCGATTTTGAGCATGCCAATGCATGTTAAATAATTTATGAATGCCGAAATAAATGTAAGTACTGAGAGTGACTCTTTTTACGCGACAATTCCACGAATTTTAAAACTTTTCCTGATCTGAAACTATTTTTAAGCCCAATGTGTATGCTTTCAAGTTCATCTGCCGTCTTATATTTTCATAGCTGTCGCACCGTTCTGCGCACTTATGCAGACATCATCGTTGTTTTCCAACAGGTAATCTTCCTACCAATTGCCTGCGTCATCTCGGTGTGCATAGATTCCGTGTTCGCAACAACGGGTGGCGCTGTTCCCATGCAAGATTTCAATTATACTCGACTCTTACAGGCCCTACTTGTCGAGGTTTTGTTATTACTATTATTATTATTATTATTATTATTTTTAGTACGTTTATTGGTTTCGGGTTGCTCGACGGCATTTACATTCGACGCCAATCTTGCTCGTGCGTCTTTAGAAATCGACGGCATGACAGCTGCTTTTGCTCTTATTGTCTGCATTATTGTTATTATTACATTGATTTTTTTGTATTATTATTCATTGATTTTCTTGTATATGTAATGTTGCTGCTGTGGTCCTTATTGAGTAGCAGTAGGCTGAAGGGTGTTGTTTTTTCCCGGTGTTTTCATTGTAACGAGCTATTGCCTGCCGTAAATATTTCTGTTTTTGCAATGTGTATTTTCATAGCCGTCGCTGTTGTCGTTTGCTTGTTGTTGTTGTTGTTGTTGGTAGTGGTGGTGATGTTGCTTTATTGCGGCAGTTTTGCTGTCTTTGTACTACACCGTTTTGATTACTGTTCTTGTTATATAAAATGTCATATCAGGCAGCTCTATTCGTGTGGTACTGCTTGTTGTTACCGCCGCACCACCGGTTCTAAAAACGGTGGTAGCAGTTTTTTTTTAATGCTACTTCTGTTGGTGTTGGTTTCGTCGCTGCAGTATTCATTAATAGAATATTTTGCACAAAGTTAGTTCTATCTGTTGACTTACTTGTCTGTTTATCTACTCACCCTTTCGCCATAAGAGAATTACGCTAGCAACCGGTGATAACGACGATTCTGGCGGATCTCCTAGAATATTGTCACTATGTACTTTGCGTGCGCCAGAACACCTCGATTTCTCTGACGACATATTCTGTGCTGTACCGCAGTCAATATGGACTAGTCACCGATGGACGGGAACGCCGAACAGCACTTGCACAGGCAGCCAAAACGCTCAACGATCTAGCTACGATATGCCAATGCCTTCGCTTGGGAGGAGATTTTGCACATGCGCATAAGAACAATGAGTTAAACAAACTTTCTTAACAACTTGATGTTGATGCTATTATGTTGACGATTAAGAACATGTTGATACTTTTTTTTATATATAAGGCGATGCTTAAAAACGATACAAGAAGCGGGTTATAAACGCTAACTCTTTCAGTCTTGTGCGTTAAGTGAGTGCTATGACGGACAGACTCTGCTCCTCAGAGGAATTTTAATCATTTGTAAATGTAATTGTAACGCAGTTATAATAAAAAAACGGTGTATGTTTTTTGGCGAAACACTCAGAGCAGTGACATGCATTTTGTAAGCTATATATATCATATTAGCGGGATCATAAGACTCTTTATTACAGTCAGCATGTTATCAACAAAGGCAAAAAGGTCTATTCTTCGGGTGAGGGCGACATCTAACTTCTCTACTTCGGCGAGCGTTTTAAATGGACGCCAACGGTTGCTCCTTACAAGGCAGCATTTCGACAAGCGAAATAAAAGGACAAAAATGACAAAGAAAAGACAACGGGCGAAATATTTCGACTCTGTATTGGACGATTGGTCGTTCGTCTTAGTGACCAGGCCCTGGCATAAGTGGCATAACGTGTTGAGTGGTTTTACAAATACTACTGAACTACAAATTCTACGTCGTACCTCAGCGGGGGGGGGGGGGGGGGGGCGCTTCTTCCTATTCCTACTCCCCGAACATAGATTGAAAAACATTTGTTTCAGCGGCAACTCAATGGTAAAATTTCTCCTCAACCTCCTGCGATGTAGCGAAGCGCTGGAATTATTTTACGGAGAAGCAGAGCAAAGTTTTTACCCGACCAGTTTTTCAGAAACGTGTACTGAAAAGCACACCGAACGCTGCTCACGCAACGAAGTTACGGCTAACTTTCGACTGACCAAAAAACGAAGTCCCTATGTCGACGACTCTTATTCAAATGCGGTAACAGATTGGAGACAAAGCATAGGGTGGGTTCAGCGATATCGTGCGCTGACTTCCGTTTTGTCTCCGTGCGGGGCGTTCTTATTAGTTTGCAGCGTCGATTTCGTCCCCGGCCAGCAAATAGGTGTTTTAAGGTGTTGCGTTTCTGCTAGATCTATTTGTTTTTGCATAATATCTCGTACACAACATATGTATATTTTACAGTATTAAAAAGGCGTGGAAGCTTCTACCTATCGATGCAGCGAGCAGCATACTCGCGGCAGCATGTGGCTATGTTATTAAAATGAAACAGCAGCCACAACAACACCGCTCTATCGGCATGAGACACTACGCGAGACTTCCATGCGGGAAGTAATTGCTAAGTTCCCGAGTGTCCCGAGCCTGTTTAAATGGGGAGAAGGGAGGTTGTTTGTCTGCATTTGCTTGTGAAACGCCCATGGGGCACTGAAACTATATATGTATATACAGGGTGACCCATAAATATGTGAAGAGCGATATGTGGAATTGTAGAGCTCGTTAAAGCAAATATTCATTGCCCTAGACCACTCACAGCGCTCAAAACTAGCACATTCAGACAGACGCACATTTACCATGGTACTAAACGTATGGCAATGCGGGCATATCGAGATTAAGTGCATGCATAAATGCCTGTGTGGCGACGTTCACTACCGCCGACATGTCGCGCAAGAGCCGCAATGTCTCGCAATTGCACAGTTTGTGCTCCTATGTCGGGCAAATACGCCAGTGTCACAAATTGTAGTAATTCCATTCTCACCCCGAAACAAGATTTTTAAGACCATGTTCCATTAGAAATTATTTGCTTTAACGAGCTCTACAATTCCATATATCGCTCGTTACATTTTCATGGGTCATCATGTATATATATATACATAATGCAGTTAGATGGAAGGGCATTTAGGGGTTTAATAAATATATAAGGGGGAAGTACAAAGTAAGCTAAGATGTCACACTTGAAAATGTCACAAGTAAAAAAAAAAGTTAAACGGATGTAGCTGGTGAAGACGTCACTAAAGATCAAAACAAAGTGAGATCGCAGAGTGACATTTGCTGCTAGAGAGATTGGGTACAATAGTCAGCAATGGGCAAGAGCGAGGGTATCGGAGGAAATGGTGAATTTGAGGGGAAACAAGTGACATGCAGGCAAATGGAAATTGGCGATGGATTCCAGATCGAGTTTGGCAGGTGCATATGGAAAGGAAAAGCCGGAACGGGGCGGGCTAGAATAGGTATACGATAATTCAAGAGCCTATATAGCATATACTCAGTGCCAGATGTGATCAACGTGGAATCTTATGCTACCAGCATTCGAAGTGTCATTACTGGTAGCTATCGGCCAAAGCGAACAAACAGAAAGTCCGCTACATGGTGCAATCAGAAGTGCCCTTCTGGCAAACATTATATGATTCAAACATACACTCTAGCAAAAATCCGCACAGAGATGACGTCTTCTTATATTAGATTAAGTCGTGACTATAATAGAGTTGTAAAAAAAACGCTGTAAATTAATATAAAGAACGGAATGCAAGGTGCTCCCAGAAGCGCAACAACAACCTCATAAGTAGCTGAATACAGACAGGCGCTTTATTGCGTGTCCTATCCCGCATGATATACTAAATGCTCATTTCCGTCAAATGTTTGCCAGTGCCATAATCGTTCCGTGTGCTGTGCTTCTGTGGTAATGTCAGTGTGGGACGAGCGTCACCGAAGCCCGTCAAACCCTGTCGCGGCCTTTTAGCAATCCAGAAGTTATCGACTCAATAAGGAAAGCACCGTCCGGGAAGGCCCCGGGACCCGATTTGGTCACAAAGGAGTGTCTCAGACAAGCGATTCACCTTGCGCCCTGCTTCACTAGACTTTTAACCGGGGTGATGAAAACGGTCCAACTATTCTCGGAATGGAAAACCAGCCTCCTTAGCATTATCCCTAAAGGAAAAGGGGACCGGTTGACCCTCTTGAATCTCTCGGATAATATTCTGCCTATTTTTACACAAACGGTAAACATATTCTTAGTATTCTGCTCTCTGTTTATAAATACGTTTATAAATAACGGTGGGCTTCTTTCGACACTGAGCAAGAGCTACTGTCCCGGAACCACTGTAGAACCCCCTGGCATGCCAAGCCTTTGTAGAGGCGCTCCTTAAAGATCACAAATCCTGGATTATGGTAAGAAGATTCGCAGAAAGTATCTCTGGGGCGAAAATAACCGCCGCACAGAGTCGAGCAGCCTAAATGGCAAGAAGAGTAACCAGGTGAAGAAATATCGAGAAGACAATACTGCAGTCACCTCAGACAAAGGGCAAAGAGGACGACTGGATTTTAGTGGGTACGAGTCCCACACTATCGTGGCGTTAACAACGACGCCTGGTGTGCATAATGTATTTTACCAGCCACCTCTAAAAGAAAAACATCAATTAAGATTATTATGAGTATTATTATTGTTAGAGACTATAGTTACATTCAAAAGAAAAACCAAACATATGCATATTCGTGGAGTGCATTTTAGAATACATGGCGCGTTGGTGAGTTCCAAGTCCGTAGGGGACAGAGGATGGTCTAGAATTGAAAACAATCTCTTTAAAAATGTGTTTAAGTCAAGTCTTCCGCATCGGTGCCTCTGGTCTACAGTTGGCACAACTTTCCCCCTTTACCGCCAAAACTAATTTAATTCAGCCGTTCAGCCTCCCCCACTCCATCGTGTCTAGCTGCGCTTTAAAATGTTTTTATTTCAATGCGCGGTCGATTGAAAAGGATGATCGTGTTCAGTTGCTCAATTCTGCGCAGAACTATAGCAGAGAGCATAGAATAATGCCAGAAAAAATTCTTGTTGGAAATAGAGAACGACCCGCGGGGACGACCGTATAAGCTGATCCGCGGCAAGCAGAAACAAGAAAGAGCGCCAACTTTCCCTCCGGACGAACGCCGATAGGAAATAGAAGCGCTTTTTTCTAGGCACCCACCCCTTAGCAGGACGCCATTCGAACGCCCCTCTTTGGCACCCATCCCTTAACAGGACGCCCTGCGGCCGTAAGACCAGCCCCAGAGGTGACTCTAAAGGAGGTCCGTGTAGCGGGAGAGAGACTGAAGACCGCACAAGCACCACGCCCTAATAATATACCGGCCTCTGCCGTCAAGGTCAACCGGCACATCTGTCTAGTCAGTGCACTGGCCAAGCGTATTGACGCGATTATAGAGAGCCGGTTGCGATTATTCGCGGAAGAACGCGGCTTCCTTTTGCCGAAACAGTTTGGATTTCGCAAAGGCCGTTCGTGTCTTCCTGCAATACATCAGGTCTAAGACAAAAGCGCTACGACAATTCCCGGCAAGGTCCAGAGATTCCGTCTCATTGTTGTATTGCTGGATGTTAAAAGTGCTTTGAGAAAGTAGCTTACTCTGGAAAGTGATACTGAAGACGCTTAAGAGAAAGAGAGTTCTGAACTACCTTTGTCGGGCTGTCTCGGACTACCCTAACGAACGGCGGGTAGAGAATGAGGGATCCATTTGAAATGACAGCTGGAGTTCCCCAGCGATCCATCTTGGCTATGCGGATGACCTTGCAGTTGTAGTACAGCGCGGCTTCGCCCAGCAACAGGAACTTAGAGCCAATAACGCCCTGGCCGAGATTTTGGTCTGGATAAGGGGAGCGGGTTTGACGCTGGCCCCTAGCAAAAGCGTGGGTATAATCCTGCTTGGCTCAAGACGGGGTCCTCCCCTGAAGCTAATCTTAAACGGCCAGGACATTCAGGTGATTCACTCAGCCCGCTATCTCGGAATGTACCTGAACAGAGGCTTGCGAGGTACATCCCACCTCCGCTTGGCTGCAGGGAAACACGACATTGCCCGGCTGATGCCAAATACATTCGGACCGCGAGAATCGAAGCGACGCCTTTTTATGTCGGTTGCCAAGTTGATTATGTTATTTGCGGTCTTAATGTGGCCATTAACCGCACTGACTCCGGCCCGCAATAGGGCGCTAATGCGCAAGACTGCTTTACGGATTACAATGGCCTACAAAACAGTCAGCACGGCGGCAGTCCTTGTACTGGCTGGTACGATCCCTTGGAACCTAAAGGCCGGCGAACGTCGTCGTTTGTGGACGGAAGTAACAAGCAAGAAAGAAGAATAAAGGGGAAAACGTTGGTTTCTTGGCCGAATGAATGAGACGTCACACCGGACGGGGCACCTGAGGCTCGATTGAAGGTTCGTATTCCAGACATTAAGGCGTAGATTAACCGGCCCGGCGGCGATTTGACACATTAAGTGACCCAAGTGCTCACAGGGACTGGCAATTTCAAGAGTCACCTTTTTCGGATAGGAAAAGTAGATACGCCACTCGGTAAGCACTGTGAAGGAACAACGCAGAACACACACTATTGCTGTGCCCGACGTGGACTTTTTTCAGACGGACATAACCACAGCAAGTGACGGCAGCCTTAAAAAGCTGATACACCTTCCTATGAACTCACGTGATGACTGGAATCTTATAGCTCGTACAAGGCGGCACAAAAAATCAAAACAAAGTGGGGTCGCAGAGCAAAGCTCGCAGCAAGGGAGATTGGGTATAATAGCCAGCAATAGGCAAGAAGCCCTAGGCTAAAGTCCAAATTTTAGAAAGGACTGGGCCAATATTATAAATAAGAGGTTGACCTTATGGGAGGCAAACAATCAGTATGTATTGGATGATACATTGAATATATGGATGCAGAGATAATATATATGCTGCCCCTGTAAGCGCCCCTAAAACAAAAGGGTGACATGTGTATATAAATAAATAAGTCAAGCGAATAACAAATCCAAGAATAAATAATATTACATATATTACGATTCCTAGTGTATGGTAAATTGTCCTCTAAGATTTTTATATAGTGCATTGAATACAGTATTTTGTAACCACTTATGTATATAAATAACTCATTTTGTAAACAATAAAAAGGCATTTAAATTAAATTAAATCAAATGAATTAAATATACCAGTACGATATTTACAATCGTCCCATTTCACAAGACTCGCGCAGCGAAAACAAGAGGTTACGGATCGTCCCTTTATTCCATCTCATATTTCTGGAAGATACGAACTAAGTTGCTAACAAAGTTAAATCTATAGAAGCAGATGTATAAGTCACACCTGTTTACATAAGGTCGCACAATTCGTATAATAAGAGCGTTGTGTTGTTATCTGCGAACAGCGAAGTATATATATATATATATATATATATATATATATATATATATATGTTTTATACACATAAAAAAACATTTTGGCCGCGTTGTTTCTGCGTAATGGGCCATTGCTGATTGAAATCTTCTCGGCGAGCGTACTCTATTCAGCGGACCGTGTGGGCAAGAAATCTTGTTCGTTCTCTAGAGGTTGATGCCGACCACTTCAGTCGGTTATGGGCAATAAATTTTGTTGTGTTACATCTTTGTCTTTTGTTGTTGTTGTCGTTGCTGTCTTTTTCTATCGTTTATTTTGTTGTTGTCAGGCAGCTTCCCAGATGGGTCGGAACGATACTTCATGCGTTGCGCGCTTCTGCGGCCTTAAAGGGCTCATGAAGTTTCCCCTTCTCTCTATCTCTCTCTTTCCTATCTTAATCTCACGTGGGCGGATACCTGCTATTCTCTTTCCGACACTGGGCCCTTACAGTACGTAGCGTCTCATCATGCTGTTACGGCTGGTGGTAGCGACCTCTGCGGTGGTCGTAGAAATTGTGGGTGTAACGCCCGTAGAGCCAGCGGTAAACGAGGCGATTCACGCGTCTCAGTTGCTACAAAACCGCTGTGCTCCGCTCTCCGTCCATTGAGTTGGGGTCATTACCGACACACTCTGGGTACGCATACATATCCACGTATATACATATAGTATTATATATATATATATATATATATATATATATATATATATATATATATATATATAATACTGCTGTATGAACCTGCAAAGCTGTTTGCAGATTCTCTGACGGTGGTGGCACCATCGGAGTCACTGCCTCCACAGCGTCATTTCTTGGATGGTATACACTTGTCATACGTGGCTCTTGAAGCAGAATTTTTCTAACCTTTCTCTGTTCTGTGCTGTAAATGTGGTCGCTCCTGTGAAAACACAGCTAAGCGACGTCTGTTTGCCGCTTTGTATTTGGCCCTTGAGAGCAGCAGACCCGCCCAGCTGGGTGGCATTTTGTGCATGCGTTCTTAAGCCGTGTTATTATTGCTTACCTGGACGAACGCACGCAAATATTGCCTGGCTAATTCACATCACGCCGAATGAAAGCACACGGCAGTTATCTGTTTATACATTTGCGTGTGATAATCTGCACACACACACACACACACAATAAGAACATTTTCTTGGCCTTATCACATACAATTAACTCGAAGCTTAGGGGAGACCCTCGGATATTGGTCACGGAAGTTTCACGAGGCCGTACTCAATTTTATTTAAGACTCGGCCAGATTCCAATGTTTGCTTGCCGAGGTTGATTTAAAACTCAATATCTGAATTCCCGCCAGTGTGGTCAGCAAAGCTTCTCTGATCTTACTTACCATGTCCTAAGTCCTTTTTCGACCATGTTTTTCTAGATATTGAAAACTGTAGATGATCGCAAGGTGCCAGACCAAGTGAATGAGGCGTTACGAGAAGACAAAAATTGAGCTTATCGCAAATTATTCAAACAATGCACACAACGTCCCTACCATTTAAGAATAATAAAGTTATTAAATTAAACAGTTAAACTAAATTATGCGACACGCGAAATGAACAAGCAGCTGCCATGTCCTAAATCCTTCTTCGTCCACGTTTTTCGAGATTTTGAAACCTAGAAGTTGTCGCAGGGTGTCAGACTAGGTGAATAAGGCGTTAAGAGAAGACAGAGAGCTTAAGAGAAAGATTGAGCTTATCGCAAATTATTTAAACTATATACGTAAGATTATATTATTTAAACAAAAAATAAAGGAGCAATTAAACTAAATTCTACGACACAAAGAGCAAGCAATCGGCTGACCGCTCCTTACGAATTGTCAAGGCTCGCCGAACCCTTCTCATTAAAAGCGGCGGTACAAGTAAACACGACAACAATCTGGCGCAAAATGTGAGTATATGCTGAAGATAGACAGTCCCTTTGATGAACACAAACAAACATGCAGAGCCTGTAGCGCTAATGAATTGTTCCCACGCCGACTCATCATGAAACATTTTGAATATCATTGCACGTAGAAAAGCGAGGTCCTGAAAGAGAGGGAGAGAGAGAGAGAGCGCGCCACCTTAGGGGAGCGGGGGGGGAGTAGTTAAGAGTATGTGCTTGCATCAGCGTAATCGTAAGTAATTTGCGTGCAGAGTGCAGTGCGTCTACTAAGTTGTTGAGGAATAACACAAGAAAATCACCTATAGGCAAGATGACAGACAAATGTTTTACTTTTAGTACGTAAGACCCTAATTTAGCATGGCGACACCTTTACTACTAGTAAAGTTTGCGGGCTGACTCTCAGCCAAGATTTAACGTCCACGGAACTGTTTTTCACATTGCTTCATAGACGGACCCCCATAAATACAAATGTGCAACGGTGGGGCTCGAACCCGCGCACCTATCTAGTGTCTCCTCCGGTTGCGAGGCGCAGACTTAAGCCACCACACCACCGGGATCGACACCTTTACTACTACTACAACTACTACATGAAACGGGCGTATGCATACATGTGTCATTAGAGCGGAAAAACATTCGTGTGAAGAGGACGTCAACTCAACCGCTTCAACTGTCTGAACTGTTTTCCCACGACCGGTGGAGTAAGATTCTTCCTGTGGGGTTTCTAAGTACGCCTAGTAATACTGTTTATGCGGGGACATTAGCTTCGTTCCAACGAGTGATTGCGACCAGGCTGTGCGTACGTCCATTTAGCACTGCACCAAACGAATCGCCTGTTTATGTGATCGGACGTAGACACTGATTTTGATGTAACGAGCCGTTGACTCTATAGATTATAGGAGCCAATATCGAAAACGTGTATAAGCAGCTCGGTTTCGCTCTTTAAACAATACGTCTAACCTAGGTTGCAATCCGTTGGGAGCGCCTCAGCCTGACGCGCTCGAAATACGTGTTTTGTACACTGGAAGTTAGGTCTCAATCCGTTAATATAGAATCCTTAGAATATTAGACTCAGCGGCTCACCAAGCAAATGTGAGAAGGATTTGAGGAAGGGGGTGTGCGTAGAAGGGTATTTTTAGTAGTGACGCTGGTCGTGGGCCACGGTAGGTCCCATTGTGTGTCTATAGGGGTTCAAATCTCCCGATGAATGTATATATATACATATATATATATATATATATATATATATATATATATATATATATATATATATATATATATATATATATATATATATATATATATATATATATAGATATATATATATATATACAGGTAGTTCAATAAGTTCTTAGAATAAAAACCGAGAATTTTCCAAATCATGTTTTAAAATTTTTCTTATTCGAGATACTCCCCGAGAAGCTCAATACACTTTTCCCACCGAGATTTCAGAGCTTTCATACCTCTTGAGTAGAATTCCGCGTCGTTAGACTGAAAATAGGCATTGACAGCAGCCTTAACCTCTTCATTGCTGGAAAAACGCTTTCCACCGAGACTATTCTTCAAATGTCCGAAAAGGAAATAATCAGAGGGGGCCAGGTCTGGAGAATAGGAGGGTTGTTCAATAAGTTCGAACCTCAGTTGGGCCAGTTTTGCCGATGCTTGCCGGGACTTGTGTGCAGGAGCATTGCCCTGGTGAAACGGGACAACCTTCTTCTGCAAAGCGGGCCGTTTCACGATGAGTTCTTGCTAACGGCAGTCTTGCATAATATTCTCCTGTGATCGTTTTACAGCTCTCAAGGTAGTCGACCAGCATTATTCTACGTTGGTCTTAAAAAACTGTAGCCATCACCTTTCCGGTCAATGCCGTTGTCCGCACCCTCTTCGGAGGTCCTTCATCAGGTGCACACCATTGGCAAGATGCTTCTTGGGTCTCGGGAGTGTAGTGATGAACCCGGCTTTCATCGACGGTCATGAATCTGCACCAAAAATCCGACAGATTGTTCGACATCTTGGCCAAATTTCGCTGTAAAGCCAAAACAGGCGCGTCTTTTTGGCCTTGGTTGAGCAAATGCGGCAGCCATTTTGCTCTAAGCTCTTTCATCTTCAAGTTTTCGTGTAGGATGAAATGCCTAAACTAATCCCTAATGCCTCCGCTATTTCCTTAATGTTCATTCGCTTATCTGTGCCAAGATTTTTTCGCACTATCTCTACGTTTTCCTCATCAGTTGCCGTTTTTTGGCCTCCTGGACGTAGTTCATCCTCGGTGCTCCTGCGACCTCTTTTTAACACATTAATCCAGTTGGAAACAAAGGCAAAACATGGCGCAGAGTCACCGTACGTCTCGTCTAACTCAATTTTTACTTGGGTCGCATTCCAACCTTTGAAATAAAAATGCTTGATAACCACTCGAAACTCTTTTTTCTCCATTTTTAAAAATCACGCCGATACGTTGCACGGGAAAAGCTATCAAACGAAATCGCAGCGGCCAATCACCATAATATATTGAGTGCTAGCAGTCGAAAAGTTGCAGTTCCTATTAGTGGTGAAAGCGTGCCAAAGTTCGCTCATTCTTCAAAAGCTCATTCTAAGAACTTATTGAACTACCTGTATATATAATGCAAGTGAAAGCTGATTACTTGGAACACCTTGTTTTGGCGGCCAGCGCCTTTCACGACGCTGGGAGAACGCAGTAAGACGATTTAGTCACTCTGAGGCTTTAGGTCAGGTGTGTGTTAAAATTTACAAATGTCTAAGTTATGTTTGCTACGTGCTCTGCCTTCTCTCTAGTTATTTCTCGCTCGCCTTGTTGTTCCCTAGTAGTCACTGTTTACCCCTCTGGCTGGTTTGCAGAGCTATTTGGTTTACTGCAACTGCTCTGGGGCCTGGACGGCGCTCTAAGAACGGTAGAAGTCCAATGTCAAACAATTGTGTTTAGTCTAGGCCAGCACAAAGGTTTATACACTAGGCTGGAAGCCTCACCGGGTCAACGGGGACGAACGAGGTCCACAAATGTCGCTGACCGATGTTGCAATAGCTTTGCATGGCATGCAGACCTTGTACATGCTGCAACGCGTTACAACTTGTTCTTCGCCAAGCGGCTTTGATCTCACAAGAGTAAAGCGGCTTACGTGGGCTGCCTGAACTCGCATTCTTATCGTAGTTAGACCTGCTCTGAGTGACATCAATGACTTGGGCATGTGCTCGACTGGCCCTCTAGAACAGTCTCCCAAGCAAAAAATCTCACGACGTTTAGAAGCTGTGATCTTGTCACTCCACGACACAATACAATGTTTGTACGCCACGGGCCCATCTTCTCAGCAGCGCTAGCTTTGAATAACCTCCCCCAGAACAAACGCTCTACACGTGTTTAAGAAGGATGCTAAGAAGCACCATTTCGAACAGTTACCCTTTATAGAACCTTTAAGATAGTAATGACGGCAAAAATGAATGTTCCACGAATAATCTTGTAATTCTTTCAATAAGACTCGAGAAATTTCGAAATTCCCAAGAGTGCGGATGCAGGTGAAGACCGCTTTTATACACCTTATCAAGTGCCATAGAAAACCCGTTTAGCAACGAGCCTCTTTTGCATCCTGTGTTATGATTTTTCGAATGCACACACAATTCTTTGCATATAAAATAATGCAATATTGTGCATTATTGTAAGCCTACAATTAAGTATTGCATTAACTAATATTTTACTTGTTCATGCGGTGCAGTTACATTTATGCACGATTCCTGGATAAATATGAGCTAAAAAGAAGTCTACAGATAATAAAAAAAAGAGATGTTTCATTTACTTGAAACTTTATCACTAGATGGTAAGTAAGAAATAGGATTTGAATAAGGGGAGTTATTTATATATATAAGCCTATATTTGGACGCTACAAATGGACTGATGCATCTAGAATGCCCTCGACCAGAAGGCCAAGTCTACGTGGCCGACAAGAGACAGTCTCGGCAAGGGTCGAGAAAGTCCAAAAGCTCAACCAGCGCACGAAAAAGTGCTTACCAACCTTCTGACGAACCTCTATTAAGGTTATCGTACGTAAAGTACTATATCGCACTATTTCACACGCGCATAAAGGGCACGGTCAAGATTACATCACTACCTAATAATGCGGCGGAACGATAAGACAAAAACGAGCTTTCCAGCGCAGTTGGTCGTTAAAGTTTAAGTAGTCGTTTTCCATTAGAAATTGTAGAGGCCGCTGCAGTAGCCATGTTGCCACGTGTTGCTATTTTCGCGACGTTGCTCTTTTAGGCAAAATGGTAAGACATATATCCTATAATTTCTAAGTAGTACAGTTAAGCCTTAAATAGCCCATTGTGAAGGGTAGCACATTTTCTGGCGGATATTCAGTAATGATTAGCGAGGACACGCTTAAAAAACTCTGAAGCTCAGCGGCAAGTGTAAATTGCTTAGAGGCAGACGCTTACTCTGGGTATACCATCAAACAAGCACCATCGAAGAAACATAGCGGGACGTTTTGTATAAAATTTGGGTGCACCTCGAATTTGATGCGAAATCGCTTTTAGTTTTTTAATTTTATCTCATAGCATAGTATTATTTGCAAATCGTATATGATGTGTTCATGATGTGTTACAGTTTCAATCTTTCAGGACTCTAGATTATCTTACTTTTTTCACGACCGTTTCAGCAAGCGTTCTGTTAAAGTATAAATTTACGGCACGCAAACATTAAAATAATTAAAAGTCTGCAAACGGGTGGAACTATAGCGCATCTTGTCGAACAGAAAATTCGGGGTTTATTTGGACGCTTTTTACTCGGTTCGAAGAGGAAAAGGTTATTGCACTGTGGTTATTGTATAAGGTTATTGTATTATATATTAAAGGTATATATATATAATACAATAACCTTTTATTGTATTATATATAAGGCTATTCTATAAGGTTATACTATTATATATATTAGTAACCCATAGCCGTATTGGTATTTTGCATTTTTCAGGCACTTCACGTTATACAAATGCATGCACGCACCTCAAATAAGTAAGCAACTTAGCTCTAATGAAGCATACAAACACAAAATATTAAGTGTGCGCTACTAGCAGAGACCTACGTTAGGAGTAATAAACCACCGGCGGGTGAAGTGTCCACCATACGGGTGAAGACATTCAGGACTTTAAATCGAGGAGCCTCAATGTTCAGCGTTTGTAAGCTACTTTTAAACGTGATCCAAACTTTAAGTACTTTTTTTTTTCGACCTAACCTGTCAGTGCAGCGCCTTCTTTGTCGTCCCTCGCCTATATACATATATATTTCTCATCTCTTCGTCTTCAAATATATATACAGGGTGTTGCAGGAATATTTGAAGATTCGTGATAAAATTCTGCTCCATCTGAAGGATATGCATGGCCGGTCAGAAGACGCGACATGGTCGCTTAGAAGAGAATTCGCCAAAAATGAAGTTCTTTATTAGCGTTCACGTCAAATACTTCAGAATCATAACCATGCAACCACTCACAGCGCTCAAAACGGACATATTCAGCCAATGCACAATTCATGGCGATCATTTTGGTACCAAACATATGTCAAGGCGAGCTGTGGTTGCGGAGTAATTACGATTTTTCGGAGGGCATGTCCAGATTAAGTGCCGAATATGTCCGTTTTGAGCGCTGTGAGTGGTTGTAGGGTTATGATTCTGAAGTATTTGGCGTGAACGCTAATAAAGAACTTCATTTTTAGCGAATTCTCTCCTAAGCGACCATGTCGCGTCTTCTCACCGGCCATGCATATTCTTCAGGTGGAACAGAATTTTATCGCGAACACGAAGGTGTGCTTAGTTTATGTATAGGAAGACTGATTGTCTCGCAACAGCACATGTTGTGCTCCTATGTCGGGCAAAAACACCAGTGTCACCAATTGTAGTAATTTAACTCTCACTCCGAAACAAAACTTCTCAGAGACCATGTTCCATTGAAAAAAACATTTGCTTTAACGAGTTCTACAATTCTGTATATCGCTCTTCAAATATTCCTCCAACACCCTGTATATATATGTATATATATATATATATATATATATATATATATATATATATATATAACGGTGAATCAAAACTTCGTAACCTGGAAAACAAACAATAGACGGACAAAAACCACTTGGCAATGTTTAATATGATCTTTTCGAAGACCTGCGGAGTTCGTCGCTTAATTGTTAGCTCGTGCGACAGCTACTTTGCTTAATTTTTCATGCATAAATGCGGGTGCAATGTTTGATGTATTTATACCTTAAACACTGCCAATATTTCCCGCAGCTTTAATCAGTCATCGGTCAGTCATCACGAGGCTGGTCTTGGCCATCCAGACCGTAGTGCATTATCGGTGCTCACACACCTTAAGTGAGACAATCCATTTAGTAATAGTACGCCGGTTCCGTAAACTACATTTAATTTGACTTCATTTTTCATTGCAGTTAAGCCTTCAAAAAATGTTTAATCAGAGCACGGTACTCGTTTTGTCCCTTTGCCACTGAAGGTTCTGACCTACTATAGTTTCGCGACCTGCTCGAACACGTAACTCGAAACCAATACACATAATCTTTTGTTACCTTAGAAGAACGTCTCTCTCCGGCGCGGTAATTGGCTTACGCTTTTTAAAATTGTAAACAGGCTACAAATTATATACAGGCACACCTACGCGCATGTTGACAAGCTTAGTTTTCTCTTGATAGCGTTAGCGAATAGCACGCACGAGTAACACAATTTGTACCTATACACCGAGTAAGATGGATTAGTGGCAAAGCCTTTGCCCTGAATTCGGGAAGTCTGGGTTCGAGACCCAGACCGGCCACTCTTAAGTTGGTTTTCATGGTTTCTAATTTAGACAAGGTAAATGCCGGAGTGGATTAAATATCAGCCATGACATGAAAAAACCGTACACGGGCATTAGCCTTACGGAAAAACTAAACAAAAAAACACCACGGCGTGGTGGCGACGAAGCCTCGAAGACAGCCTTTACCCACCTAGCTGCGTCCAGCCTTAGACACCGATTCACATATGCCCACCTACTCAGCCCTCCCTCTAGTTAGCTGCGCACTTAGACGAAAGTGATAGAAACGTATATGTACACCTGTACATACGGAGTACAGTTAATAGTTCGAAGCTCTATTCGAAGCTGATTTGATTGTGGCGTGAATTCAGCGGCCGTTTAGTCGTCTCTAGTATATGTACATATACATGACGCGGGCCGATTGACGAGTCGCATTGCCTAACCAGCTTCGTCCGCGTCGTCGGCCGGAGGCGTCCTGAGCGTCGGCACCACCAACGCGATCGCGCTGGCCCCGGCGTTTCGCCGCTCCAAGGTCCGAGCTTCCCGCATTGAGAGAGGACTAAGGGGCAATTCCGGCAAACGTGGCACATCGAAACGGACACCTCTGTCAAGTTGCATTTACGACGACATGGTCGAGTGTGACTTTGAGCTTGGCTTGTGTAGATTTTAACTTTTGTTGCTGCTGCTGCCATTCGTACTGCAGCGCTCCCAGTCGTCATTGTTCGGGCCGTTTTGTCCATCCTCTGTGTGCTGGCATATATATATATATATATATATATATATATATATATACATATATATCCCATTCAACACACGAAGTAAAGACGTATTGAAAAAATATACAGTAAATGTTTGCTTTATTTTTGTTGCATTATACATATGGTATGTATATAGTATTTAATAGTTAGAAATAACACGTGTTTATAATTGATGAAATATCATCCGATCAGGATCATGGAAGTTTCTTCCATAGCAGAGTTTACGGTGTAGCCCATTACGTGAATAGCGGGTCACAATTTGTTGATACTTTGCAATGTGCTCCCTTTCGACTATGTAAAAATGTAGCACTGCTTTAATTATTTTATTTACACATTCTTTAGCAGGGGGGCTTTATTGAGATCACAGTCGAAAATCATTGCAAGCCGGCCTTCAGGCGGTATATACATCGGGTTGGACGTGGTTAAGTTTACGTACTAAGCGCCATGTGACGATTGATTTCCTGG
Source organism: Dermanyssus gallinae (assembly GCA_003439945.1). Classification (NCBI taxonomy): domain Eukaryota; kingdom Metazoa; phylum Arthropoda; class Arachnida; order Mesostigmata; family Dermanyssidae; genus Dermanyssus; species Dermanyssus gallinae. The sequence continues at coordinate 322,651 of QVRM01006354.1, forward strand.
CAACCATTTTAGCCTGAATAATGATTCTCGAGCGAGTGGTTGTAGTATTCATCTAAAAAATGTCATTGCTTGCTCGGGCCGTTTCCCAATGCGAGTAAACTTGCGTATGTCAATTCTATCTAACATCTTAACAATATTGTAGCATTCAATGTCGTATTCGCAAACGTTACAGCGGCATGCAACGCGTTTAACAAACTTTTTATGGATACCGGCCAGTATCATTTCATCGCGAGAATAACCCAGATTCCCCACGGGGTGAGGCATTTACCAAATCGGGAGAACATATTTTTCTATAGTTTTATACACAAAGAGGGTTATTTGACCACAAAAGAACGCAGAATCCAGTTCATTCGCTTCTTGAATGTGAGGGTCATAGTGTATTGTACAAAGAGGCCAACACTACTGCATTACGAGGCGACAAATGTAAATCCCGGAACGCCATATGCTGCCACGTTAATGCCTACCAGCCTTCTTGTGGTCGACAAGAAGTTCATGAAACTGCGGTCGAATGTAGCCCGGCTCGAACGACTAATCTCCTTGCACCCTGATCCTGCCTCGTCCACTGCACATCATCGGAAACTCGTGAAAGAAACAGAGCGTCTCCGCATTCTTACCGATTTAATTGCATATGTATCTATTTGTTTAATAATATATATGCCTAACATATGCAGGCAAAAACAATATATATATGTATAATTTTATTTTCTGCATATCTTAGATACACCACTTAGGCGTACCACTTTTCACCCTTCGCATTCGAGACGCTGGGTGGCCCTGGGCCCCTCACAACCACGCTAATTTCCCAGGTTGGCGACGCTTTACAGCAGGCTACGATGGACAAGAGGGCGGGCACTTTCTTCTGCCAACGGCTTTACCTAGAGATTCAGAGAGGTAACGCGATTTCGGTGCTCGGAACTATGAAAGACTGGATGGACCCGCGTCTTCGCGTCAGGGGTCGGGCAAGACTCCCACTCGGACACGAGTGATAGATGAGGAGTGAGCCATCGGTGCCGTGGATTTAAACATTCACATGTATATATTAAACTCCTAAATAAATTCACGAAACAGCAAATCGACTTCTTAGATACATCTAATACTAAACACATAATTACATATGCAATTAAATCCAAAGAGTTAGTTAAAGAGTATTTATTAGCACGCCCATCGTTTCCGATAGCTATTTCCGTATAATTTTCCGCTTTGCAAACACGTCTGCGTAGACGGATAGTACAACAGTAAAAAGAGTCCGGTTCTTAGAGACAAGCCTTTGTGCATTGATAACACATTACAGCCAACGCATGTTTAGACAACATTGAATTCAAGGTGGTCTATCGGGAACTAAATCGGGAAAGAGTTTAAATCAATCGCAAATTTTTATAATTTATACAAATATTACTACGATAAAATAGTCAGAACCTTGCGATCGTAATCATTATTGCTTTCTATTGTCTTGCTAGGCGTTTCTTCGTTGCATCCAGCACTTGCAGTAGCACGGTGCTTAGCAGGATGGCCCAGTCGTAAGGGGGACATTGTCAACTGCAGACATACGGATGTCAGCATAACGATAAATATAACAAAGATCTAGGCACAAAGAGATTTACAAGTGGGCGCTGCGTATCATATATCCACGTCCTACAGATTACAAGTAATCCTTATGTAAGCCCCAGTATGTCGTTGGCACACGTTCATCTAGGGATGAATCGGACTATAGATAGAATGTTTTGCATCCCGCATAGAGAAGAGAGAACGACTCAGCTAGCGTCATTCGCAACTTATCGTAGATCTGCCAACGTTATCTCATAGAGCGCGTATATATATATATATATATATATATATATATATATATATATATATATATATATATATATATATATATATATATATATATATTTATATGCATATATATATATATATATATTTTTTTTTTTTTTTTTTTTTTTTGGAGGAGGGTGAATGCATTTACGCACGCTTTGAGTACGGAGTATTTCCGCTCTCGAGAGCAGTGTGGGGCTCGACCCTGGCGGTTGGATGTTGGTCCACCAAGACCACTACCCACTAAACACACCTCCCCCCTTAAGCTTCACTCTCTAATGGCCCAGATATCCATAGAACAGTACTATGGGCCATTAGGAGAAGTGGCGAGCGCCTAACGGATCATTTGGCCGAGGTCACTCACGGGTTCCCCCACCAGTCCGACGTGCTTGTCCCAACACCTGCGAACCCGTTTGATTACAAGCCACGTCATCTGTTGATGTCGTAAGCGCTATCCGTTCTCTTCTGTACCTGCCAAGCTCCGCTTTCTTTTTCATCACCGCAGTTGCCATTTCCTCGCCCAGCCTCCATGCCGATGCTGTGCTGCATATGTACTCTACGAACGTTCTCATGTTACTTTTCGGCGGGTCTGGTATCCCGACTCCTTGTTTTCCTGCTTCTTTGGCCCATCTCAATCGTAGCAGCGCTATGGCGGTTGTCCTTGCCTGCTCTAGTCCCTTGCATTTTAAGAGGGTATGCTCGGGGTCATCGTCGATGCCGTCTTTACAGTGCACGCAGGTTACCGAGGGAGCTTTGCCTATACGAAATAGATAACTTTGAAAATCACCGTGGCCAGTGAGACACTGCGTGAGGAAAAAGTTCATTTCTCCCGCCGGGCGGTCAATCCACTTCTTTATGTCCGGGATGAGCAGGCGAAGTGAATAACCCGATGAGCCTGCGGGAATGGCATCCCATTCTTCTTGCCACAATCTTATCGTCTTTTCCCTTTCAGCTTCTTTGTTAGATTCAGACCCTCGTTCCCATATACTTTTCCTTTCATTCACTACCAAGTCCCAAGGTGGGGAGCCAGCCAGTACTAGAGCTGCGTTCGTGCTAACCGTGCGGTAGGCCTGGAGGATCCTAAGCGCCGCTGTTCTCTGCGTTCTTCTTAGGGCTGTTTTTGCCGTTCTCGTTTTCAAGGTGTTCTGCAGCCAGACTGGCGCCGCGAAAAGTGCAATGGACTCGGTAACCGACATTAGAAGTCGTCGCCGGCACTCCCGCGGGCCGTGTAAGTTTGGCAGAATCTTGCCTATCGCGTTAGCCGCTTTAGCCGCCTTGCCCGTACACTTTCTGATGTGATTTGTTCCCCTGAGACCCTTGTCTAGTAGGACGCCAAGATATTTGGCCTCTGTTACCTGCTTGATTTCCTGGCCCGCCACCATCAGTTTCATGCTGTCTACTCTCTTCCTGCCTGTCAGAACGATGGCCTCGCTCTTTTCCGGGGCAAGTTGTAGCCCAGCGCTATCCATCCATCTCTTTGTGGACCAGAGAGCCATGTTTGTTTTTAATTCTAGTTCTTCCTCTGTTTTTGCTTGAGAAATTATGGCTAAGTCATCCGCATAAGCAATCATTTCTACTCCCTCTGGGAGATCTTGTCTCAGGACGTCGTCATATGTTATGTTCCAGAGCAGGGGTCCCAGGATTGACCCTTGAGGAACTCCTGCAGTCATGTCTATCTCCACTGTGCCGTTAAAAACTTTTCTGTCCTCTAAGTATCCTGAAACGGCCCTTACGAGAAATGAAGGGACCGCTTTTCTCACTAGGGTGTCTAAAATTCCTTTCCACGGCAGACTGTTAAACGCGTTCCTGACGTCGAGAAGGACTGCCACAAGGAGCTTTCGTTTATATATAGGTTCGCCGTGAAGCAAGTCAGCTTTGGCTGTTATTCGTTGTATTGCTGTAAGAACTGATCTTTTCTTGCGAAATCCATATTGATTGGACGACAGGAGACCAGACTGTTCCGCAAACGTCCTAAGTCTATCTTCTAAAATTGCCTCATACCCTTTTGCTAGGGTGTTCAGGAGACATACGGGTCTGTACCCTCCGTTACTTTTGGGGATCAAGACCACTTCCGCCCTTTTCCAGTCTCTAGGCATTTCCCCACTTGCCATCGCCTTGGTAAAAACTGCCGCTTCCACCTCCGGGTGTTCCCTGAAGAGCATCTTTACCGCTATAGGCGGAATGCCGTCGGGTCCTGGAGATCTCCTTGGCTTGAGCCTCTCCGCTGCCATCAATACCTCTGCGCGTGTGATAGGCGGGAACTCCTCTTCTTCTGAAGTTGTCCCTCTTCTTGCGTATGCTTCCCTATTAAAATGTCCATGATGTGGAAATAGATTGTTTAAAATGTGTACGACCTCTGTGTCTGGCAGTGTGACTTTTGGGGCCTGCACGCCTCTCCCTCTAATCATTTTGTAGGGTTTTCCCCAAGGCTTGTCATTTATGTCCTTAATCATTTGTCGCCAGTAGAGCTTTTTGCTTTCCGCTATTTTGTTTTTTAAAAGCGCTCTGAGTCTTCTATAATTTTCCAAGGCGAGGGTCTCGGCCTCCCGGGTATATATATATATATATATTAATGTATGTATATATATATATATATATATATATATATATATATATATATATATATATATATATATATATATATATTAATGTATGTATATATATATATATATATATATATATATATATATATTAATGTATGTATATATCTATCTATCTATATTATATATATATATATATATATATATATTACGTAAACTTTGGACACTAGCCACCGTGCTATTTAAGCGCCGGCGCGACGATCCGGTCGTCTCGAACACAGTCAGTCCCGTTTTTCGTACGCAAATCTTTAAATCCCTACTATCATCCACACTAACGGAGTCGAAAACTTAGTGTCCGTAGTACGGCTGTCCGTTCATTAATCTCCGATGCTTGGAAGCAGCGAAAAAGCAAAAATCACACCGGCACGCCGTCACACCACGTTCCACTTCTAGTTAGCGCGGTGTATTATACCAGACGCGTATGAACTAGCCTGGACAGGCGCCTTGGTTGACTATCCTTGCTAGTGTGTTATGTCCTCCTGTCCAGTTATGCACAAAACGGGGCTTCAGAAATAAACACGTATGATTTTTATATCTCCGAATAGGAGACATTTTAACAGAATCGAACTACTGTTGTTTGAGGTTACGCACGTTTTTTTGCGTACGTATGTTGCATAAATATACTATGAACGTTGTGACGGTGTTGTGGCAGAGGCACCACGATTTTTAGCAGATTTCTACTGAACTTGATGATGACATACGTAGAAAGACAGTCTCCAGACAGAATGAGCTACTACATGCAAAGCTTACACAAAAAAACACACGTGGGCAACTAACTGACGGCACTCTATATCTTAAAGCCGAGCCGAAGGCAGATCAAAGGCGCCTGCAAATCGTTTGTGTAGCACCTATGCTTTATAAACGACATAGCGACTATTGTCGAGGAGGTTTTAACGTCTGTTACGAGACGATACAATTGCAGCTTTTGCACACAGTTTTCGAGTAATGCTATCTTACCTTGAAGTTGTATAGCCCATTAACCGTTACCGGCCACATAACTAAGGCTGCCCTATATCACAGTCCTAGCGTTCGTCTCCGGTTTGTTTAGTGCAACAGTTCTTGGAGTAATTAAAGCCAGAGCATCTAATTCTGGAGCATCTCGACTTTGAGAAGAACTAGAGCCGTGTGTGTTTTGTTTTTCTAACTAATTTTGAATTTCTGTTTATGGGCAGTTCCGCCGGTAAGGAGTATTTCGTTCACATAATCAGCCTTCGAGCAGCATTGGAGCAGTGCGCGGGAGTTGAGCCTTAGGGCAGACGCATTCTGCGTGTATGCCGTTTTGGGTGGTGTATGCGGCCACTAGTTGCTCTCTATATCGACACTCTAAATTATTGCTAGATATTGACTGAGCGGCCATGAGAACCTTTGAGGGTAAAACGATGCGTTCCTCTCCTTGATACGTGCGTAGGGAAAGGGCTTCAGCTTCGTCGTCAAAGGTCGTCAAAGTCGTGTTGGATTTAACGGCTTCTGGCAGAGAGCCGAAAAAGGGGGCGCGGCCAGGGAAAGGTGCCGTGGGGTGAGCGTGAAATCGTAAAGGACGCATCTCCAATACATAACCCGTATAATCAATATGTCGAAATTCGACGACACGTTCGATCTTTGGCTTGTCTTACTTTATAGTAAATAAATGTATACTCATACAGATGTAACTGGGACCTATATTTTTTTTATATTATTTAAGTCCTAGAGCTTACAGTACCGTGACAAAGGTGATGCACTAACGGTCGGTCGTCTTCCACGCTAAGAGTGAAATTGCGGCGGTAGTCCAACTGCAATAAGGTGACACAGTGACGAGGTATGCTATAAAATACCAACAAAAAGTATTGACTACGTTCGTCAGAAGGAGCTCCAGAGCGTGTTCAAGTCTATAATTTCCCTAAAACGTCAATGTGCTAGCCCACAAAGCTAAAAACACTGCTGAGGCTCATATCGTCTCATCTGGAATTAAGCTGCCCGTGTACGCAGCTTATTCATCTGACTAGATATGACTGTGCGGTTTTTTCCTCTTTCCGAAAATAAAATAAACATGCAAGCAGGACGATTCGATTTACGCGAATCTATGCTTAAAGCTATCGCTGGAAAAACATGATAACGACGTGTGCTTTAGTATTAGTAAAAAAATATACGTATATTATCATAGTAAATAAAAAAAAATATTCGTTTCTTACGTAAGATTACTAACTGACTTGTTAAATCTTCAAAGACAGTTTTATATTTAAACGCTGCAACTGAACATGTCAAGTGAACGCAAGCAATGCATTCATGACAGACGTGCTTTATTGTCGAAGTATTTGCTACGGGCTTTCGATCAGAAAGGCTTATGGATCGGTGCTTAGTGACGCGATCCAAAAATTCGGGCAAGTAACTTTGAGCATAAAGTATGTGTCTATTGAAACAAGCACGCAGCAGGTCAAAAGATTATTTTTTTTAGTTCGTTCTGTATTCGCTTGTGCGGAAAAAACATCCCTGCTCCCATTTATGTGGCATTTTTTGAGGCAGATATTCACGTCTGTCCGCACGCCTTCGTAAATACACGTACCCGGTGCTTTATGATATTTCGCTATCTTACCGTAGTAGGCATCTGATCATCAGTATTACAGTTTACGGTGATGTGGTTTGACGCACATAGATGAATATGTCAATCCACTTTTTCCGTATTGGCCAACTCAATAGCAAGAGCTATGATGCCCTTGTGCTTTCGAGCACATCACGAACGGTCGGACCGACCGATGTACATACACTAGTCTTCACACTAACCGCTGAATCCAGGCACAATGCACGCATACAAATAAGCCTTTTGCCTTTTGGCCACTCTGACTTGACATATTAGACGCGCAACATCGCGGCAGATACTCGAGGTATCTGCCTGTCTATATAATGAGCTATGAAACATTCTACGTACGCGGCTTACTGTTCATAGCGACTGGACAACAACGACAAGAACAAACAAGCAACACGGGCATGTTCGCCGATTGGCGCTAAAGTGAACCTTTCCTTGCACAGCTATCAGCGGCATTGGCAAGCATAAATGCATTGTCGTAATAATTAATGAACGGCAAGCGTTATATATATATATATATATAACTATTCATAAAGTAGATCATAGATAGAAGAGCAACAGGCATTCTCCAGAAAGCATATGACACGACTATGCATCAATGCGTTGCGTTATTGTTTCACCCCTCGATCAAAAGTAGGACCAACAAGACGTGATCTTTGTTGGTTTAAAACATTTCATTTGACCCGCTGCTGGATAACGGCGCATGAACAAAATATAGTGCCGTGTTTCTTTTCTCAGGCGAACACGGATTAACGGCTTGAGGGTTCCGGTATGCCACTTATACTAGCTTTGCTGTAATATAAAACTATATAGTGTTGTTGAAATTATATAAAATCACTCGATGAGGAGCTGCCTCGAAGATAGGCTTGACTGGCAGCGCTAATCACAAGTTCTTGTCTAGTTAGTTAATCACATATCCCAGTAAGACATTTTTCATATTGTGTTATTTATAATAATGCTTCATTAAAAATAATAAACTATTAAATAAAGAATATAATGTTATGTATGATTAGGTCGTGTGATAAAACAATCATCATATAATATATTGCTGTAGTATGAAACAATTACTACTGGAAAGCTCGTCTCGCTAATCCTGCCAGCAGATGCACGCAGTATGCCAATTTTAGACGGAAGCGAAACGAAAGAAACACCAAACTAAAAACATATTTAGTTTCTAAGTTAAATGATAATTCAAGTAGAATTTCAGGAATATATATGTATATATAAATATATATATATATATATATATATATATATATATATAAAATTCCATAAAAACGAAACTATATTAAGAAAATATTGAATCATTGCTTTCTTAAACGAAACTACCATTTGCTATATTGATGTCCAACTAGGACAAATTATTCTCAGTCTAGCAAGAGCAAAATCTGATGCTTATGCTTTTCTTAAAGTGATTGTAGTGTCTATTCTTACGCTGTGCATGAAAAGCCTGTTATTCTGAATAAGGCCGCGAAGTAAACTATTGTTCAAAAAACCTAATCCTCACTGTACCGCTTGCAAGTGACAGGCGAACTTACTAATTACAGAACTGAGTGCGCACAACACAATATGATCCAGCTGGTAATCCTGCGCGTGTCAGTTAATTAAAACGTAACAACTACCTTGATTCTGTGCAACATGGGTTCATTTTCAACCGGTCTACATGTACACTGTTGCTTGAAATAGTTTGAGATTGGGCCAAGTAACATAGCTCATGGTAGCCAATTAATTTATATCTAGATTTTGACGAAAAACTAGCTTCGATCACGTTAGCCACCGACTACACGCAAGAAAAATGCCCAGTTTGGCGATCATAATCAGGCGACTGAATAGTGCCGTTTTTTTTCAATGCCGATTTTTTTGAATTTAGGTCTACAGTTTTAAACTGCGCAGGCCCCCATTCGCTCCGAGAAATGTGCCTCAGGGTCACCGCATCTCGCGCGGCTGAACGTTTTTTTATGTTATAGAGATTAATCGCCTTCAACATGCAGACGACCTGATGGCCTATTGTCCTATCCTTCTTGTGGGCTACCGATGCTCATACAGGGCTGCGACGGGTCGTTGACGTTTGTGTTGCACTACGTTGGTGAAGAAAATAAATAAATAGGTGAATAAAATTGTTGGAAGAAATCGAATTTTTATTTTTAAAATTATTAATTTGCACAGAGCCATATGCAGCAACTCTACCCTAAGAAACATGATGTTGTAACACATGACAACCGCAGATTTGACTATATACTAGCCGCTGACGCACTTTGCTTCGTCACCACTATGCGTGACTTTAGTTGCGAAGAAGCCCTCCACTTGCTGGATTTTTATGGGCCAAAACATTAATGCCTTTGCGCAAGTTTAGCGGGCCATAGTTTCCCATCAATTTACACTGGACATCCGATCGACCGGTCTAAAGAGCCGCCTCTCGGTGACCTCTAAAGCCTTAGCGCACAGCAATTCAATCACCTATGTTGGTTGACGCGTCCCTTATGGATCGCGACACAGGCAGTAAATGTTTGACCTGCTGATACTACTTGGCAAATCTGTGAGTTATCTGAGCAGTCTTCTCGTACGACAATACTTCAACATGCAACTGCTTAACAAAAATAATTTACGCAGCTGCATGGCGGCTACAGATGATGTATAGACACGGTTGCCTATGGAACGTCGACGGTGAATATCTAGTTCAAACCCTAACGGACGAGTCTGCTTTCTTACCGATACCTGATTACCTCTACTGTCGCTAGCGACAGGAGAGGTAATCAGGTGCATTATCGAAGAGACACTTGTCTATATATGCTGCGCCGCTATTCAAAGCTAGTACACTGTAGAGTGTTGAGAACACACTCTTAAAGGAAGTTCAATTCACTACGAAATTTGCATTATACTCGAGTACGAAAAACTGTCTAAGCGCGCCTCTACAAAGACTATCACAAATAGATGACTAATAAAGATTATGTTACATGAATAAATCAAAATAAGATAATATTAAGTTTTGTGGATGTATGTGATTTACTTGCACGACAACTCTCGTAAACGTCGAACAATCAATTGTTGATAGACTCTGCATCGCTTACAGAGAAATCAGAGGAAGTACATGTAACGCAAAAATGAACTCATCGCTGCTCCTCTTGTCTAAAGCCATTCAGCACGTGATACTTCGTATGAACAAAATCATTCCGATTATTTCCGCAACGCCAATCGCTGTGTTATACAGTTCCGAGTCCTGTCGTATATATATCACTGAAGTAATACCACAAGTACCCGGTAATGTAGGTTAGGGGGTGTTGCATTTATATGATGAGAGCCGCATCTGTCGCCGTCGTTGAGTTACTTTGTTTGGAATCCATTCATTTGCGCGGGCAACCAGCGTCAGCGGCATTCAGTTCGCGCGTTCAAACCCAACGGACACTACCGTACGAGCTCAGTCGTACGACAACCACTCCTCGATCGTCATCGCAGCAATAAAGACTACACAGTCGAGCCGTCAGAGAGACGGTAGCTAACTAGTAAAGCAAAGTGCTTGTGTCTTCTTCTCTTGGTGTAGAATAGTACGGTAATTCGGGGCAACAGTGACATAGACGAGAGCTTACGGTTGACAAGATAGTCAACAATTTGGTGCCGTGACCAGGATTCGTGACTCGTCTGTGACGTTTGCCGACCGAAGTGGCTGTCCTAGCCTGCCGTACTAATGCCCCCTCAGCGGTGGCTATCTGGAACAACTTGTTCTAACGTTTACACATGCTAAGCCGACCGCCACGACTTCGGCGCGTTTGGGCTTAATTCTCGAAGACATCTAGTTGATTCCGTCGCCTCGTAGACTGTGTGAGTGAATCCAACGAACGTTTCGGAAGAATTGGAACTCGGTGTCATGATGAGTACTACCGATGACGACAACTCGCTGGCTTCGCTGCGGCGAGCACGTGGCCTAGAACGCCGGCAGCTATCACGAGCAGCCGAGAAGGCGAAACAGTGGGACAGTGATGTATCCCGACCGGACAGAAATGTGATAGTGGACTTGATATCAGTTGTGAAGCAACGTCAACAAATAATACGTGAACTGGATCTACAGGTGTTTGCGAATAGGTCGTTATCTGATGTAATGTTAGAGGAGGAGGAAGCTCACTGTGCCGAGTATAGTGAAAAGCGATGACAACACTCGCGATCTTGACTCGTCTGGTTGGTGGCTGCAGCACAGGAGTGCCTTCTACTTCGTTGCCGGCGGTGACTCCGACCGCGTCGGCAGCTCCCATAGCAACACCAACCTCCAGTTCAGCTTGCTATTTAGACCTGACGCCCGAGATCTTCAGTGGCAATGTATTGAAATATCGGCTGTTCATTAGCCAATTTGAAAATTGGATTGCTCGCCGGTCCGACGCTTCCCCAACAGACCAGCTAATATGTCTTTTGAAACACCTGACAGGCGAGCCGAAGTAGCTTGTGGCTTCGCTCGAAATTTGTGACAACAGTTACAGTGTCGCGCTTCAATTGCTGAATTTGGTAGGGTTGATGTTGTTCGTGAGCGACATTTTCATGACTTGATGAACATTCGTCGTGTGACAAACCCGAGCGATGTTCGTGCATTGCGGTCGCTGCTCAATACTGTCACCGCGAAGATCCAGACGTTGGGTGCTCTTAGTAGCCCGATTGACACGTATGCAGTTGCATTCTGGCCTGTATTACGTGCTGCTGTTCCTGGTGACCTAATCTTCGATTACAGCGAACGCCACCGAAGCGGCGGGGTTACAGACAGTGCTGAAGACGCGGGTGACTCTAATAATAGCCAGCCGACTAGTGTTCAGGAGGCTGCTGTTAAAAATGTTGATAAGTTATTGGCGTTCCTTCGGCGGTTTGCTGATCATAAGGAGTACATGGCACTTCTTCCGACCCCTGCTACTCCCGAGCAGTTAGCCCGCGATGCTGGAAGAGAACACAGCGGTCAGCAACACGACAAGAAGAGGACGTCAGACTTCAAACGCACTACAGTCTACAGTGTTGATGGCCAACAGCATCAGCAACAACGAGCAACGCGACAGCCGCAGCAATGTACTCAACAACAGCAACACCAATCACCCCTACAACAACGAGCACATCGAGAGTGCTTATTCTGTAAATGTCCTGATCATCCAACTTCTCGCTGTACTGCGCCTCTCAGTGTGGACGACCGGCGTAAAATTCTCTCTGAAAATAAACGCTGCTATAGATGCTTCCGCGCAGACCACCGACTGCGGGAATGCAAGTCTCGGGTGCACTGTCACACTTGTCAATCGCACCAACATTTCTCGTCTATGCACAGAGAGGCCGCTGAAGACGCACAGGTCTCAGCAGCGGTTTTGGCGGCCCCCGGCTCATTGGCGGGCACTATTCTCTACATGGCTACCGCGTATCTCATAAACGGCGAGAATAAAAAATTGGTCCGCTTGTTTCTGGATATGGGTAGCTCGGCAACGTTCGTCTCATCGAAATTAGTAGCACAGATGTCTAACGCTCAGCCGCAGCAGAAGACTCGACTATCTGTCCAAGGATTCGGTGTGGATGAGAGGGTGGTCGACTCCTTTCAGTACCGGCTGCGCCTTCAAAGCACACATGACAACCAAACGATTGATCTGGTTGCACATGAGTTTCCTGATATCCGCGTGGACCCTCGAGTCCCGTCGTCGGATGTGTTGCGCAAGGCTCTGATTGCCTTCGGCAAGGACCACCAACTTGCTGATCGCTGCCTGCTCGAGCGCGACCCCGAACCACCCTGCATACTCGTTGGTATGGACCAGTTCTTTAGGGTTGTTTACCGAGAAGGTGAAGTGCCGCTCCTTTCGGGGGTATTCGCTAAGCGCTCACGACTCGGTTGGCTCATTGGTGGTCCCGTGGAAACGCGAGTAAATGCTACGGTGCAATCCGTCCAGGTGTACTGCTGTGCTACAACTCTGGCCGCGTCTGTTGGCGACATCGAGAAACTGCGGTCGCTTGACAAGCTTGGAATAGAGCCATCTAGAGAGACCCGCTTAACTAAGGAAGAAGAGACCCTGCGAATGTTGTTCGAAGCAACAACCCAGCATCAGGACGTCCGCTATACGGCAACTGTTCCGGAGAAGGATAGCATCGCGAACCTAGGCAATAACAAGACCGCGTTGCGACGACTCGATGCTACACTCATCAAGCTGAAACGTGACCCTGATAAGCACGAAAAACATAACGACGAACTGATGACCTTACACCGCAGCGGGTATGCCGAAGAGATTTACGACTCCCAGGCTGAGGGACCATCTGAGCGTGACGAACCCAACTATTTGTCTCACCATCGCGTCGGCCCCTACGAGAGGACTCGAACTGTAGAAATACTCGCCAAGCGGTTGCTGCAGCGGGTTGCTAGAATATTTGATCTGGTTGGATGGATGTTACCGTTTGTGCCACTCGGTGAGAGTGAAATTGCCGTGCCAGAAATCGCGCGCTTGCGATTTGAGGACGGGTACTGGGAGGGCCAAGTCTTGAATGACCTGGCTACTCTAGAGACGTACAGCCACCCTAACAAGGTGATCGACGCCCATGAGCTGCGCGTATCTGCTGATGGATCTGAAAGGGCTTATTCTGCCGCTGCTTACATTCGGACGTTGCACGACAGCGGCTCAGCCGACGCGGCTCTCCTGATGGCAAACTCGATAAAGGCCGCCCTGCACAAATCGCTCCAAAGAAGCTTGGTCAGTTTTGAACTGTTCCGATTAATTCGCGGCCAATCACCTACGCTAGTGGTGACACCGGGGAGCTTCGCGCGATCACGCCTGCTGACTTCCTTCACGCCGCGACGCCACAGCCGTTGTGTGCCGCACCCCCACTCGATCCACTGGGAGGGACGGCGCTTATCGGTGACGGTCCAACTCGTCCTGATCTCAACCGCGCGACCAGGGACATGACTCGCTATCTCAGGGATCTCTCCGTTCGACGGAACCGCGAATATCTGCTTCAACTACGTTCAGCCAACATTGACAGCTCGGGAGGTAGTCAATTAACACCGTCCGCTATGGATCACGCGCCTAGAACGGCTATGGGGTTATTAAAACGGGGACCGTTTTCCCGGGGAGTGCATTTATATGATGAGAGCCGCATCTGTCGCCGTCGTTGAGTACCTTTGTTTGGAATCCATTCATTTGCGCGGGCAACCAGCGGCAGCGGCATTCAGTTCGCGCGTTCAAACCCAACGGACACTACCGTACGAGCTCAGTCGTACGACAACCACTCCTCGATCGTCATCGCAGCAATAAAGACTACACGGTCGAGCCGTCAGAGAGACGGTAGCTAACTAGTAAGGCAAAGTGCTTGTGTCTTCTTCTCTTGGTGTAGAATAGTACGGTAATTCGGGGCAACAGTGACATAGACGAGAGCTTACGGTTGACAAGATAGTCAACAGGGCATTATGCATTTTTGTTCCTAGCCCCTGTAAAAAACAAAAAAGACAGCCGCATCACAACAAGTTTCGTCCAAAGAACACGACCGTTATCCGCAGTGGCTTTAATTGCTTACTTGGTCATATAGAGACAACAACATCACTAATACATGGGAATCTAAGAAAGTGTTTGCGTTTTGCCGCGGAGTGGTGTGTGAGTTCAAATCTAGCCCGTTTGTAGAAAGAGCCGTCTCTTGTGGTGTGTTTGGGTGACAATTCGTGGAAAATGGCAAACGTGGATATGCCGGTGGCACAATAGCAGCGCCCGAATATCAGGCTGTATAGAGTTATGTTATACAAGGCTCCGCGAGGATGAAGTGCATTCGAGTGTATTTTTTAAGAACTTTGATCGACGGTCCTTCTGACTCTAGACGTTATGATAACATTTGGCGAGGGCCAGTCTTCTTTGATCTCGAGATTTGTCACAGATTATGACACTTGGTTGTATCTCTAGGGCTCTCTACTCAAGTCTCAGAGCTTGCAATGGTCACTGGAACGCGTTCCCACGCTAAAGTCAAGCGCCGACGGTCGATTTGAAAGACGATGATTGCCATGTTAATCTCTAAAAGTATTTTTTTTCGATGGTCGAACTCGATAAGGTTAATAGAGTGACAAACAACTGCTGTGCTACAGAATGCTAACTAGAAGTTTTTACTGCCCTCACCAGAAAAGTTTTCCTTGGGCGATGCTTCCTACGCCACGATAACGCTTCAGCCCAGAGGCTGAAAACAATGAGATTTTTATCGTTTTATATGAGGTCACGATGGTGAAACACGCAGATCATTCACCTGACATGCAATACCTTTTCTGAAAACTATAAATACTTGAGAGGAAAACAATTCAATTCGCGCGAATCGGTGGTTGCAGCTGTCGACATGGTCATGGAAAATAATCGAAACGTGCAATTTGAAGATGCGTTTCGGTGTGTGGATCCACTGCCTCAATAATGTAGAAATAAAGTACAAGAAAGTAAAGATTAAAGTAGAAAGTGGCGAAACTGACGTCGAAACTAATTGCTAAAACTCAGTTAGATTCTTATGTAGACCGTTCATACGCAGGATGTAGATACCCATACAAATTACGGTCCTGCTGGTATAACACATAGGTATAGTGAAGGCCGTTGTCGTAGGTTGTCACACAGTGCCGCATATTTGTTATTGCGCGTGCGGGTCGAGATTACGCCTATGTATTCCAGAACTGGCTGTGTTTATAGGATGATAGTGCAAAGTACTTAATTAAGTTAAGCCTCTTACATACTACTGCCGAACGTACAAGACGCAAGCGTAAGCCAAGCTGCTTGTACAGGCACAGCAGCGACTATATACGCAGATGGTTAAACGCAAGTCATCTAGACGACATAAACACGCATGAATGTGTGTTTGCTATCCCAGCTAACAACGGCTTGCTTCTTTCCTTTAGACTATATCAACTTCTCGAAGGCTGTAAGCGGCACTTAGAGTTTCCAACTATATAAGACAAACAGGCTGCCAAAGCTCAGCAAATGCCTGCTCGACGATTGAGCACGTCTATGGCAGTCAGCGTCGTTAAGTATGTAAATGAAGATCTTCAAAAAGGCTGATAGACTACCAAGTTGCCTCGAGAAAAGGATTCGTTTACGTTAAATCAACGTTCCATAATTACAACATCCGCGGTTTGCGCTAACTAAATATTATTAAAAAAAAGAAAAACAACTGTTTAGTTATATTCTAGAGTATTCTAATGTTCTAGGATAGGATTATACTACCAGCATATGCATTTTCCGGTATTCCTAGCATGCAATTTTTGGGCGATGTCACAAGCAATGCCGACAATTCGGTGCCTTATTCGCACGGTCAATTTCATTTAATGCAATAGTCATTTGCAACAGTGAACCACTTGTTCTGCTTAACTTTAGACATCCCTAGTGTTCTTCGGCTTCCTGAGAATAAGCAACAGTCAAATAAGAGCTGTAAATTCTCGACAAAAATATACTGATGTAAAAAATTGCTCAGACTCTTGACGACGACAGTTGAGCTATTTTATAGTATAGATAACCTGTAGTACCAGCATAGTTTTTTGGTACTCTTAAGGTTCTGCTGGTATTATACCTAGATATGGTGATATCGGCACGGATTTGTGCAACATTGTCCGAGAGAGTTGCAGTCGATCGGGCTGCAGTAATGCAATAATGTATAATGTTGGTGTGGAAATTGGTGTTTAAAAACAACTTAACACATTATTATTTTTTTTTTGGAAGACGCAAAGCAACCAAAACTGTTTAAGATATTACAAAGGGATGCTGTATATAATCTAATAGGTTCTTACTTTAGCTCGACATTAGTGCTTTACACAAATGGAGGAGTTTGTTCTGTACTGCAGAATTAAAAACTGTTTATTTAAGTAATGCCCTGGTTAAGATACTATATGCGTGCACATACGTATTCATATCCTACGTATTCCAGTTCATGAAAGCTGTTTACGTACATGCAGCAATTCGTAGCTACCAATATACTCTAGAGGTTTCGCAGAACGAAACAGAATACGGCAATATATAGAATTTTTTAACTTGTTTTTTTGTTTGTAAGGCTAATGCCCGTGTACGGTGTTTTCATGTCATGGCTAATTTTTAATTCACTTCGACATTTACTTTGTCTAAATTGGAAACCATGCAAACCAATTTAAGAGTGGCCGGACTGAGTCTCGAACCCAGTCCTCCCGAATGCAAGGCAAAGGCTTTACCACTAAGCCATAATTGCCATAAGAAGCTGAAATGCCAACGAACTGTGAAGAACGTCACGGTGCGAGTACCGTGGTACTGTCGGGCTTTACCGTTTGGTGATCGGGCGCGCAGCGCGACATTCGGGCGTAAATTTTGCCAAATTTGCGAATCATTCGGTGACATTTGGTACGGGTAATGTGAAGATTCCTTATGTAACTATGCTGGGATTTTAAAAAGCAAAACCTCTAAGCTTGTGCTCGTAGGCAGGCAGTCAGTGATCTTAGGTGCCCAGCTTTGGCTCCAACTACGTCCTGGCCACGACGTATTTTAAACTCAACTTTACAGTGTTTGAGATAGAGTGATGGAACTACAGAGAAATCGTAAACACATAATGATGGTGTTGTTGATCAAATCACGTTGCATTTATATATTTATTTATATATATTTATATATATATATATATATATATATATATATATATATATATATATATATATATATATATATAAGGTTTAAACTTTTTGGACTGACCCTCAGCCAAGATATAATGTCTACGGGATTGCTTTTCGCATTGCTTCATAGACAGACCCCGTAAAAAAAGTGCAACGGTGGGGCTCGAACCCGCGCATCGATGTGTCTTCTCCGGTCGCGAGGCACAGACCAATGCACCATGCCACCGGGCTCGACGTATATATATATATATAAGGTGGATTCAAACTAAACGGTGTGAAACAGTGTGAAGGGGGGTCAACTAAAACGTGATGCGGGTTTAAATAAAACAGTGTAAAACGATGCAAAACTATACATATATTTAAAGTGGGCTCATTTAAAGCGGTGTGAAATGACCCTGTGGCTATAATTGAAGTATTTGTTCAAAAGTAATCGCCAGGCGTTTGAGCACAACTACCCCGCTGTTTCACGAGCCAAAGGATTCCGGAATTTTTGCGACTGTAACAAGAACCAGTTTATCGTCCGAGTTGAAGCGCTTCCATTCGAAACCCACTGGGCGCAAACCTTCTATTAATCCAACCAGTCGTGCACAATTGTCCACAATGTTCCAACGCCGCCATCCCACTTTCAATGCCAATATACGCATTGTTCATTCCCTTCTCAACGGTTCGTTCACCTTGTGTTCCACGAGATGAGTTCGGTCGTGATTACAGTGTTTGCGTGGCCTGGTCTCACAGTCTTTCCCGTGCACGGCCTCCATCCAGCAATAAATATTGACCGGTGGAACGCCTTCCGCAGTCCGAAATCTGGTAACACCTCGCTGATCCTCAATCGTCGAATTTTGCAACGGGACGGCTATGATGTCTTCACACACACGGCCGCGTCTGTCATGTTTACAACTACGCCGGACACACCGTTTGCGCCTCTAGACAACCGATTTGGCTGTTACGAGATTTCGTAACTTTTCGTTTGAGTTTACCTTATATATGCACAATAAGGTTGACAAATTCAGTTAGCTTAAATAATACAGACACTTTACTTTGCCTATTATCGTTTAGGCTGGTTCAGTGCTTCTTTAAGCAGATGAAACAATATATGCCCTTCTTAGCGGTTGGCCAAGACGGAGAAACAAAACAATCGTTTTTGGAGCCGTTCCTGCGTATAGGATGACATATTTGCCTCACTCGCAGACGTTTTTCCTCACAAGGAAGGGAAGAGCTGACAAAAATCCTCTACATAAGCGGATGGAAGTGACTTGAAGTCAAGAAAAGCTTGTAGCCGAGTCTGGCACTCAGATGCGGCACGCACCATCGAAACAGCATGTCAGTGTAAACTTGCTTTACAGGGGACAGCCATAACGAGACATGTGGATCTTGTCTTGTGTGCAGTTATAGCTATATAAGCTACTGCTTAGAGAAAGAGCTGGCGTTCACGCTGGTACTCATGGGTAAGGTGAAACAAGCAGCCTCACAGTACATAACGGCAACTAAAAGTTCGTAGGTTAAAAGTTCTTGAAATCATTTGCGACAAGCTCCTCAGATAGATAGATGTCTTCGGTCGCATTTGACCACTTCCGTTGAACTAGCGCGGTGTCACCCGCATTAGATGATAGGACCGCAAAGGCGATGTCAATTTGCGTTCAAAATAAGTGGAAAAAAATAACAAATAAAACTAAACTACTTTACGTACCTGATTTTGATGATATTGCCTCGTATATGAAGTATCGCTTGGCCAACTGTTGACAAAAGAAACTTTTTGATAGTCGCGCTTGCTTTACTCTATCGAAAAGCAGGTTCACCAGTTGGCCAACCGGGGTACCTCTTTCTCTCTGGCAAAAACTTCGCACAGAAAAACAGCCAAGATCCAGTTCTTACGGTACTTGTAGGTTATATACGAGTACAACGATAACGTGTCTGTCTGTTGACGTTCTCAACACGCCGTAGTGAGCTGCATCGCAATGAAAGTAAATGCGTGTAGCTGCTGCAATGTTGGCAGTAATTAAGTTACCAACAAGTACGTTCTCACAAAGTACCTTAAATGACCTTTTAACGCTTTTGAGGTGCTGGCGCTGATAACGGGGAGCAGTGCAATCTTGCTAATTTGTCGGCAATAGCGGCACACCTGGTAAATGAACGCACATATATAGACTCGTAGCAGATTTGAAAGATACAAAAGTAAAACCGAACACAGAAACACCTGCAGCTGACGCGATAATTCAAAGCAACTAGATGTTTTATATAAAGAAGTTTTCGCCATCAGTTATCGTCGTCCTAAAATAAACTTAACCTTAAATTAAACTCTTGCAGAAGTTTAAATGATATATATATATATATATATATATATATACACATATATATATATATATATATATATATATATATATATATATATATATATATATATATATATATATATACATTACAGCACATTGTGCACGGATCACAATCATATATATATATATATATTCTAATAAGAAACGTTTCGACACGAGTATTTTCAAAAAGTGTCTTTAATTTCCAGATAATTTTATTTAACACTAGCTACGACTAAGTAGGCCTGGAAGGAATCTCTCCATCCGTGTCGGCACCTCGTCGCTCGCTACAATTTTCACAGGTTTCATCGTCTATTGTGCCGATCTGTTGGGTTCCACGAACCTTTAGAGGACTACAAATACCGTTGTTGTGGCAGTCCACGTCCCCTGTATTACCTCACCGAGTGTACTAAGTCTGTGTCGCTCTTTCAGCTCCGGCGAGAATACCCATAAACTGTCTTTATCATATTTCTCATGCATATCGTACATATTATGCTTATATTTACAAACCCATACAGGGTGCATAAAAAAAAAATTGTATATATATAGAGAGAGAGAGAAAGAGAGATAAAGTTTATCTCTTTGCAAATTGCAAGATACGCGGCAACATAGCCGCTGATCCTCAGCGATATGGTTTATCGTCTATTCGTAATAAGCATACCTTAACAAAAATTTGCAACAACTAGGATTGAACCAGCGACAGTAGTGTAAGGCTTGACCCCAATTGTTGGATGTTACTCTATTGAGCCCCATACTCACGACACGCCTCTCAAGCTTTACTCTCTAATGGCCCATAGATCTCCACAGAACATGACTATAGGCCATTAGGAGAAGCGGCAAACGCACCTTTCGTATGTCTCCTGGAAGACGCCTTCTGTCATTGCTGCTCCCAGCTTCCAGGCTTGCTTATCGAAGACGATGTATTCTGCGAACACTTTTAGGCTGTCCCGTGGTGGGTTGCGGACCTTGCGGTGCGGGTATCCCTTCTTGGTCCATTTCTCTTGGACATGTCTGCTTGTCCTTGTCCGCGCAGCCACCCAGGCCGAGTACTGTAGAAGCATATGATCTAGCGTATCTTCATGAACCTCTCGGCAGAACATGCAGGTCACCGAGCCTTGGAGCTTTTCCTTTTCGGATTAAGTACGATTGAAAATTTCTGTGACCTGTGAGGATTTGGGTGAGTAAAGTTATCTAATGACATTTCTAACCACAATTTAATATCTGGAAGCTGTCTGCGCAGAATATTGATTTTATCTAGTATGCAGGGCGGGC
The DNA here is from genome assembly GCA_003439945.1 of Dermanyssus gallinae. Classification (NCBI taxonomy): domain Eukaryota; kingdom Metazoa; phylum Arthropoda; class Arachnida; order Mesostigmata; family Dermanyssidae; genus Dermanyssus; species Dermanyssus gallinae. The sequence continues at coordinate 343,783 of QVRM01006354.1, forward strand.
AGGAGGAAGCATGCTGCAGCCCTGGTAGTCGTGCGCTGCCATAGAGCTGCGACTATAGCATGGTGATGTCTAGTATTGACTGTATGGGATGGCGCCAAGTATTCGTGGGTCGTCTGGTTGCGGGAAAAATGTTCGCAACTCTTGTGAGGCTTTGACAGCATTTTGGATGTGTAGCACAGATAAGGTGTTTTTGTGAGAGTTCTATCCAGGATCACACCCAGATACATAACCCTGGGCTTGTGTGTTACCAGGTGCCGTTTCAGGCATAAGTTTAATTACTGTAAATGGCGCCTCAGGCCTGGAGATTCGCCAGACTTCGTTTGCTTGTCACGGGTGGTGATGATCAGTGCCGAATCGCCTGCGTTAATGACGAAATTGACTCCCGGGGGATCTGTACATGTGGGAGTTCAGTTGCACACTATTTGTAGGTATTTTATTATGAAGAATCCACTATATGTGTGCATTAACGTAAGTATACCTTTCCCCATACTTGATTGTTGGTGCTCTATAGATGCGCCTGGGGTATACATTGTCGTACTTGCTGACCTTCTCATGCGTCAAAACATCGCGGCTTTGGCTCAGCTCCAACAGACCAACATTGTACATTACGTTTTGACATCCGATAGAATGTTGCAAGAAGCCGCTTTTCGTTGACCCTAAGGCCATCGCTTTGGGGTCACGCCATCTAATTTAGCAGCACCTAAGAGAGAAGTAACCTAAGAGCTAAGCAGAAAAACAACAAATGTATCTAATGCATGGCCAAGTAGGCCCATCCAAAAAGTCTCTCGTCATTTCTGTATCTACGCTGCAAAATTCTAACATTTAGTTAAGTAACACCCAGAGGTGTCATTTTGTTATCACTATATATATATATATATATATATATATATATATATATATATATATATATATATATATACTTTTTTTTTAAATAAATGATGTTAGTTGTCTGTCAGGAACACGTTCACTCATTTAACGGAAGTGTTTTATTAACGCTGCCTGGTCAATTACCTTACCCACGTTATTTTGCTAGGTTAGCGGCAGCTTCTAGCGTACAACAGGTCTTGGGTTCGAGTGACGGCTAAGATGCTTTCCAGCGTTCCCTTTGCTGTTCTCTTCTGCCTGTCACTCCTCGTCGCTTTTGTTGCTCTGTCGTTTCGCATCCACTGGCAAACATCTGGCTGTAAGATTGACAGCCGGCTCTAGCGAGGGTTGTAACTCAAAGCTCGCACGTACTGCAAGCGTCTTTCTTGTCGGCACAACCTGGCACTCACAGAGGCTGACCTAATTTCGACAAATCGTGGCCTGCCTGCCCGCCGTCGTTGCTGTCGTCTTTTAATGGCGTGCGATGCTCTCCGTATAGCCTCTAAATTGCGCCCTCAATTGCTCCTCGAGGGAGAGAACAACGAGAGAGTTCAAAGCCCGTCGCCCTATACCAATGTACGACTGTGTTCCTAAAACGACAAACCCACCACTCAGATCCGCCTGGAGAAGAAAGAGGCCGTGTTCTTAAGTCCTCAAGGATGGGACGCTATTTCCAGGATGGTCATCACCACCGCAGTGCCCCACCCGCCCCCCCCTTCCCGCACCCGAGGAGATGGAATCTGACCGATGCTAACTACGGCTAAACGCGCTCATTTTCAAGAAGGCTTACGTTGAACTAAGCTGACCAGCTGATACCCCTTCTACCAGCTCTTCCGGCCTCTGTCAGCCTCCTACCACCCCCAAACGAGCTCAAGCAAAAACAAGTGAACTGAGTCACTAGAAGTTCTACTTTCGTTCAGTAGGGAAAGTCCACTAGCACTGTTGCCGCTGCTGCTGCTGCTGACACTATCGGATTATGATGACCAGTGTTGCTGCTGTAGTTCCTACAACGGCTACGACAGATTCTACAACGCCAACTACAACCACTACTACAACAACTACAACTACTACTACAACTACTACTACTACTGTTACTGCGACAATGGTTACGACTCTGGCTATCAGCCTGACTGGAGCTCCCACGAGAGACATTAGATAGTCGCACCGGTTCGTTGACTTCCGTCTGGCGGATATATTTTGAACGTCGTCGTCGTCGTCTCCTCTTCGTTCGGACTCCTCGGGAGTCTTCCACACCACACTAAAGAAACGGCGGCGGGGCGGCGACGGGGGGAAGGAATGGGGGGACGGGTGGGTTCAGTGGGCAATGAAAAGGCGCCAATGTACAGTGACCACGCATGGCGGCCCTGTATGAGTCCCACCCCGGGCTGCCAGGCCAGGCGACGAGAGTGCAGATGGATTATAAACTTTAGGAAGTTTGTCGCTCCCGGCCAATCGCGCGGGCTACGTGCGAAGCTACGCCGGCAGGGTCCGGGAGCGGAGAGATGGCCGGCAAGCGGCTGCGTTAGCAGCACCAACAGCAACAGCAGCAGCAGCGCCAGTAGTCGGTATCTGTGGCTGTCGCCTCAACGGAACAGCGCGGGCGTGGAACTACGACTTCTCGCGCTTCACCCACCCGCTAGTCCCTTTACGGTTTGGTCATTCGGCCGGATCACAATAAATTGAGCCTATTGCAAAATCAGTGCTCCTCCCTTCTGCGCAACCTTGTAAACATATATATATATATATATATATATATATATATATATATATATATATATATATATATATATATATATATATATATATATATATATATATATATATACATAATATATATATATATATATTCAACACATAAGGACAAATAAGGGAGGACTACAATATAGGTAATTGATAGCTGCAGCACAATGCGCCCCTGATATAAAAGGGTGATATGTGTACACACACTTATCAAGCGAATAAATCAATCAATCAATCATATATATATAATATATATATATATATATATATATATATATATATGTGCGTGTGTATAATCTATGTTTTCCATATTGAATTGGTAGATACAGTGAGTCGTCGTACAATCGCTTTGTCAGGAGTAAGGATTTAAATTTAATTGGCCGGGGCGAGCCTTTACATTAAATTCTTTACAGTCGATTATATACATTTCATATCGTCTTATGCCACAACCAACCGATATGGTCCTATGTTCTACCACAGTGTTCATACGATACCCAATGATGAATTGGCAATGTTGCTTCACACACATCAAATAGCAGTAATAGGTACGCTGTTGCACGCGCAGCTATTCTGCAAATGACTGTGCGGTTTGCTTGCATAGACATCTTTCCTATTCGATGAGACGAAGGCCGGCCTTTTTGTATAGTTTTAAGTTATAGATGTCGCACTTGTGCGGTCTAAATGTTCTCGGTAGGATATTAGTATCTCTGCGCGGAATGACAAACGGCCCAAACTACTAGCAAAAAGTAGATGGTGTTATAGTTACTTCCAGACAGCAAGAGAAGTGATTAACAGTGTATATACCTTGTAAATGTATCTAGGCAGGGCGGGCAGCGGCTGCATATAATCTTCCATTACTAAAACGTAGAAACTTGGTGTTTACGGTGACGAATGTGAGCTCGGCAAGCCATTTTCAGCCATCCAATGGTCTAACAGGCGTGTTTGTCTTGATAGCCGCTCTTTATTGTGACTAATAGCGCGTATAAAACTGAGCAATTTATGCCAGTTATGTCTGACTTTAACCTCCCTATTTCGAGAAGTTCATCTCTAGGTGCGCAGCCAATGCAGTGTTAGAGTAAGTAACACCTGCATATATGATATTTATATTGCCTAGACGCCGCAAGACGTAGCTACTGCCTGTATAAGCGGTTGACCTTTTAAAAAGCAATTTTGTATTGCAACCGCCTGCTGCTATCCTTTTAGAGAGGCCATCAAGCTGTTTCATTGATAGCGTTTGTATATCGGCTACGACTCACATTTGTTGGCTGTGGCGTTCTTAGCGACAACAACTAAAACTTCATTTTGGAAACATCATTCGGTGTCATTCTTGTCTAGTACGTAAACGCACAGAAATTTTTAAAATGCTTTGTTGCAGCCGTCACAACTCATGCAGATTGTTCGGTTGTTATGTACACGCATTTGAAGGGGTAATAAAACTTGTTCAAAAAATTATTTTTCTAACCAAGTGGAGCGGAAAATTGCTCTTAGTCTTAATTAAGACTAAGAGCAAAATTAAGATTACCGTTGTACTGATGTAGATATCAAGTCGCAAAAGTCGTCTTGCGAGTGAACGATAGATCTGCCGTTTTGTATATATATATATATATATCCTCCAAGGTCAGAAAGTACCAAAGCATCGGGTACCCGTACGAGTTTTACCCACTTGCCTTCGAGACCCTTGGCGGGTCGGGTCCGTCCACTCACAGTTTGCTACAGAATGTCGGAAAACGGCGGATTCGAGCCAGCGGAGATAAACGAGCGGGTGATTTTCTCAGACAGCGCCTGTCGCTGGATGTGCAACGGGGCAACGCGGCCTGGTCCCTACACTGCACGTCCCCCCGTAATGGTGCACACGTTCGCAGGAGCCCAAATGTTATGTTCCAACCGTCAATGATTGATTACGTTCAATAAATAAATTAATGTATCATATACAAAAAAATATAAATATATTGAAAAAAATATATATATATATATATTGAAATATATATATATATATATTTAGAAATATATATGTGAAAAAAAAAATATATATATATATAAATCAAGCGGCACCATTAGCAGGAGGGTGAATCTCGCTCTTAGGGCTGGCGATGCTAGACGTCAGTCTCGGTTGAACCTTCGTCTGAAGACTTAAAGTCAGTCTCGGTTGAACCGTCGTTGAATCCACTCGAATGAAGTGGCTTATAGCGCATGTTGCCAGGGAACGAAGCATCAATTTGGAGCAGCACATAATGATTGTGTGCAGAAAGCAAGCACCGTACCGCAGACCTAGCAGCATACCGTTGTAGCAGCAACATACCGTTGAGAATGATCTCGCGTAGCGTAGACGACTGCTTCGTCGAGTTACATACACCCTGCGCACCATATGAGACGCAAATATCTTGGGTAACTTTTAATGTTGCCAGCCATACTGGCGGGGGTGATGAGGCGGGGGCACAGGGAAGCAGAGGGCGAATGGCGTGAGCTGGTGGGCGAACGTGTACAAGACGTCGTCTACAACACTAGAAACGCGAGGTCACTCTCTATTCCTCAACCCAGTTACACAGCACTGCGAGGTCTAGTACTTCGTATCTATTACTACCACTGCCACCAGCAGAGCGTTACTCGCCTATTTGGGTCGGAAAATGTCTTAACTACCTACCGGCGGCAGCCGCAGCAGCAGCGCAGTAATTGTGAATATTCAGTGAAAAAAATGTGAGTAGAATCGTGCCTAGGCAGGGACAAACGAATTCGTTTGAGTGAGTTCGTTTGAGGTAGCTCCGTGGACAAGACGGGCAGCCCTCGACTCGTGAGCAGAGGAGTGAGTTCGTTTAAGTTTAACACAGCGGCACGCCTAAACGCGGGTAAAATACGAAAATATAAACGCGACTACCGTACACAGAGCCTAACGTCTAACAGAAATGTCTAATTTAAAGCAATAGTAGTAACATAGCAGCAAGGCAGGGCCAGAATTGCTATTCTATAGGATGCGATTCCTTTAGACACTGCATTGCGGAGGATGCTGCGGAAAAGAGACATATTGAATGACTCTAATCGGCGTGCTAGCGGCAGAATTGACTTGATACATAAAAAAGATATCTGCTTTGCTAGAAGACACTGGGCTTTATAACGAGTTCGATACTCTCTCCATGTAGTGTAGTTAGATATCAAAGTTATATAAGGACCGTTGTCCATTTACTGTTCGACTCCATTCAAAGAAGCTTCTCCTACACGAGCACTTTACCCCGCAAAGGCTCTGCCCCACGCATACCACACTGGTCGCGTTAATTGCAAATTGGTCGATCTGTTCTGGCAATAACGATCATAAACTGTACTGTGTATCCATCACTGCACGATTCATTATTAATGATAATAAGATCACATTATGTTTTTGGTTAGCTCAGATTTAGCAAGAAAAGGTACTCTATTTCACATACTCAACCAACTGCTAGTAAACCAGTCCTATGCTTCAATTTCTCCTTAACAAACCTCTAGTAAGAGTTTCAAGTGGCGCTTGTTTAAAGTAGTTATTTCGTCTCAAGAGGCGTAACCAAACGCTCTAACTGGATCATCGAGGAACACTTTCTCGGAACTGCAAACGTGGTCAATCAGTAATAATAAATACACAGAGAAGAGCCCAGCCCCCAAGACCACGCCGCCACTTATAGGAGATATAATAACGTTCCTCTAAAAATAGTTATTGCGTAGACAGTCTGTGAGTGGATAATATTTATGTTTTTCATGTAGAAATACTAGGCTTAAAAATATAGAGAGACTATGTCAATCACCATTCAATCAAAGCGAATTGATTTGTGTGAAAAGTACAAAAAGCCTTTTCTAAAATCTAGATCCATGATGTAAAAGACTGTAACGTTTTCTTTTCTATTTTTGAATGTATTGTTTATTAACCAATATTTGGTTTATGCACATATGTGCTGCAGCGCTCCTAAATAACTTTCATCTGCGATATTGCTTTTGTACACTGTTGGAGATGATACAAATCACAAAATTTGCCGCGTAGGTTGCATTTCTTTTATATTGTATGTAGTTTGTATTTTAGCTATCTATTTTGATGCTTATTTCAGTTATGTTTATATTCCAAGGGCTGAAGTGTCGCAGTTTGGTAAATAAACCGTGTTTTAGCTTTGATACGATCATGCACACATTATTTGCAGGTATGTATTATCTGGCAATAACGTAACTATACCTTTAGACACCCACCCTTCCTCCTGCAACAAAGCGCCTTGCGTGACTTCAACATATTGGAGTAGAGCTCGTGACCTAACTGATCTTAACGGCGTATCTCACTGAAGCGTCAAAGCCGAAGAAGTACGGAAATATTGTTGTATTCTTAGCTAAGTAAAGTGCCTTTAGTGGGTGTGGCATGATCTCCACGCTAAGAACAGGCAAAGTTGCAATGAATAAGCTATATCCAATATGCAAGATTTTTCCCGTAAATGTTGTGAGGAGACCGTAGGTTCTAGAGAGCTACACCTATTTAGCTGTCAGTTATATTTGTAAAACATACAGGGCTTAGCGGCATAATTTGTTGAGCTCTTAAAAAAGCTGAGACACCATCCACGCTTGAACATATAGGTTTTCTAAATGTAAGCCAACAAGATAAACATACCCTTTAAATATCACGGAATATACTTAATACAGGATAAGCCATGTCATGTGTGTCAGCATCTTCGTATGCACATCACATGTGCATACGAGGATGCTGCCAGGTCTGGTAACGGATTACGCTAAAGCTGAGAAACATACTCGTACACCTGCGTGTGGAACTAACGTTGCATCTATAGTGGATGCAAGGAAGTAGAGACCTGTCATGCTTTAGATCCTCCTTACGTTAATACCTCACAATTGTAAATTGCATAAAAGTCGTCACAAGTAAAGTGTAACAATAACATTAACACTTATAATAATAATAATAATAATAATAATAATAATAATAATAATAATAATAATAATAATAATAATAATAATAATATACTACCAACCACGACGACAACAACAAAGCACGACAACAAACAGGAGCGACAACAATTGCAATAGTTAACAATATGCATGTAGCACGCACTCAATTTAGCCTGGCTGCTGGAGATATCAATGACGCCTGACAGAGGTGGGCTGGAAACCAACTTCGCCTTGGAAGTCGTTTAGTTTACAAAGTCTGTAAATCGAAAAGTAATTTGAAGACAAAAATCGTCTCCGCCTCTTCTAATATTGGCGCGAAGCTGGTCGGTTGGAATCCACAAAGCTGTTGGTTTCCAGTGATCTAGGTAGATTCCGGCCTGCTTCTAGTGACGGCTTTTGCAGCTAACTTACAGGATCCGCTTACGCATATACTCGTGTTACACCATATCTTCGGGCAAGCAACCATATTACAAGTAGTCGGAAAAGTTGAGGGAGAGAAAAGGAGAGATGGAGCGCGGTGAAAACTCGAGATGGTGCAACTAATGCCTTAAAAGCGTGTCATTATAGTTACTATTTGTATGATTAGTGTTTAATTCAAACAATAGTTATTAATTAACTTTTTCACCGTTAGTTTTTTTATGATCATCATCATCACCTTCACCACCACCGCCACCAATCATATAATGATGATTAATGTGAATATTAGTAATATTTAAATTAATTAAATTAAAATGAATAATTAAATTATTTAATATGAATATTAATAATATTTAAATCAATTAAATAAATTACAAAAAACTACCACACCACGTCGTGCGGGTGAATCCAGTAGATATTGTGCAAAAGGCCAGCTACTGGTTACCGTTCAGCTTTAGTGAGAGTTGAGAGAGAAGGCAGTTATTTGATTTCATCCCTGTGGAGTAGACACACCATTCATCTTATGTCAACATCGTCGTAAAAGTGGGTGGCTACACCCTCATTACACCCGGCAACGTTTTTCCCGTCTGTAACATCTTTGCGTTAGTTGGGCAGTTCCAACCAATGATTGTATGAAGAAACAGAAGAGGAGGAAGGAATAAGGCTACACGTGGGCTGTCAGCGCGGCCATCGGACTACCTGGTCTCGAATGCTGCCGAAGTTTGCTCTCACTCAAGTTGCGAGTAAGGGCGTCACCAGAGCAGAGCCGCAATACTCAATTGATGGGCCTGGAAATAATCCGCACACACACAGCAACATAATGGAGACGTTTCAGTTCCAACATTCGACGAAGTGCCAATACGGAAAACATTATAGCGCCTATTGCAGCAAATAGCAGAATCGCATAATACGTATAAGTAACGATTATCGATAGAGAGGCAGGATACGTTAACAGATTCGATTCAGATAAAGCCCCTGCTGACGAATGCGTAATGGTATAGCATATCGATTGGTATACATAGGAGGTATAGATCTGCCAAAAGGTGCGAGTAGCAGACTATGCTATGCCTCTGGTCTCAGGTGACCACGTAGGTGCATGTAACGTCAGCCATATGCAAGGGTGTATGATTAGAGTAACAATGGTACCATTATATATATATATATATATATATATATATATATATATATATATATATATATATATATACAGGTAGTTCAATAAGTTCTTAGAATGAAAACCGAGAATTTTCCAAATCATGTTTTTAAATTTTTCTTATTCGATATACTCCCCGAGAAGCTCAATACACTTTTCCCACCGAGATTTCAGAGCTTTCATACCTCTTGAGTAGAATTCCGCGTTGTTAGACTGAAAATAGGCATTGACAGCAGCCTTAACCTCTTCATTGCTGGAAAAACGCTTTCCACCGAGACTATTCTTCAAATGTACGAAGAGGAAATAATCAGAGGGGGCCAGGTCTGGAGAATAGGAGGGTTGTTCAATAAGTTCGAACCTCAGTTGGGCCAGTTTTGCCGATGCTTGCCGGGACTTGTGTGCAGGAGCATTGCCCTGGTGAAACGGGACAACCTTCTTCTGCAAAGCGGGCCGTTTTACGATGAGTTCTTGCTAACGGAAGTCCAACAGTCTTGCATAATATTCTCCTGTGATCGTTTTACAGCTCTCAAGGTAGTCGACCAGCATTATTCTACGTTGGTCTTAAAAAACTGTAGCCATCATTTTTCCGGTCAATGCCGTTGTCCGCACCCTCTTCGGAGGTCCTTCATCAGGTGCACACCATTGGCAAGATGCTTCTTGGGTCTCGGGAGTGTAGTGATGAACCCGGCTTTCATCGACGGTCATGAATCTGCACCAAAAATCCGACAGATTGTTCGACATCTTGGCCAAATTTCGCTGTAAAGCCAAAACAGGCGCGTCTTTTTGGCCTTGGTTGAGCAAATGCGGCAGCCATTTTGCTCTAAGCTCTTTCATCTTCAATTTTTCGTGTAGGATAAAATGCACACTGCCTAAACTAATCCCTAATGCCTCCGCTATTTCCTTAATGTTCATTCGCTTATCTGTGCCAAGAATTTTTCGCACTTTCTCTACGTTTTCCTCATCAGTTGCCGTTTTTTGGCCTCCTGGACGTAGTTCATCCTCGGTGCTCCTGCGACCTCTTTTTAACACATTAGTCCAGTTGGAAACAGTGGCAAAACATGGCGCAGAGTCACTGTACGTCTCGTCTAACTCACTTTTTACTTGGGTCGCATTCCAACCTTTGAAATAAAAATACTTGATAACCACTCGAAACTCTTTTTCTCCATTTTTAAAAATCACGCCGATACGTTGCACGGGAAAAGCTATCAAACGAAATCGCAACGGCCAATCACCATAATATATTGAGTGCTAGCAGTCGAAAAGTTGCAGTTCCTATTAGCGGTGAAAGCGTGCCAAAATTCGAATTCTAAAAAGCTCATTCTAAGATATGAACTATGATAATATATAATATATATATATAGCAACATAACGGAGCAGACCTAATAATAAACATGAAATCAAGCTTACATTTTAACACTTATGGCGTTTTAACTATCGCCAACATGCATAGTGTAGAGTGGACATTGAATTGTCTTTTTTTTAAAGAGCGTTAAGCTTCGCGGGCTTAAATCAATTAATATACCAACAATCCTTTTCTTTTTTGACACGTGACAAAGTATACGTATTGCTGGTCTATTGAATCGAAGTCAATCGTTTGCGAGGCGTATTGTTCGTTACGACACGTAGGTGGTTGGCACTACATTCGATACCCCAGAATTGGTATCGCATAAAATTGGCTGTAGGATTGTGCGTCATGTTGCTATTAACGGAGCTCCCTGTTCCGTTCACCGGAGTACACTTTAAACGCAGCATTTGGAGCACATATGTACATGAGCACATATGCATAGATGTATAAGCAATGCTTGTGTATAAACAAAGACCTGTCTCGTAAGGTGATGCGTCTTGAATATGCGGTAACCTCAATAATAACTTGTCATTTAAATCACATAAGCGATGTTCATTGATAATAGACTATAAATTATATATTACTGAGAGTCAGCAGCAATGCTGTTGCAAGGTCTGTTGAGGAAACCCTAGATATATCATAATGCCCGGCCCTTGGTGCACTAAAATTATGGCTTACGGCGACTCCAAGCCCGCAAGGGACAGAAGATGGTCTAGAATTAAAGACAACATCTTTTAAAGAATTTCGCGTAAAAACGCGGTTGACGGCATCATATGCTGGCCTGTCGAAATTTGCTTACAACTATTTACTTCAAGCATAATGTGCTTACGTACAAAGCTTTGAATTATGACGATTACATTGTTAATGGGATTGTGTTAGCACCAGCTATGCGAACGGAGAACCTGCAAGCACGCACGAGTATCTATGACGCGGACGCGAGACGTTACGTTAAGAAAGCGGTTTGTATATACGTAGCATAACTTAGTGTATGTGTAACGAAACCACACTTACAAAGGGCAGTTTGCTAGAATGGACCAGTATTTCCATGAACGCGGTCAGTGGAGCGGGTAGTATTTTCTGCGCTACATGAAAATGGAAGCACACACGGCATAAAAATCATCAAGACCGAGGTAGTGTGTCGTCGTTTTTGCCTTCTCACGGTCATGTCACGCTTCCTTCTGAAATGTATATCAATGATTGCAGCATTGCATAGTTTTGCTGCAGCGTCTACATAAAGACTGCCGTCAAAGCAAATTCGACTCTTCTTCCCTTCTCTCTTTCAGTTTTTCTAACCTGTTCGCCCCTGTCTCCTCCCTCATGGTGTTTCTGCACACCCGCTTCCATTTCGTAAAAACGAACATGAGTCGCTTAAGCATACAAAATCGCCCACGAATGAGCTCGACGCGGGTCATGCGTAGGACAACGTACATTCACTTCGATAGGTTGTGCTGTGTTTCTGTAATTAACCACAATTTCCGGTGACCATTATTCTTTCTGCGAGGCTGCCTCAAGCCCCTCTTGGCAGCAGACAGGAGACACGCAGAGGAGACATGGGGCCTTGGGTTCCCTGAGGCTCGTTACGGCACGTTAGTCAACAACGTTTACCGTGGTAGCCTTTTAACCACTAGGCTTTCGCTATACCTATGCTAGCCCTGTGGGGCGGTTATTTTGCGCCGGCGAGTTGTTTACATGACCAATTGTCTAAGCGTGGTGGAGGATAGCCCCAGCCCACGCCAATAGGGGTTGGGGCAGAAATGGCGTGTACGTTTGTTCCGTTGCCTGGCGGTGATTGAATCTGAAGCCATTCGCCGCCAAGCATATCGAGTACAGCTGCTGCAACTGTTGTAAATAGGAGTTGAAGCTTCAGATACTTAACGAACTATCCTAGACACCCCTTTCTCTTTTCGATGTTCGGCCAAGAAAGGAGGCATAGCAAAAGAGGAGGCAATACAGCATACCAAAGACTAAAGACATCGCTGAATAGGCTCTGGCGACTATTTCTCATCTGAGAGTTCGATCAGTGTGAACTCAAATGACTCAAACTCTGTCACTGAGGCGACACGCACACGTAACCGTGTGCGTATGTAGTGGTTAACGCCGCAGGAAGACTGCTTGATAATGAAATAAGGCCTAAAAGACGTGCTGCATAGTAATGACAGCGAGACAGGGAAGATTGGGAGGATCTCACCATTTTAGAGAAACGTGTTAAATAAAAGGAGTTTATATATATATATATATATATACATTTTTAAGGAGGAGATCTGCCCGATGTTTCAGTGGTCAAGGAGATTGGCAAGACACCCAACCGCGTAAAGGGGTACCATTCAGCTTTACTAAATCCCTCTCTTAACACATATCGAGCGCCGTACTTCTCATCGTTTTTATGCGGAAAAAAAATCCTCTACGCTCTCTCCGCACTGTTGACAACATCATTCACCAACAGCAGTGCGGCTTTTGGTCGAGATTGTCGATGATGCATTGGTTGTCAATATAGTCCATGGCGCTCGGATGGGTGCTGACACAGCGCTTAGCGTGTCGCCCTTCATCCAACGTGCTTCTTGATACGCCAGGCTTAAAAGTACTGACTTAACTTATCATGATCATCACTATAGCAATGACGAATTACGAGAAACGCTAACGCTCATGGGGTAGCAAGCACTACACACGTCTCATCGCGTGAGTACACCTTATGCATATATATATATATATATATATCTATATATATATATATATATATATATATATATAGTCGCATGAGCAGTAGTAAACAAGCACACAAGTAAGCGAGCTCTTCCACAATGCCCCAACATTGTACCGACACATTAGACCAAGCGCAGTAAAAGGTTAAATACACTGCTATGAACGCTACGCTTTTCTCAACACTGAGCGAAGACTACTGTTCTAGAATCTTCGACTGGGAAACCCCCTGACATGCCAAGTCCAGAATAACCGCCACACAAAATCAAGCAGCCAAAATCGCAAGAAGAGCGGCTAGGAGAAATGATCTCTAGCAGACAGTATACGGACAGTAGAAGACACACTGCGGCTACCCCCGACAAGGGGGGTAAAGAGTACGACTAGATTGTAGTGGGTTTGCGAGTCTCACATTGCCGTGGCTTTAACAAAGACGTCCGGTATGCATCATGCATTTTACCAGGTAAGCTCTATACAGGATGTTGTATTGTCAGAAAAGGCTGTCTCCTTTTCCAAGTTGTCGGTTTTAATCGATAAAGCGCAAACCACTCAGTAAGATAAGAAACATAAAGGAACCAGCGACAGAGCCATTTAGAGCCCCCCAAAATACTAACTATCAGGCAGATCAAATAGGTCCAACCTTAACATAATGCGAATGACACTAATTTAAGCGGTTCAAGCAAAATACAAGTGACGCCACACTCGAATCAGCTAGAAGTCAAGCTTACTCGCATGGCGCTCTTAACATCTGAAGCATGAACTCGAGGCAGGAAACAAGATTCGATTTCCTTGGGCCATAGCTGATCAAGGGACAGCCTACAGCGGTAGCGATCGATACATCTAAAAAGGCCGATCGCTGTGTGAACAACTATTGGTAAATGTCAATTAAATTGTTCGGTAATTGACTTAAGACCGCTGTGCGAATTGCTTGGGACCCGTGAACAAGACAGAGGAAGCTTTGCCCTTGGTAAGTTTTCTACCACTAAACTTTATTCGGAAATCTTTCATCCAAGTTCAAGCTAATTCGCAACGACGTCATAACCATAACGCTCTAAGGCTCCTCGAGTCAAGCATGAACTCAAGCTGCCTTAGGAGACCACCTACGCCAGCATTATTATGATTAGCTAAGAACACACTGTCACCATAAACTGATGCTAGCCTCCATAGCTCATACTCCTTGTTATTCTCTGGTTACTGTGAAGTGAGTTTTTTGAGCTTCGTTAGAAGTAAGAACAGGAGAACGGTGAACTTTGATAGCTCCATGAGAGAAAGCAAAGATAAGTTAACGACGGTAGCTCTAGGTGAACAAATAACATCAGGTGCTACGAGCTCTTAAAGACATTGTGCAGCCATCTCCGGACGCAGTAGTCTTCATTAACACGCACAGCGCGCTAGTATAAGTAGTTTTTAAAGTCCCTTGGTGCCCAATCATGAACACACTTACAAAACAGACCCAAACACTTCTTGGAGTGCTTGACTACACTTTCCGAGAGCAAATCTACACGGCACACACGACCGAAAGCCACCAAAGGACACCCACATCAGAGACACGACGATCATAGAGCTCCACAAAGCAAGAGTTCGCTCAAGTAGAGAAATGTCCGCAAATACTGACACCGCACAGGGCCAACGCATATCGTAATTAATTACTTCCTGATTTTGGTATTGTATTCTACGAACTTATCGCGTAATTCTCATAGCGAAATGGTAAAACCAATATCGCGCTGCCTCACAGACGATCACACATCGGTGTGACAGTAAGCCAGGCCAGTGCGTCAGGCCAGTGCGTAACGTTTAACGGCATTAATGCGCTTGAACTACAGATATTTTCCTCAGCCCCTTTCTTTGCTTTTGAGCTTCGGAGGGCTCGGTCTATGCTTTTTATTTTTATCCTGTTGTATGCTTGAACAAACTTGTCTAAACAGATACCGGCATATATATATATATAAATATATATAGTATGTGTGTATGAAAGAGAAATATATTTCATCTGTTTCTTCGCTCCTTCGTTGACTTTTTGTCTCTAGTATAAACGAACATTTTGGGGCGGCTTGCATAGGTTATTGGCATGTGTGACGGCAGCAACAACACCGACAACAACAACAAGCATTTAGGCCCGCGAATTGACAGTCAATACTCAGTCGTCTAGAATGGATGTAGCAATTGAGGCCAGTGAGATGCGCTGGATCGAGCGCTGTTGGGATGGGGGTGGACGTGTGTGACTTTGGCAGGTGAGCCAAGAGGTGTGACTGAGTCACACTGGAAGAGTGGTGAGGAACCGAGCAACCGCCGAGGCGGAAAAGCACCCTGCAAGATGGCAACTGGCTACCGCCTATGACTATTGGATGGAAGGGCGTGCCTACATAGTCAGCCACCAGATACAGCGGCATGGTAATATATATATATATATATATATATATATATATATATATATATATATATATATATAATAAGGAATTGACGTAGGAGAGCGTATTCTTCTTCTTCTTCTGTTTTTTTTGTTGTGTTCGCTATTCCTATTGTTTTGATTGCCGGTCTTTCATAGTCAGTCTCCCTCTCACGCGTTCAGGATTTCTCTAGTTTTCCTCTTCTGACCGGAAAGTTTATAAACGTCAGGTTCTGCCGTCAACTTTCTCGCCTGCATGCCCACTCTTCACAGGGCCGCCACTGTTGAAGAAGGCGTCAACGGTGGGGAGGGCGGCCGGTGGGCGCTGGCATAGCCGCAGCCGTCGGCGGCCAGATGTTCGATGGGCGTCGAAAAGGGGCAGAGGAGGCGGTGCATTTTCTTCCTCCTTCGGTTCGCTCAGCTTCGTTTCGGTTCGTTTCGTTTGAGCTCCACTTTCACTTCCAGAACATGTGTGTTTGTGTGTCTTCTTCTTCACTTTCTTCCAGTCTAGAGTTTCCATCTTCGATGGATGGATGGATAAATAGATAGCTAGATATACAGATATATAGGTACTAGTATATACCGAGACAGGCCGGCAGATCGATAGGGATCACCAGACAACGGGACCGACGCCGACCGCGTTGCTCGAAACATCAGCAACTTCAGTAGCAGTACCAACAGCAGCGGTCCAAGCGCGCAAGTGACTGTACTGGGGGTCGTTGTAGTACGGGACGGACTACCGCGTCGCTGGTGGTATTGCACTACTGGCTGGGGGGCCGGGGGGGGGTTGTCGGAATGGCTCGGATCGCATCGGTGCGGCTCGGCCCGCCACAGCTCTCACGTCGACTTGTCTGCCAGTCGTCAGATAGACGACGGAGCCGGGGGCGGCCGGTGTGCAGTAGCGAACAGAAAGGAGGAAACAGCAGCCGAAGATGATCTGCTGAGATGCCGACTGCTGTTGAAAAGAAACAGGCGTCAGAGGCCAGTAGAAACAAAAGGAAAACGTGAAGAACAAAGGAGGAAAGGCGAAGGAAAAAGGGAGGCGAAACAGAGGAAATGCGAGCAAATGCGAGGGAGAAAGCAGATAAGCATAAAGGTTTAGATAGAACGATGCATCTTGTTGCCGGCGAGATAGATATGTCTGGATAGCGGTCACCGGAGACAAAGAGAGGCGCAGCAAAATGAGCGAAGCTGAAGGAAGAAGATGAAAGAGAGGGAGAAAAGAATGTTAGACGAATAGTCCTGTAGGTTTGGCCCTATACTTTGGCTGAGAAGCCAGCTACCTGCTGCTGAGACTATTACTACTACTACTACTACTACGACAACGACGACTGTAGTAGACGATAGTCCAATCGCAGGATTAAGGCGTCTGCTAGAGTAGAGGGCACAGGGCATATCTATATGTATGAATGTATTTTTTCAAAGGTCGTATATCTATGTGCGGCTGTTCTATGTGTATGTAGTCAGGCCTGATGAACACCGCAGACTCCAGAAACCGTACAAGAGTACCAGTTTTCCTTCTTCTTCGATAGCTTTGCTATCTCTCTCTCTCTGTCTCTCTCTTTCTCTCCGTCTTTGTGTCCGTCCATCTAGCAGTCCGTTTGAAAAGCGGATCTTATGTTTATGCATCGCTCGACAAGAGTGAGCTGAAACGACGCCATGCCAACCAATAATACTGCAACGCTTTTCGTTTGCGAAGCGAACTCGAGCGTAGGGCGTCTGCTTAGCCGAAGCGGAAAAACAGGTCAAACGCACAGAAAGAAATAGGCAACGTACTGACTGACATCAACAATCTGCTACTCTCAATATGAAATCACTTTGGCGGCTGGCCCGCCATAACACTGTTCCGGTGTCCGGAATCGGCGACTCGACAGACCTTGCCAGACGGAAGCCACTTCCGAGACAACAACTGTTGCATAGTGCTTTTATCTGCCTATATTATATAAATATATATATATATATATATATATATATATATATATATATATATATATATATATATATCATTTTTTATTGAATTTATATTGTATCCTTTTTTGGTCAGGTCTAGCCATAAACGCTACTTCGGTGCTCTTCAAGCAGCTAGATCGGCGCTTTACCGAGATCAATTTGATCAGCTGAAAAATTAAACTCCTCACCTCATTAAATGCATTTATATGTCATATGGTAGAAGTAATGGCTAGATCTCCCCTCGTGCTGGGACCGGGCCCTGATCGCCAGATATCTGATTATCATGTAAAATTATCATATAAGAGTTAACAGACTAACAAAACCGGTATTTTGCAGTTGTTGAATCCGAGAATTTCTAATCGCCGATTTTATCGCAAAAGTTATCGAAAAGATAGCATTGCTGCTAACTTATGCTAGCATACTCTTAACTCTAAGCGCTAATTCCCTTAATTGCGTTCTTACGTTGTGCAACAGATACTAGGTGTATCATCCATATGCCTATTCGTGGAATTGTGTTTTCGGGTTCTTAGGTGTTCTAATACATCTGTAAGTGCTCTTTCAGTCGAACGCCCTGGAAGAAATTAATTTTGCCCTGCCGGTATATCCCTGAAACATTCCAGAAAGAGTTTTTTGAGAGAGGAGCAAGGAGTGATGTAATAACCTTGTACACTACGCTGGTTAGTGCTATACCGTGATCGTTTTCTGGCTTTGTAGTACCACAATTGTCCTTAAAAATTGGCTGCAGAACACTTTTCCTTTACTGGTTTGGGATTGCACCTTGTCTAAGACAAATGTTGTACACCACTGTGAGGGCAGGGCTGGCTACCGAAATCGCAGCTTTGAAATGTTCGTAAACAATCTGGTCTTTGATGAGGACACCTTACTGGTGCAAGGTGAGCAGGAAGTGTTGCAGGTAAGGCAAAATGTGGGAACCCCGCAAGGCGACCCATTGAGCTGCGTCTCCTTCACTCTACTGCTTGCCGATTTTGTCGATCATATTCGACGGGAGTTCCAGAAGGCCACAGTTGTGATGTACGCAGATGACATAGTGGTCGCCCATCACGACCTGGGTGCCATCAAGCGCATCACTTCTCTGGCGGAGGTGTTCCTTGTCTCAAGGGGGCTCGAGATAAACGCCATGAAGACCAAGGCTATGAAATTCAGAAGAGGAGGTCGATTGGCTGCTAAAGACGTTATACGTTGCGGCGGCCAATCCTTAGAATTCGTCAACTCTTTCCGGTATCTGGGGCTTCGGCTTCATTATACTGGGACGACCTTCACTGCTCACATCGTCGAAACAGTGCGCACAGCTCTAATCTCTCTTTATGGAGAGGTAGGCGACGTCCGGCGACTGTCGGTCCCGACGGCAGTGGCACTTTTCTACCTCAAGATTGTTCCAACGCTGATGTATGGTCTTGACAGAATATGGGAACACCTCACCCGGGCAAACTTTGGTTTGCTTGAAAGGTGTTTCACAATGTACATGAAGCGTGTACTTTGCCTGTCAATGCGGGCAAGGAGCCGCTTTGTGTACCTTATGTCTGGCTGTGCACCGGTTGTTGGGATAATTCGATTGAGATTGAAGACGCCGCGTACAGTACCATTCGAGAGCTTTATCTCAGAATGGGAAAATAAAGTTGAACAAGCCCGACGAGAGGTTGGAGACCTGGATATTTTCAGTGCCTCTCACCTCTGGTCTGGTCTTGCATGTGACAATCGCCATGTCTATACCAGATATATAGTTCATGGCTATCATCACCTGGTCTGTTCGAATACGAGCTTCCACGAGGAGTACACGGAGTGCCTCTGTCGACTGTGCTCTCAGGCGTGTACGAAGTTTCATGCGTCTGCCTGCCTGGCCCTTGCGAAGAGATCGCTGCACTGCCTCTCTCGAATAACATGCCGCGAGCAGCTGACTATATAATTGTATAATCTATATAATTATCTATGTTATATGCATACTCAATATGAGTGAAATAAATAAGATGATGAAAAAGTAAACAATCTGGTCAGGTACGGCAAACATTCCATTTGTTGTTCTTCTCGTTCCGACAGAAAACAGTCGCGGGCGAATATTCCCGTAAACTATTCAAGCTACTCATTCTCGGTAATTAGTGGATTTGGGTTTTTGGGGCGTAGTAGAAAAATAATCCAAGGTTGGTAGAGGATTTCCCGAACTTGCATAGTCGCATTTTGGTTTCGTATAGACGCGCCTTCTCCTAAGCATGTGTTTACACTCTCGCTTTAAAATGGCAAGATGGGCTAAATTTCTACCGCTGCCCTCATTGACACTGATCGACGAAGAGCTGCATCCGTACCGCTTTCAGAGAATTTAAGCTTTGAGGCATATGGATTACCAGCCGCATGCTGATTACTGTTGCTACAATACAAATAAATCAAATCAATGTGGTGTTTCCGGCATTTGTGTTTTTAGGGTCGAGGTGACTTTACAGAAAGTGCGTTCAATGCACATAATTTTTTTCATTAGTGGGCTAGGAAAAACCCGCGTTCTCACCCACCCGCGTGCTAACCAGATTCGCTTCTCCGTGAACGTCTGGGCTGGTATGATGAATAACCGCATCATAGGGATTCACATACTTCCCGACAGATTGAATGGAGAAGCGTACCGCACATTTTTTTATCTAAATAATGCCAGGACTGTTGGCACAACTTCCACATGATTTTTAAGTATGTGGTTTCAGCACGATGGAGCGTCACTACACAATAATACTGCTACGATGCGGGTCCACCTAAACGCTACTTTTCCTAATCGATGGATTGGCCGGGGCTGGCCCATCGCTTGGTCGGCGCGATCTCCTGACTTTTAAGCCTTGACTTTGACTCCTGTTGACTTTTATAAGGAGCTGATAAACAGAATAAACGCCACGCCTAAGGCTGTTAGAAAAATGCCTGGAACATTTTAACGCGTCCAGCAAAACCTCTGTAACCGCTATCGAAAGTGTTTAATGGCAAGATGAGGCTTTTTATAGCAATTTAGTTATTTAGCAACGGTTTTGTATGCTACTATAAGGCACACTAATGATTCGTTTAATATAGCAAGTCGAATTGCTAGCGTAGTGCTATACATTCACGTTGATGTGTATGTCACAAAACCTGTGGCACTTCTCAACCACAGCTTATAGCACCATGGACTTGGTACTAAAATGATTGTTATTAGTTGTGCATTTGTTCGGACACAGTAGCTAATATGAGCATAATGAAAAAAAAGTACTTGAGCATTTTTCAATTTTCTCTTCCGAGCACGCAGGTCTGCTTGGTTTGTCGATAAGATTACAGAAACTCTCGCAATTGCATATTTAGTGAAGATATGCCAGGATAAAGAATTCGACACCACATTTTTTGGTAATTTCGCTTTCACTCTAAAAGAAGACAGTTCCGCCGCCGTGTTGCATTAGAAACAAATATTTACACAGCTGCTGAGTACATCCCATGCATGGAGGCTTGAGAAGATAACAGCATAGTACTGTGAACCATTTGATAAAAGAACTGTTGCTCTGCACTCTCGTTGTGCTGACGGGGGTTTCTCTCATATATTCAAAGAAATACCCAAATCACCCAGAATCTGGACGCTAATCCGGCAGTCTAATTATATATATATATATATATATATATATATATATATATATTTGATGTTTTCATTTGAAGCACGACTGCAATTATTAGACCTTAGTTTACATCATGCGTATCGTGGGTGTCGTAGCTGCACAAATATGACGTGTGTCGCCGATATCACCACCTGGAACTGCACTCAAGACCTTTACCAGTGATGATTACCGTTTAATTTATAGTTACACTAGTGACTGTTACCTCCTGTTATTTCGTCCTCCATATTTGTATGGTTTCCTCGCTCTTTTCACCGTAATCGAGTAACAATGCTAGCTAATGCTTTCCCGCTCGTCGTTAAACTTAACGCCCGATAGGACTTTATGCATGGCCTGTCTATGAATACTTATGATCATTGGCCTCTTTTCGCGTTCAAAAGCGTCACAATAAATTCGAACCTGGTCTAGTACGCACAACAGCTATCCCACTGTTTTACGAGGCAACCGATTCCCTGTTTCTAGAATTCCTGCGGCTAAGACAAAAAACAAAAAAAACTTTCTGGGGCTGACTTTCAGCCAAGATTTAACGTCCATGGGACTGCTTTTTCGCATTGCTTCACAGACGGACCCCTACAAAGACAAATGTGGGGCAACGGTGGGGCTCGAACCCGCGCACCTATCTGGTGTCTCCTCCGGTTGCTAGGCGCAGACGCATGCCACCACGCCACCGGGCTCGACGCGGCTGACACTAAGGCGGCTGTAAAGCGCATCATTGTGGAGCAAATCATGCCTTTCGAGAGCAACCCAGGCTTTTTGCTCGTTATGCACTTGCACACGTTACAGATTGTCTTACAATACACGTCTTATGAGAATGGCTTGTTCGTGCTCGAGGAATTCGAGCACGACCTTTTTATATCCTTTACTTTGACTATATTTGTAAATATATATATATATATATATATATATATATATATATATATATATATACATATAAGAAATGTATATTCTCTCTCAAAAAGGTTGCTCATGTGTTTATAGTACTACATAAACTAAAATGAATAGGAAAATGTACGCTCTATTCTCGACAGCGGAAGGGGGTCTGAGTCGGGCACGAAGAGCCTCTAGCAGCGGGCCCGGTCAGCACGTGCCAAGCAGATGACGTCAACGAAGATCGTGACTATGAAATTGCCGTTTTACTCTCGTTTTTAATCAGGTTGAACGTTCCGCGTAACGCCGGGCCAGCGGGCCCGGCGTTGGTACCGGGAACGCTGGTGGCAAAAAAAACTAAAAGAGCAGGCCGGAATCGAACGCGCGTGCATTACTCACACGTCCCAACAATCAATCTCGGCGAACGCGTTCACCCAGAAACGGCCCCATTTGATCCTCCTTACTTTTCTTCTCCCTTTTTGTTTCGTTTTCTCCCGCCGTCTCACGATGGCTGCAGCAGGACCAATAGCGGCAGCTTTTCTAAAGGCCATTAAAAACCTCCGTTTTGTAAGATGGATTGTTGTAGGCCGCTCCGAATTGAGCCGTTTCAACGAGTGTCTGCTTTGATTTATCTATATATATATTTTTAGGCATTAACTGGTAAAATGCATGATGTACACTGGACGTCGTTGCTAAACCGCGGTATTGAAACTTAGAACTTCATTAAAGTCCAGATGTCATCTTCCCCTTGCCGGTAGCCGCATCACTGTTTTCTTGAGATTAGTTCATCCAGCAACATTAAATTGCCATTTAAGGTTGCTCTACTTGTAGAGTTCGACTTTGTGCAGCACCTACTCCCCCCCCGCCCCCCGAGATCATTTCTGCAAATCTTCTTGGCATAGGCCAGGATTTATGGCCCTTGAGTGCACCTACGAGGCCTGGTATGTTAGAGGCTTCCCAGTAATAGGTTTCGTGAAGGTAGATTTAGATCACTGCCTTAGTCTGTTACGGCTGCTGTGGATGCTGAATTTTGCCAGCTTTTTTTGCTGTGATTTCTGATATCCGCCAAAGCTCGGTTGGCTTGTTCCTTAGACAAGATTCTCGTTATAAGTTAAGGCGATCAGTGCCAAATCGTATGCGTAGAGGGACAGGGTACTCCATCGTACGTCATACTCTATAGGGTTTGTCCCAATCAGGATTCCTAGAGTGCTCTGGCTGTGTGTGAGCTTTACAACTGCTTTGTTTATAGGGTTCGACCGAACACTCGAGTTTTCGAACGAAAGCGTGTTTTTAACTTCTAAGTTGATGGCCAGACAGTGCGGCCAGTTTGTTATCTAGGCATTGATCTGTGATTCAGCTGCATTTAATACTTTTAGTACTTTGCTGATGGCTGGGTCTGTGGAATGTCGGATCCAGAGTCATGTTAGCCCTGGTAAATGAGCCGTTTACTAAACCTTAGAAGAGTTTCCGAAAACGAACATTTTATTGATCATTTGTTTAAGTATTTTTAAAGGATTCCCAAGCAGCAACGTTTCACACAGAGGGTTCACGAATGGCGACCCGGTCGTTTGCACCAGACCGCCGACGTTGGTGTGACAGGCCGGACCGAGGGCCGCTTACGTACTCCTTGAACCAGGTTCTCTCGGGCTACGGCCTATTCCAAAACTATATGATGCGGATTGAAATGTTGCAGATGGTCTACTTAGACCGAGACGGATCTACCGCATTAGACAACCTCCTGTGAGAGACAATAAATAAAAAAAAAAGACAAAAAAGCACCACAGAGAATGTTGTGACACACTACAGGTGACCGCAGTCAATAAATCAGTGCGTACAGTTCAAGTACATATTAGTGGCGACAAAGTGGTTACGAACTGACCCACCCTCCTTTAAATCTTACTTCTACTTTCGAAATGGGCAGGATGCCATAGCTCGAACGGCAAAAAGTTAATCTATTACGTCAGAGGGGCCTGCCTTCTACTGCTACAACTTCTACTACTACTACTGCTTTTCGGCAACTGCATCGCTTATCAATTCCACGCTGAAAAAAAGACGCAAGCATCGTGGGAAACGGACGAGCATTGCCCCGCTTCAAAATGTTCATAGAAAAAAAAGATGCCGTAGTCTACATACCGGTGCCGCTTCCGTAAATTTATCGAACTTAACGATTACCCTGAAAGAAAACGTGCGCTATGTCTGCTAAATCATCTCTCATCCACAGTGTACCAGAAGCTGCGGGACCAGATCTTTCCAGACGATCCATTAAAGAAGATGTACGAAGAATTTCTGGCCGCGCTGAACTTTATCTACACAAGAGATACATAAAACTGGGTAACATGTTGCAAGCTCTTAAACAAGAGGAAAGTAAGCAAGCTCAAGACTTTGCGCGCAGATTACGAATAAAGAATGCAAATAACTTATGGAATTTCTAACGACAGTACTGCTAATACAGTTTTTATCAGCGGTGTCAAGGATGACCACGTGAAGGATCAGATGTTGCATAAGGCAGACATTTTCAAGACGATGCAGCCAAAAAAAAAAAGAGTCAGTGTTTGTACGAACAGAACGGTTAACGCTAAACAAGGTAGTTCCTGGTACACAGCAGCGAGAAGTTCAAGTGCTATGGAAGAAACAACCGACAGGTAGTTTAGACAGTAGGGACAGTACAGCTGCGGCTCGCGCTTGTTGTGGCCTGGTGCCAAGTCACTCCTATCGCTGTGGGAAGCCCAACCACAAACCTGACAGGTGTCCGCACTTTAAGTCGACATGCATTCGTGCGGGTAGACCGGACACCCATAAGTCGTCTGTCAGCAAAGACAACCTAGTGGTAGTCGACCTAACAGTTTAAAAAGAAGAAGAACGGAGTAGAGCGTTCAGCGTACAAATGCAACCAGCATTAAAAACACTTCAGGCATCATATTTGCAAAGTCAGCACACAAAGTTCGAACAGTGAGGCCTTGCGACGACCGAGATCAAGGGTGCTTTTACAATTCTACATTAGAAGTGGATAGCGGCTGCGGAGCCACTGTAATGCCACTCTATCGTCCCTCTGCGTTTTTACCGACATTTGTACACTATGAGCCAGACATTACGTTAAAAATGGCGAACGGCAGCGAGGTAAAACCGCACTCGTTCGTGAAAATTTAAGTGAAGTACCGCCGTATTATTATTTTACCCGGGCAACCAAGAGACAAGCTGAGAGGGCAGTCCAAACCATAACGAATAGCCTTAAGAAAGTTGGATTGCCAGAAAAGAAACCCAGAGAGTTTTATGCGTTTTTTCAGCGTCTTAGGAACTAGCCTTCGACTAGCTATGGGGAATAGCCGCGCATCTTGTTTCTCAGCCGACAGATTTGTGATTGTATATCTCAGCTAAAAGACAAGCGACAGGTATCAGCAAAGCCGGCTGAGATGGTTCCCCGATTCAGCGTGGGGGGTCTGTGGAATTTCGAGACTACCGCAAAAAAAAGCAAGTGGTGTGTATCCCATGTTGTAAAGACACGCGGAAGAAGACACAGTCAACTGAGCTCGGTCCGGTGAAGAGGCATTTCAATCAAGTTCGAAAGACGGATGTGAAAGTGGAAACGGGCTGTACACTGCACAAGCACTAAGGTGGTATGGTATGGGCGTACCACGGCGGGGAAGAGCCAAAACATTCAGAGGTTGCTGTAAATTGATCACCCTGTACCGCTGCGTCAAATTCTTCTCCGGTGCCGACATCGCATATAAAAGTGGAGGCGGAATTTTCTACTGAGCCTGCTACGTCAGCAGATTCAATTATGACAGCCCCTGTAAAGAGCCCCTTCAAGAGCCTAGACCATTCTGCAACCACGAACAAGGATAGATCATCAAGAGATGCCAGACAAAACCGTCATTATACGTAGCTATAAGCATAGCTACATACATATATACAGTATTGCATATGTCATAGTTATACAGTATTGCATATGTCATAGTGGGAGACTGTTGTGCTTAGGCAAGTTCAGGCAGAGACACGACTGTCGGGGCTAGGCGCCACGTGGCGGTCAACGTGCATTGAAGAAAGTAGATACGGATGAGTAAGAGAAACGTCTACAAGATTCAATAGAGATGTCCACTTGGACCGAAACGGATCTACCGCAGTCGAAAACAACTTATGAGAAACAATAAATACAGTACCGCCACAGAGAATGCAGCGACACACTACAGATGACCGCAGGCGATCGTGTTTCTTTCCTACGTACTCGTCTAGCCAAACTTCTATATAGAAAAAATACTCCAAAACATTTCTTCTCTGACTCTCTTA
This sequence comes from Dermanyssus gallinae, assembly GCA_003439945.1. Taxonomy (NCBI): domain Eukaryota; kingdom Metazoa; phylum Arthropoda; class Arachnida; order Mesostigmata; family Dermanyssidae; genus Dermanyssus; species Dermanyssus gallinae. The sequence goes on from QVRM01006354.1 coordinate 370,005, forward strand.
CGTACTTGCTTAAGATGCAGTTTCGGGGGCTCACACACCAAGGAGAGTTGGACCGGGGTTAGCTGAGACGAATTTAGTTCCGGTAAGAGTTGTAGTCCAAGTATCTCAGAGCTCATAAAGTTCGCGGATGGGTCGAATTGCTCGCCCGCACATTGCTAAGCCGTCGAAGAAGATACAAGAAGTGGGCCCCCCACATCGTGACGATATTCGTCCTGTTACCCTGCCATGGTCTGTATATCAAACAGTATATAAAAATCGTCTAAATTAGACGGCTACAGAGGAAGCCTGTCCGTCGCATGGAGCTTGCCGTCCGATCAATACGAGCTTTACGAACGGCTGCAAAGGATCTTATCAACTACGTGGCTTTATCTTGTTCATTTGTGGCGAAGGTACACATATTAGTGCACAAAAGTGTTATCAGACTGCCAGCCGCCGCCACCTCTCGTCGAGTTCTGTCTAGTCGAACAGTAAACGCCTTGAGCCTGTCTATATACACATGGCATCGGCTGCAATCCGCTGCAGCGCCGGCCGGCCGGCCGAATCATGTTGTAGCGCCTATCTGGCCGCCGCAAGATTCATTAGTGTAGGAGAACAGATCAAATCAGGGGCAGGCCACCGGCGAAGGTACATACGGCGCGGTGGCCGAGATGCCGGTAGCGACTGTGGCGCGGCTGAGAGCGAAGGAAAAGCGTCTGGTGATATCGTCATCATCTCGGCCACCATTATCAGCATTTCCATGGTGATCTTCTTCCCGGCCACCGAAGGCTGGTGTATTGTGCTGTTGATTAGGCCGGGCCAAGTCAGAAGAAAAAAAAACAACCGGGAGCAGAAACGACAGAGAAGCGAGGAGAATCGAACAATCCCTCAGTCAGTCCTATCAGGCGAGTCGGGGCCGGCGCGCGCCCGGATCCGTAGAAATGAAAACGCAGAGAAAAACGAACGAAAATGGAAAGCGACATAGGGAGGGAAACGCAGCGCTTTTGTTCGAAAAAAATCTCTCTCTCTCTCTCGCGCTTCTCCCGGCAAATGTCTGTTTTTCTTGCGCGCGCGCTTTCTTTTTCGTTTTTCTTTGTGTGTTTGTTTGGCTGTATCTGTATTTGTAACGTTTCTGCCTGCTTGTCTGTCGGGGCCTGACGAGCAGACGGCTAGATCGCATCGGCAGCAGACCAAACGGATTAGCGGCAATACAGATCACATGGACAGACAATCGGATAGTCGGACACGAAACCACCCGCCGGGGCACGTCGGCCGACGTGGTTGGTTTGACGACGATGGGCAGGCAGGCAAGAAGGCGTCGTCTTTGTCGAACAGGATCGTGGACAACGATCAAGGATAGGCCACAATCACGGGCCCCGCGTCATCAACGCGACGACAACAATCACGGGCGACACCCATAGGCGGGCGACGACGACGACGACTATGGAGAAAGGACAGCGACGGTGGACGCAACGACCACCACGCTCGATGGAAACCCATGAAGGACACCGAGTCCGGAAAAGCGGGGGTGGGTGGGCAGAGAACGGCAAAGTTTGCCGGCGATCGGCCAAACCGAACCGGATCGGAGCGGAGCTGAGTGACAGCGGTAGTAGCTGTTGTTTTTTGTTGTCTACCTCCGTCTAATGGATAGGCATAAAAATTCTACTGCGTCGTTGGCCGACAAGTCGTCGTTGATGGCGGGGACGAGGACGAGAATAAGGTGGAGTAGGAGTAGTAGGAGTAGTAGTAATAGCAGTAGTAGTAATAGTAGTAGCTGTAGCAGTATTAGCTGTTGTCTGCTGCGTACACGTATAGCAATGACCGACTTTGGCTTTGTTAGAATGGGGGGAAAAGAAAGAAAATCACACAGAAGTAGAGAGATTGCGAGTGAGAGAGAAAGAACGATACAGAAAAGTGGTGAGTTAGAGAGAAGACAGTTATATATATATATATATATATATATATATATATATATATATATATATATATATATATGAATATATATATGGTTGTGTGTATATCTGGCACACACATATCAATGGGGTCGGATCGATCAGTCGAAAACGGAATCGTCGATTTGTGTTGGAATTGTTGCCGCCGTAGTCAACGACGAACGATGATGATGATGATGATAGAGTATTGTGAGTCATTGCATCGACCTTTAAACAGGTTTCCATCAAACGAATCACGATGAGGAACGTCGAACATGGCCCGGTGGCCAGTGAGGCTTGACAATGACGTCAATGTAGAGGCTTTCAGAGCTGCTGCCGCTTCTGCTGCTAATGCAGTGTGCGCCCGAATTGTAGGAACGGAAAGTAACAGAAGCTACAACACGAAACGGCAAGCAAAGAAAGCGCTGTAAATAGCAAAATCAGCATGTTCTAACAAAAGTACACAATCATTCTGGCGCATTACTATCATTGAGTGCGTAAATCTGCGCAAATTGTATGCGCCGAATCCGAATCATTCTAGAACAAGCTTTGTGCTCCTGACGTAACGATATTGCTTGCTTTTTTTCTCTTCGTCCAGCAGGTTAGAGTGCAGCACTAAGTCTGCGTAAGGGGTCTACTACGTAAATGTTCAAACTCTTTCTGTCGCTGGTGTGTTTGATTTTACAGCCCACTTTGAAGTTGAATGGTAATATTCCGATGGGATTCAGCATCTTTGGCACGTGTTCTGTACAGCAAAACAGTCTAAATGTAGTTGCTCTTAATTTTGACTTCTTGACCGTTCTAGGCAACATTGAATCGTGCGTTGGTTCGATTTAGTTACCCTTTGTTGAGCAGCACTTAACGACCCCACACAAAGTGAACAACGTTACACAACAGAAATGCACACACCGTCTAAAGACGGTAATAATTATACAATCGACGAACAGCGATTTTCCTTTTACTAACAAGCATATGTTTTAATAATAATTTGCATTATACTAACAAGCATGCGTTAATTTTTTAGGGACAGTCATAGTAATCTGGAAAATTGAAAGAGAAAGCATTGAAAAACGTTGATGAATAGTCTATACACAGAATATGATATAAATGGCGACATCTCACTATCTTCAACGCATTTTTACCGATATCGATGCTTTTATTAAGCATCGAAGCACATTCACAAATCGTTCTACACGTTTTTTTTTAAATTAATTCTTAGCTGTTTGTTGAACAGTCATGTCCAGAAGGTAGCCAGAAAGTGGCCCTTACTCAAGAGTTTCTTTATTACTCAGTCTCTGTGCTGTCCTTGGGGGTAGGCCTTTGTGATATTTGTACTGTAAACGTTTGGCCCAGCTGCTTCTGCTCAGGGACTACGTATGGGTGAGTGCAGTTACTCGGAAACATGTGTGTGAAGTGAATAGGTCGGAGCAATCAAGTTTATCGGGCAGGACGCTGATTTGTAATAAGATAGCTGACAGATTCTGTGGTTGCCAATCGCCTTCCTTTAGGAGGATTACCACCCACCTGCCGTTCATATATATATATATATATATATATATATATATAGGCGGACTGGAACGTTTGATAAACATTCATTTGATTTTTTAAAGTGATTTTGTTTCCTTCAAAGTAGCTCCCGCCCGCTGTCCCTACAATTGTTTCTTATTCATAAGTACCAGAAACTAGGAGCGAGGTCCGGTGCATAGAGAGGTTGCGGAAATATAAAAAGCCAATTTGTCATCAAATAATCCGAAATCAATAACGGTATGTGCGACGGTATGTTGTCGTGGTGGGGGATCCAAGAGTTGTCTGCCCAGAGTTCAAGCCCCTTGCATCAGACGTTTTAGTGCAATATTCTTAAAATCTTGCGGTGGAATTCCTTACGGACTGGAGAATAAGATGTCAAAAACTCGTGGAAGATAATTCCCTTGTAATAAAAAATAGTCCAAATAAACTTGGTGTTGGATTTGCTCTGTCTATATTTCTCCTGTCGACTCTTGCCTTCTTGGAAGCTCCACTGAGAGGTTTGGGCTTTGGTTTCGATGTCGTAACCATATACCCACGACTCGTCTCCTGTACTCAGTCGTTGAAACAATCCGGGTTGCTGCCAGTTTGAAGCGTAAAATATTGACCATAACTGTTACAACCGATCCATAAGGTATCTTCAATTCCCCGGCTACTTGCCTGATAGTAATTCGACGATTGTTGATTGTGATGTTAGGAGCTTGTGCAGTGCTTTCTTCTGCTACTGATGCCAATGCCTTCTCGATGGAAGGTCATGTTCGGTCCTTTGGCGTCCGACGCGAAATTGACGTGCTACGTATTTTCAGTGTTTCGGGACACTGCTTGATCACCATAAGCAGTTGGTAACGTTTCCACCTCTTTAGAACATATGCTTTTTAAGCACAGAAGCACTTGCTTGCTGCTCATCCATTTTTTATTTTTTAAATTGCCGAACCTCGCTTTATTCACTTCGTTAAACGAAACTCAAATAATAAACACCGCCACTCGGGGAGGTGTTTATCATTTGAGTTTCATGCAACGGTTGGTGCGAAATTTGGCTTGTGTGTAGCAGATAACTAATGCTTCTAAACAAAACTAATCGGAAGACCGAAATGTTTGTTGTTTAAAGCAATTTTTCAAAGTTCAGAGTATTACAACTTGCCGATCCGCTCTCGTTTATAAACTTTAATTCATCGTCTAGCTTTTGGTGTGTGGGCGTACCTGCAAAATGTGGCGATCATTGCGCGATTACCGGCCTAAGTGTAATCAGCTCGTCGAAAACTGTGTCTGTACCTGTTTTTTCAGGCACTGCTTAAATAGTCGACATTGATTTGTCAGACAAAAGATGCGCTGATTAGATGGCATCTTGGCTCGTCGTACAGGGCCCAAAGTCCTTAAAGGGCAGAGTGGGCCATGAGCGGTGTTTACGAGCGGCTTTACCATCACCGCGATGCGAGGTGACATGATGCGTCGGTTCGCCTCAATGGGGCCGGTTCATTGCATCATCGTAAACTTTCGAAGCTTCGTCACGTAAGTTCGGTGTGCGGTATCTGCCGATGGGTCGTATACGTGGAGAGCTATCTGAGTTGCAAACCTGATGCGCCGAAGCGATAAGATCCGGCATTTCACTGAACGGAAAAGGGGGCAACTGCTGCTCTGCTAGGGGTGCGGGGCGCATTTTCTCAAAGTGTTAAGCGTTTAGCGTAAGTTTTTTCAGCGGCAAACGGTAGTAGACTGTTGATGAACTGCACTCGACGGACTGACGCCCGCACAGATTATGCAGAAACGACTTGAAACCTCAGTCAGTATTAAAAGGGACTCTTTCCCCGCCGAAACTTCTCTAAAAGTCAGTGAAGTTTCCTGCTCTTAGTAGGCGACGTCACACGGCACGGTATGAACACGGACAACATTTTCGACGATCGTCACGGATCATGGCGACAGCGATGTCAACAACACAAATAGCGTGTGTGATCTCCGTAGCTAAATACGAGTATCCCCTCGAAAGAGCATTGTACGAATAAGCTGATTGGACACCGCGAATTTTATCGAAGCAGGGGGCAGCTGCTTTTGCTGGCGACTAGTTAACCAGCTAGGCCGCAACGTTGGCAGTGCAACATCGTCTAGCGCACGTTTGTACCTAGTCATGTATTATGAGTAGTCAATGTAGTCATGTACTGCGTATAGTTTATCTACTAGTCCATTCAGCTAAAGGTAAAATGCTGTAACTATTACAGGCACACGCAAAGCTATGCACAAACCCACACGCAAGTGGTGCGCTTATGACGCTTTGACCGAATATGCTGGGTAGGTCACCTACGCTGTCCGGTAGGGTTTAACAATGCAACAGCTTGCCGATACGGTTTTTGTCATTTTACGACTTTAACCGTGAACGTGTGTTTACACATGTTCCGCTGCTACGCCTCATTTCATCTGAAGAAATGTCTATTATATTGATACATGTGTATATATGTATATATGTATATATATATATATATATATATAAGAGTGCATGGTGGAAGGTGTATTTTTTTTAACAAGATCATTTATCGATTGTATACACATTTATAGCGGTCTGTTAGTTTACATATCTGCAATTTGCAAGAAGTTGTAATTAGTTATTAACAGTTACCATTGTGTTTGTTTTAGTTACGAGGATAACTTAGTAAATACTAAGAATACACATGTTTTTGTCTCTCTCTCTCTCTCTCTCTCTCTCTCTCTATATATATATATATATATATATATATATATATATATATATATATATATAGAATATACATTTGGAAGACTTATATTACTACTCCTCTTAGACCTGTCGCGAGAATAGTCTGGAACTCTTCAGTGCCGCTGCTTTCCCTCAGGGAGCACCTAGACTTGTTCATCGTATAGGGTCTTGTTTCTCACGGATGTACACTCGTGTGCGTTTGGTTAGCGCCCAGACGGTTTTGCTGTGCCATCAGCTTGGCGTTCCAAGGGTTACGGACATGTTAGAGCCAGTCCCCAGCCTTTAAATACTCGCAGACTTCTAACAGCGTGATTCGTTGGGGAGTCCCTTCAGCTTTGCTCTACCTGGACTTCTATCGTCAACGTTTTTGTGGCACGAACATGACTGATGCGAAGGGTCACCATAAGCTGAGCTGCAAGGAGGCGGCACCCACGAAGCAGGCACTTCACAGCTTTCGTGAGGGAGGCCATGGCCCTACCGCGGACAATCGGCCGTATCATTGAGAAGTCAATAGGGGCAAACTATGCACGGCGTTCCTAAGAGCTGACGCGTTTATAGAGAGTCCAACCGTAATTTTTTTTACCTGTAAATTACTATAAATAACTAGTATAAGGAAATACTATTATTATAATTATTAAAAAATAATAAAAATAATACTAAGATAGTGTGAAGTGAACATTTATACATATATCTATTTAGCATTTAGTTTGCTGTTTCTTCGCACTATATATTTTAATATATATTATTTATTATTATATAATATAATAATATATATAATAATATTGTTCAGACAAATTAAATGTAAAAGAAATTGTATAAATGTTCACTTCATACTATATTGGTATTATTTTTTATTATTTTAATAAATATTAAATATATATTGCAGTGTATTAGAATTCATCAGAATTACATATAAAAAAAAATATACGTATGAACCTCTATAAATATATATGATGTGATCAAATGTCCTTAGTTTCGAGTCGTGGGTTTGATTCCGACAAGACGCACAATCAAAGCACACAGACGACTTGTTCCTGTATAGCCAAAAAATTACAAATTCAATGCGTTAAGAATATGGTTTCTATTGGACGGTAATACGCGCCTGTATCAGGTAAAATCTTTGAAACGCTGTCATGTGTGTGTGTGTGAGAGCCGGCCGACGACGGCTGTGGCTGTTCCAGATGCAAACTAGTTTATGACAACTTACTTGATATGTACATACTTGTACTCGACTTGAGAAAAAGAGTATTTCTTCAGAAAGAGAGAAGACTACGATATGTCCATACGCTAGATCTCGAATTGGCTTCAAAAATAATGGAAGCAATTACTTAAACGGTTTGAGCCGCTCTGTTCAAAATCTAAACGTTTGCCTGAAAGGGCATCTACGCCCATGATGTAGTAATAGCACATATCATGGTGCGTTGCTGTGACGGTCGCACGACGTCCACAGCAGCCACACAAGCTCTCTCTAAAGTCTTCTCTAGACAGATTACCCGGGATCTATAAGTCGAAGAATTTGCTTCAAAGTGCCCCCTAAATCCACTCTGGGACGGGGGGGGGGGACTACTAGTCAGCAGAATCGATACCCTAAAGAGGCGGAACCAGCAATGAGAAGTAATCCAGCCTGGCCGCACTAGAGACTAGACGAAATCGATACTCCCTGATCTCCAAAAATGGTACAACCTTAAAAACGGGTCGCTCACCTACCTACACGCGCAACTATTAACGGGCCACGACAGCTGCCTTCAGCAGTGCCTACACCGCATCGCTAAAGCTGACTTCCCTCATGCCTACGTACGTGCAATCCTGGCCAAGCAGACGAAGACTTGCGGAAATTATTTCGGAGGACAAACTCACAGTCGCGCCACATCGAGCTCTACAAGTCGAATAGGCCAGGTGCAGTCACTTCTGACAAACCACTAAAATTCAGTCGTCCTCCAAAAAGAGAACTGAATTTTAATGGTTTGTGAGCTCTACACTATATATATATATATATATATATATATATATATATATATTGAAAAGCCTAAGATATTTCATTTTTATAAAGATATAATGTCTGAATGAGAAGTTCAGTTTTTTTTGGTGTTTTCAAGCTATATACGGCACACCCTGTTGTAAGCACTATTTTGACATAAATCAGGGCTTAAGTACATTACATTTTACGCTATTGGCATTTAGTTTGCTGATGGTTCTAAGCTTGTTTCAGATTTCACTCTTAGAAAACTTCATAAAGAAGCCTAACTGTGTTAAACCAGAACAAGAGTTCGAGCTAGAGTTCAGTCGCATTGATCCCGATAGAAATGGACTTCGTTAGTAAGGATAATGTTCTTCACAAAATTGGCATCATCTGCATTATCGCTTCCACGCGTTTACGAATGATGTTCTCAAAAGGCCAATTATGACGATTTTAAAATAAACAAAAAACAGCTCACCAGGATAGAGTACAGTCTCCCACCTTGGTTTTGGCAGTCCTAATCGCTCTGGTTTACGAAGGGAGCAGATTGAGGAGACGATAGAGCTAAGCGTGAAAATTTGGAAGGACGCCAACTGATTATTCGGGTATATATATATATAATATTACTATATATATATATATATATATATATATATATAGGGTTCAAGGCCGGCTAAAATCAAAGGTTGTTAGGACTAAGATTAAAAAAGAAATTTTGTAAAATATGAGACATACTTTTTTTACCTTTATGTTTTTGATCTGTCATTCACGATGACATTATTGACAGTGCTATATCAACAACTTTCAGTAGTCAAAATGGCCATCCGTCAATCGTCTGTCTGTATTTTCTATAGTTACCCAGAGAGAACAAATAAACCCACCGATATGTAGCACATCTCAACGAAGGCTTTAAAAATAGGCGCTCTTTTACCGTCTCCTATCGACCGCTATTGCATACCTCCCTCTTTCCGTCTATTCGATCGCCAAAACGACGACACGGTATTTCTCTCTGGGCCAGCAGCTTGACCTGTTTATCGCCTTTGCTACCCTTCTCTACTCGTCTAAATCCTTTCTTCTTAACAGCTCAGTTATATGTAGACACGTTCGTCTGTTTCTCGAACGATTCTCCAAATGTCTATGCCTAACCGCAGTCAAACTACGACGAATAATACTGCTGCTGTTGATACTACAAGCATTACTACGAACACACTCTACCGCCAGCAGTAAACCTTTGCAGGTTCAGCCGCCGGGATCGATATAGGGAACATCTTGCACACAAAACCTGCGCTCCGATTTGGCTACAGAATTACAATCTGTGCGGTACCGTGTCGAGGACTTAACTGAAAATGCAATTTCATCATTCAGCGCAATTGTCATCGCGTTGGTGTTGCTGATGCCTGCTGTTTGCTATAGTTACTGGTGACTGAGACTGTTTTCGAAGAGAGGGTTGGCTTGACAATTTGGCTTGTCGCAACGTCCTAGGGACTACTTCTCTGGGACTTCCCGGCCTGCAAGATTTGAACGCCCCCTCTCCGCCAGGGAGTTCGGCGGGGCAACAGAAAACATGTTTGTTTAAGCCCAGAGTAGTTCTACGCAAGAATGTTGGCGTCTGTTTTTTACTTTTCCTCCTTACATCGAAACGACCCCCAACAAAAAGCAACACCTCCTACTAACGTTGGTAGATGTAGGGCTTGTCTGTGCATTGACAAATCTCTATAGAGTATAACGCATATATATATATATATATATATTGGCAAGATTGCTCTATTGACGAGGTGTGACTCGCGTATAGGCGTCTATCGCCACGGCAAAGCTTGCTTATTTTTAGTAGCGTTTAATAAACTGCAAAGGGATAGTGTTTTTTGTATCCAGCACTATATATATATATATTCGATTAGAAGTTGAGGGGCAAGTGGTTGGTGTTTAGACGGTTCGCCACAGAACAATAGCCGAACAAGGCTACAAATATAAAGTAGCTGGCGTCATGGCGAAGCTAAGCAAATCATCAAGAACGCAAATAACGATTTTTCATCATTTAGTTTTATATTTCCCGTACGTTAAAACAAGTCACAATGTCATATTAGAAGCATCTATTCCATTTCATTGTATTCTATGTACGTGGAACACGTGGGAGTGGATTTCAACAAAGAGGTGCCTCTTTGATGTAGAGTTGGGGATTCCCTTAGTGACCTTTGTTGTAAATGATGTGGGCTGTTTACATTTTAGACAAAAAGCAAATAAAGCACGCACTGATTGCACACAAAAGTCGCATTTTCCGTCTGGTTTCGAGTGTGAATTGAATTGCACACTAAACGCCCCATTTACGTTCAGCGTAGTGCGGCTGCACGACGCGCCTGTGAGAAATAGAGACATCCGAAACGGAACTTGGTCATCATGATTTACGTGTGCTAACCGTACGATATATTATTGCTCTACATTGCGAATTATAAAAATACCCTACGATATGCATCAATCAGAGCCGCAAATTGTCACCATCAAAAACACATGTCTCCCATCTAAATAAAGTAAAGCCTTTGGTTGGTTGTTAAAGGGTCGCGGGGGAAAGGTATGAGCCAGCATGAGGCATTCCCAATAGCGTAAGTAAACTTGAAAAGTTACTTGATCACAACATGTAATATGCCACTTTCTAAAGAGCGCGTACAAGCAGTGGCAAATAGCACGTGGAGCGGCGTGTCGCTCTAAGCTCGGATATTGCAGGTTCTGAATACGGCAGTTGTGCAAGCTGGTAAGAGTTATTGCTGTAGAAGTAGTAGTAGTAGTAGTCGAAGTAGTATTAAACGTACTTATATCCGATTGCGTTGGGCGGATTGGGCAGCAGATCGGCTGCTCAATCCGCTCCCGAATCCCTATCTCTATTAAGCTTCTTTCTGTATGTTCGTGTGTGTGTGTGTGTTTGTCCCCAGAGACCGTGGGACAGCGGAAGATACGCCCTCGCGCCGTGTCAGAAGATTAGCTTGTGAACGAGCACGGCACAGCTCCCCCAAGTCTTGCACGAGGCGTCGAGCTTTCGGGAGTGTTCAGCGCGGCAGCCGGAGCAGCTTAATAGCAGCAACAATAGCAGCAGCAGCACGCCAGGGTATTCTGTCCTCCCCGGGCGGGTACAGAGCGAACGGACGGGCAAGCAGCCAAGTGGAAGCTGAAAAGCTGGAAATTAATGGAGCAAAACTCGTTTGCGCCTTAAAGCGAGTGAATGAGACGAGATTTTGCGAGTTCTCAAGAGAGGAAAAGCAGTGAGGGAGAGCGCAAGCCATCCAGCCAGCCAGCCAGAACAACATATTGGCTGATAAATGCCGAATAAAACAAATAATCGCGGAATCTTTTGTGTACCTATCCTATTCTTCGTTTGCCGTTCGCTGGTCGCTGGTCGTCGTCCGTGGCCCTCGTTGACAATCGTCGAGGTCTGAATGCTCTCAGTCTAGGCGGAATAGGGCCTATTTCTGCGCCGCCCGATTGCAGGCCAGAAACTTTCGTAGCGCTGGAAAGAGACAGAACAGAACGCGTGTGGTCGAAGGGAGGAAGGAGACTGGGCGGAAACACTGGGATGGGTGGACGGCGGCGATAATGAGGGTGCAAACGAAAGCGCCAAGAAAGAAAGGCTAAATTAGAAGGAGAGGCAAACAGAAAATAACCAAACAAAGGGAGGAAGGGAGAGAACAGAGATAGTTAGATAGATAGAAATAGGGGGGGGGGGAGGAAAAGAGATAGATTAGAGATAGACAAAGCGACCACCCTTTGTTGTTTGTTGATTGCCGGCCACTGCGCCAAGCGACGTGACTTGGTTCAGGTTCGCGCGTGTGTAGCGCGACACTCAACATGCGTACAATTCGATTTGCTGCAAACCTGGACATCGCACCCGCAAACTAAGTAAAAAGTAAGTAAGCTGGTAGATAGGTACGAGAAGTGAGTGCAAAGAATGAGGCACAAACGGGTGAATAAATGTGCGGCCGACCACAGTGTGCTGCCAAGTCAAGGGCAACATCCATAATAATAATATAATAATAACTACGACGACGATGACCGCAGCTGGATTGCTCAAAGACTGCCTGCATCTGCGTTTATCTAGGCGAAACATTGATAATGCTAGTGAATAAAGACTGAAGTCCGTGGGGAATAATTGTATTGATAAGAAATAATTCGTGGGTTTATACATATATATATATATATATATATATATATATATATATATATATATATATATATAGATACAGGATCTATCATAACCGTACGTACTTATTTTTAGATTTAGTAAAACTCGGCAGGAACATAAGTTTGCCCAATGGAAGGAGAAGGTGGAAACGTCTTGTTCAGCAGTGAGGATGAAAGTTGTAAAAAGAGCTATTCTTGTTTATTTGCGGATTTTTTTGCGGTAGACCGCACGAACGAACCGATCATACCGACGTGTTCGGCGAAAAATTCCGCATAATCTGAATGACACACAACGCTAGCAAATAGCGGACGAATATACACCAAAAACGACTATGCTCGAGCAATATCAAATTAATTGTCCACAATTTTCGTACCAAAGTGATGGTGCTGCGTGACTTGGTTGCCGAGTAACTAAGCCTGTTCGACAGCCATATCGAATGTGAAGGTACGCATACTTGCTAGCACTTTGACCTGCTTCAGCTAATAAACGACTCGCGCTTGTTTGTGTGTGAAACATGTGAAACATACCAGATTTTTTTTAATTATAAGAAGTGCTCGAAGTTTCGTCTACCAACCATTAAACACGTTCTGTAGCGATTGCACAGCTTTTCTTGCACGCTTGTAAATATGCTAGCCATAACCCAAACTTCAGGGCAAAAACACCAGTATCACAAATTGTAGTAATTTTACTCTCACTTTGAAACAAGACTTCTCAAAGACCATGTTCTATAGGAAAAAACATTTACTTTAACGAGCTTCACAATTCCATATATCGCCCTTCAAAAAGTTTTGTATATATATATATATATATATATATATCTTGTATTTCATTCCTGTGCCTTGATCAAAACTTTTCACTGCTCACGCTTACGTAAAAGTGTTACGTTTTGCCATTGGGAGCCGTCCGAAAGCAGCCTTGACGATAGTAAAGAAACAGTGCATATATATATGCATTTATATCACTAAACTTAGTAGCTGTAATGGCTTGGGCTGCTAACGTTCGGTTTGAATTTTTCAAAAGAATCGAATACTAGTCAGATAGAGTTGCTTGTTTTTCCTTGATCGTTAAGTCGGTTTGAGCATAATAGGGTTGCTACATTCCTGTGTTGGAGAAAGGCCCAGATAAGTTCAGTGTGACTGAAATTATTTAGGGCATTATGCTACCTTGGGTTAATAAACATAATGCGGAGTCTGTTCGCTCGAATAGTATTCTACCAGCCAACATTCACCTCAATGAACAAGTGGGTACGATGATGCATAGAAACCCCTTGGCGAATCTTTAAGAAGTCGGCTCCACGGCCGCAACGAGGAGAGTTAACACATTAAGGCAGCTGACGCTGAGAGATGTTTAAGGCCGGTGTGAAACATTTTGATGTGTTAACCCAATTAGCAATATGTACGTCCAATTTATTTACATGATGTAGCAAATGACATCCGCATGTTCACCTCGGTCCAATTTTTTTTTTGTAAATGAAGATAATTTCAATCTTCCAATTAGTGTGGCATTCTCCTCTAAACGCGTGCAGCAACGCACACTTAACCCGGGTTGTTTCATCCCAGTCTCATTCAGCAAACTCTTCAGAAAGAATCGAGGTACAAGAAGCCACAACTGAGATCATCAGCTGAATGCGAAAATGCAAAAAACGTCTTGTATCGACTTAGGATATATGTAGTACACACATGTATATACATATATACGTTCGCAGGTCGGAATCGGCAGTGTATTTTGTTAATGTCTACATCATCGTAGTTTAGCAGTTCTTTGGTGGGCGCTTTCAGTGGCCACGAACTCCGCACGCTATGTGGGCTATCCGGTGCGCCAAGGCCAGCCATCATCGATTGGCTGCCAATGATGGCATCGGTCTCCCGTAGCAGACTCTTCTAGTTAAAAACAAAGACGAGAGAGAGAGAGAAAGGCGGAGATAGGAAGCGCGCGAGAACGGGAGAGAAAACGGATTTCCTACCCACTCTTCCCGATGATGGACTACGGCCAGCCGTATGACGACGACGAAGATGATGATGATGAGGATGATGCTGATGATGATGGTGGTGCTGATTTTGAGGATGATGTTGATTTTGAGGATGTTGTCGATGTCCCGAGAGCAAATTTTCTTCATCTTGTTGCGCTGTTTTCCAACCCTTCTTCAACGTCGGCTTCTGGCGTTGTGTGCGCGAAGCCCGGCCACGTGAGCCAGGGCCCATTTTGGAGCTGTCGCTATTGCGTGCAATACGCAGCCCGATGAGTTGCTCGCACTGCGTTAAGGT